>CM064524.1:20952356-21429856 GCA_032716605.1 Paralithodes platypus
ACAACCAGAGACGTACAGGTTGAAGTTCCGGGGTGTTACCAAGGGTCGGGAGAGCACCTTTTTGGAGCATGCCCGGGAGCTGTCCGATGCTTTTGGGAATTGGCTGAGGTCGGAGAAAGCTACTACGTTTGACGGCATTAAACAGTTGGTGCTTTTAGAGCAGTTTTTCAAATGCACGGGCGGCGACCTGACGTTAAACCTTAAAGAAAAGCAACCAAAAACTCTACAGGAGGCAGCTGAGATGGCTGACCTCCGGCTATCGCTAATTCGTGGGTGCGGGTCTGCCCAGCGTAGTGAGGCAGGTAACAAGGGGCGTGACGCCCCACCCCCCCGAGTTAGTGATATACCTTATGCAAACAAGTACAAGAGCCATGATACCAAGACTGACCACAAGACTAGCACCGTCCCATTTAAGAAGGGGCCGGGCCCTTCCCAGTACCAAGGGAAGCCCAAAGGGGAGTTGGAGTGTTTTCATTGTCATAAAAAGGGGCACTTTGCAAGAGTCTGTCCTGCAAACCACCTACAGCAGCTGTGTCTTTGGCCTGCAACATTGGTGTGTCTCCGAAGTCATCTGAGTTTGCCCGGGGCAGTTCGTCAGAGGCTGAGGCACAGCCAATGCAGAAGCACCTGGGAGGCTCGAACCCTGCTCAGGATGTTTTTTGCGACCATAGAGGGCGGGGTTGCGTGATGTGGGCGGGGCGCAAGCATGGAGTAGAGGTCTTGCGTGATACAGGTGCTTCCCAGACTCTGATGAAAAACTTGACTGGCTACCCTATAAACGCGGCTCGGGTGGTGGTGCAGGGTATTAATGCAACTCGGTCATACCCGCTGGTGCGGTTGGAGTTGGAGGTGGATGGTGTGGCACGTGAATTGGATGTCGGGATTGTGGAGAAACTGCCAGTGGAGGGCGTCGACCTTCTTCTCGGCAACGACTTTGCAATGCCCGCTTCTGAGGTTCTACCCTTAGTCGTTGCCGAGAGGCCGGCCGACGTGAGTAGGGAAGAGCAAGAGTGGGTCGAGCGGTGCCAGACACAACCCATAGCGTGTGTTGTCACCCGAGCTCGGGCAGCTAAAGTGTCACAGCCTAGTCCTCCGTCTTCAGACCAGCGGAGGAACGATCAACAGGAGGAGGCTAAAGCTGGAGTTGGTTTTAAGAGTTTTGACTCGGCGGCTCTCCTGGGTGATTCAGTATTAGCACCATTACTTAATTCTGGAGTAGCCCCTGGGCCTGTCATCGAGAGTGACGAGGCTGGGCATGACGAGTCTCCACGACAGCAACGTTATGTACATCGAGAGAGACAGAGGGAGCAGCCCAGTATCGGGGAAGGTCATGCATTGCTCCGGGAGCAGTTAGATCGCTTGGCACCCTCAGATATACGTCGGTTGCAACTAGAGGACCCTGAGCTCCAAACGTGTGCTAATGGAGCTGTAGAGCTCGACGAGGACGGCGATGCACAGCCAGGAGATTTTTTTTATTTAGAAGGCATCCTCTATAGGCGTTTTCAAGACCCTAAACGTAGTTGGCAAGAGGGGTCCGGAGTAGTGGACCAGTTGGTGGTGCCACGGGAGTGCAGGGATAGCCTACTGAGGTTGGCGCATGACATACCACTGGCAGGACATCTAGGGGTGAGAAAAACGGTGGCGGCTTTAGAAAAATTGTTTTGGTGGCCGGGGTTGAAGGGGCAGGTGGTAACCTGGATAGCAAGGTGTCATACGTGCCAGAGGGTTGGAAAACCTAACCAAACAATTCCGAGAGCCCCGTTGCACCCCATTCCTGTCAGTGGACCGCCCTTCAGTAAGGTCATCATTGATATGGTCGGACCCCTACCCCCTACTAGTGCCGGTAATAAATTTCTAGTAACTATCATGGATGTGGCCACTCGTTATCCTGATACATATCCAATGAGAAATGGCACGGCGAAAACTGTTGTCCGGAACCTGCTCTGGTATTGCTCGCGGTATGGTTACCCGCAAGAGGTGCAATCGGACCAAGGTTCTAGTGTTACATCTAATCTGTTCAAACAAACTATGATTCAGCATGGCATCAGCACTGTCGTCTCTTCTGCGTATCACCCGGAGAGTCAAGGGGTGTTGGAGAGGTGGCACGCCACGCTGAAAAGCATGCTTCGATGTTACTGCGCAGAGAACGGAAAGGATTGGGACCTTGGTCTGCCGTATGTTTGTTCGCGGCAAGAGAAGTACCTGGAGAGAGTCTCGGTTTCAGTCCGAATGAGCTTGTTTTCGGGCATCGGGTGAGGGGCCCTCTCCACATGGTGAAGATGTGGGAGGGCACTGGGCATGTTGTTCTGCGAGATAAGTTGCAACCTCTTGTTCCTGAGCGACAAGAGGAGTTGTTTACTAGGCTGTGGCAGTCCGTCCGCATGGTTGTTGCTTCTCCAGGCCTGATGTACGGGGTAGAATCCGACACGGAGGCTGGAGACGGTGCAGGGCTCGAGTTGGTTCCCTGCCGTGTGAATCCTGCTCGACAGCCTGTTGTAAGGGCGGAGCTGGACAGCGTGTGGAGAGGGGGTCTGAGGGATAAGGGATATCGTGAGTGGTCGTTGCCAGTGGCTTTGCAACCTGAGTTTGGTGGCAGAGTCCGTGTGTGTGTTGATTGCAAGAGTGTGGAAGCATTATCCCTGACAGACGCCTATCCATTACCCAGAGTTGACGACACCATAGACCGCTTCGGGGCTGCCTCGCTCATCACGAAGGTAGAACTAGTGAAGGGTTATTGGCAGGCCCCGTTGCCGGAAAGAGCGAAGAGAAGGGCCAGTCTTGCGATGAACTGGACAGTTTATCAGTGTCAGGTGTTGTTGTGCAACACAACTTGTTGGAACACAAGTTGGATGTGTGGCATGCTGGGGGCACTGATAATGTTTTGGCTTTGTTTGCAGGAGAACCCTCGCTGTTCAGTCAGTGTCTGTCGCGGTTGGAGGATCCGGGGTAGGCTACCACAGTATGTTGGTATTGCCTCCTGTCTTGGCTCGCGGTGTATTTTTGCGCTGGTGCTTGTTGGCTCGCGTGTGTAGCATCAGCGTAGGGTCGCAGGGCAGGAGTTGTTGGCTTTGATTAGACGAAAATTAGGCTACATCTATAGTAGCCGCCAAAAACAACATTAAAATAAAATATGAGAAATTAAATAAAAACTCTATGTTTTTAATAATTAATTTTAAGATAATATTGTAGCTGAGTACTGAGTGCAGATGATTTTCTCTCAGTAGGCTGTGGTTCTTAAAGCTCGCTCTGGGAGCACAATGTTATGAATTAATGTATTATGTTTGGGAAGGGTGATAAGATTTGTTTATATATAAAATGTTGTTGTATTTTTTTTTGAGGAGACTGAGCTTGCATTCCATGAGTGGCAGAGTGGCTAGGAGTGGCAGATTCTAGCGACATTCTGCCTGTTCAGATATGGGCTCATGGTTGAGTGTCCCATATCTTGGGGGGGGTGTGACGCCTCCCGGCGCTAGCAGAATGGTTGCGTGGGGCATTGCAGCTCGCTAGCGCTCGCCAGGATGGGGGGATGGGCTACAGTTGTCCTAGAATGATCTGCTTTATGTTATTAGTGTCGTGTTGTCACAGACAGTATAGAAATTGTCTTTGTTTTGGTCTGTGACTGCGCCTTGTATTTTATATTCGCTATAATATAAATGTTGCTTGTGTGAGAGGCGAGCGAGAGAGGGTGACGGGGTACACCTGGCAGCGGGGCGAGCTATCACGCGGCCCGCTTGGGCGCTGACGGCGTTGGCGGCCGGGTGGTCAACTAGTCCCTGCTCATCGCGGCCTCGTGTTTTTTACCAGCTCAGAGCTGGCCTGACACGCGTATCGTCTACATCCTTTGCAATTCTGTCCCCCATACTCGCCACTTTGCATACTATTTCTCTCTCGACTTCTCCTTTCTCCTTCTCTAATCATTATTAAACTCAACATCCCTTCTGGTTTCAGCATAGACGTTCACCGTCGGCCAGTCGTATTGTACGCGAAGCTCTCAGATATTTCTATGTATTAGGCTTTAATGAGGTTTGGAGAGACGGACTTTTCCGTGTGTGTCCTCTCTCGGGAAGGTTGTAGACCGGTATATGTCTCCCTGGCAGGGTGTTGAGTGATTCTGCTTAGTTATTTAAAGCTAGACTAAGGGTAAGGTTACTGTGTCGTTGTCTCCGATGTGTGCAGTGTTACCTAATCCCTGCACGACATCGACAGGTACTGTGGGAGCCTAGGTTGTCTTCGGGTGGGTTTACTTTGCGAGCACAGCACTGTGGTGTGAGAGGGCCATAGCCTATCCCTCACAACATAGTGCTGCCTCTTTGTGTTGACTTCTGAGGGATCGCCAGGATAGAACTAGGTACTAGAGACCTAGACTTATCAAGAGAGCATCCCCGTCATATAACGTAATCTTCATTATACCACCTTCGGACAACGTTAGGCTACGAGCCGCATGCTCGCCCATTGTTGCCCTGCCTTGATACCCCAGCTAGACTTTATTAACCGAGCAGACACTGGTTAGAGATAAAGCCCCATTATTATATGTATGCCACATTATTATTCACTGCACATTTGAGCCGAGGTTGTTGTTGAGTTGCACAACCCTAGTAGGTTGTTGCGTTGTGTCACGAAGCATTTCTTTAGTTGTCGAGCATTACTACCTTTGCGCCATCTTTATTATTCGCCTGCCTATTATTACTATATGTCCTAGTATTTATTGTGACCCGTATTCTGCATTATAATTGTTCAAGATTCTTTACGAACATCTTCCCAGCATCAGACTTATTTCAGAAGTTTCCAGTTGATGTTGCAGGACTAGCATTGCACTTTCTTTAATACAGGAGTGCCAGTTATTTGAGTATCTACCGTAACGTTAAATAATCACGTTACTTATCTTTACTTTGTGTAACTTAAACGAGTAATCTTTTACTGTTTGAGAATAGGCTGTTTCATCGAGCGTCAGCCTAGTGTGTGTGCACCAGTTACCGAGTCATAGGATACCTCGTGGTCCAGGCACGACTCAGGGCGGTAATGGTGTTTTGTTTTCCAGTGTTTAACCCTTATTTAGCGGCGAGCAACATAAGTCGAGTTAAATAAAGCTGGACTATGTGGCGGCGCTCGACATAACTCGAGTGGCAATTTCAGCACGTAATGTGGCTGAGAGAGAGAGACAAGTGGTGGCAGGAGACTAGCGAGCGTATGACTGCTCCAGACCACCGCGGCGAACCTACTGACACAAATCTCAGCTCCCTCCTCCCTCTCTCACTCGCTACATACTCAATTATGTACTGAAAGTACCGAATTACCTGCTTTTTGCACTCGCGTTGCACGGTTATTGCAAGAAAACTATCCATCATACAAGGATCGTTATGGTGTCATTCGAAAGCTCTGTTTATGCCCTTTCAGGGATAGGTACTTGTTTTTCGTTCTGGGTCTTATTTAGGCATGAAAATGATCACGTAAACAGCCCTATTTTGGCTAAAAACACCCCGCTGTGCGGTACACATAAATAAACCGCATAGGCCGCTCGTAAGGTGTTAAGGCAGGGGTTGGATCTAGTGTTACCGTTGTTGCATTTTGCCATTATCTAGTCCAATGTTGAAGAGCCCTGTGTCTTTGAGAACCTGGATCGTAACAATATACAGTATATATATATATATATATATATATATATATATATATATATATATATATATATATATATATATTCTATAATATTCCAAATCTATTATCTATAGCAGGAAGAAGTAAAACGCTGGAGCGAAACCACTGTGGGACTCAGCTTCATGATTTCAAGGTGAAAAATTTTCCCGACTCGTTATCTTGAAGAATAGGAGAAGTTGCTGTCCTGCTGATAGCCTTTTATCGTGAGATGGGCGGTTTATCTAGTTCCCCTTCTTCCTTATGTTTAGCCCCGTTTGTTTTGAAATTATAAGACATTCGCCCTATTAGTTTGGCGATTCTAAGAACTTTCACCCCATAACTTTTTCAATATTAGCACCTTTTGTGCCATTCAGGTGTCATTTGTTTTCCTGGCGAACGATAGTGAGTCTGTAATTTTAGGAGGACACTTTTCTACTGAACAATTTACAAATATATCTTGAAGGAGGGTCTCTAGGGTTTTTCTTTGTTAAAGCTTGCTGGAGGTCTAGCGAGGAAACTAAAAAAATCAATATATAAATAAACCGACCAATATATAGACCCGATTCCCTTAAGCCCATTATATTGATAACAGTAAAGATATACATAAGGTTGTTAATGCATGTGCAATTGACCACTTGTGATTTCAGGCTATAAGGAAGATGGAGCCGTAAGCATTGATATAAAACCGGCACGCAATATTATCGTTATTAATCTGTGATAGACAAAAATGTATAGTCATAATATATATGACAACATTTTACATATGATAAACTGTACACTAAGATATCAATTAGGTTAGTGTAAAGTATATGCATATCGACTTAATATCTACATGTTATTAGATTTGAATATAACAGTTAATCAACAATAATGCTATGTAAAATATCTAATTTCGCAAGGACACGCAGCAAGTAAGGGGAGATAGGTCGTTTTTCTGGTCCCCCTTATCCCTCATGTTTACCCTCATTAGTA
Source organism: Paralithodes platypus (assembly GCA_032716605.1). Lineage (NCBI taxonomy): Eukaryota > Metazoa > Arthropoda > Malacostraca > Decapoda > Lithodidae > Paralithodes > Paralithodes platypus. The sequence continues at coordinate 20,958,960 of CM064524.1, forward strand.
TTAACTCTCTCCGACACATGACGCAATTTTGAGTCTATTAGAGATACTTTAAAGCCTTTATTACCATCAGGGGTATTTCCAAACCTTTAGTTTAGTTATTTCAACCACTGCAGTTGTCTTTGAGTTAGCTGTGGGCAGAAAACTAATTTTGGAGAGGTAATTATAAGAGTGAGAGAACTCTATTTCTTATTGCTAATCTGGCAACCTCTGCGTCATATGAGTCTGAAGTGGTTAAGATTTTAAGACCTTTTGCCCCATTTCTTTGTCAATATTAAGACTTTTCGTGTCATTTAGGTGTCAATTATTTTAATGGCGAGCGATAGAAAGCCTGTAATTTAAGAGAAACCGGCCATCGGCCGAGACATTTTGCTATCGACAAATGTAAAAAAACATCTTGTAGGGGGGCTTTGTGGAGTGTTTTTTTAAGTGTTATGGAGATCTAGAAGGGAACTAAACAAATATATAAAAATATGCATATACAGTATACTGTATATGAGCCCATTCCCCCTTACGATAAATTATACAATGTAATTAATCACTCACTTGCCTAATGCTCTTACTAAGCAGAGAAACGGCTTCCTAAGATAACATTACCTTTTTGAAGAATTACAAAATTAAGGACTTGCAAATGACGCTACTCTAATCATACACCATTTCCCAAGGCTAAATTACCTCGGCAATTAATCAAACGCTTTTAATCGCGGGGGAAAAAATCATATCACGTAATTTTTGATGACGATAGCACGTTTATTTTTGCCCGTGAGTAATTATCCTAAGAGACGAACACATATTTTGAAAGTGGTATCATATTATATTGGAGTCTTATATCCAACACGAGCAAGTATATGATATTGATACGACGTAGGCTCAATAACATTATGTAGGGACAGTATATATATATATATATATATATATATATATACGGGAGGCGTGGCAGAGTGGTATTGCCACTGGACTGGTAATCCAATGGACCCGGGTTCGAATCCCAGTATGTCAATGGGAAGATATTATTGGGATGGAGTTTGTGCTGTACCTATTATCAGTGCATTACCACAGCACACCGAAATGCCAAAAAAATACCCTCATTGTTCCCTGATTAAATAGCATTGTGTGAATATTCCCATATTCAATAATATGCTACAGGGGAGTAATGCCTAGTGAGTTAATTGCTCAGTAGGTGGCGTTCTGAGAGTAAGGGTCCGAGTCTGTGGGGGTGAGACAGTGAAGCGCAGAGGCGAGGCGGCTTCAGAGATGGAGATGCTTCGAGCCGTGAAGCTTCGCATGTCTCACTCCCTAGAATGGAGCAAGACCTCACGGGCCTCACCGTGTTCAGCGGTTGAGTGTAAAGGCTATCAGCCTATGCCCGAGAGGGAGTAGTTGGAATATAGAAAACAAAATAAAAATAATAATAATATATATATATATATATATATATATATATATATATATATATATATATATATATATATATATATATACTGTATATATTATATTATATATATATACTATACTGTATATATACAGTATATACATATATATATAATATATGTATATATATATATATATATATACATATATATATATACATATACATATGTATATATATATATATATACATATATATATATATATATTTTCTTTAATACATACGAGGTTGAAAGAAATGGCAATTTCTGCGTTGGAAATTTTATTATTCAAAGTTTCCAGGTCTCTGATGAGTTTTCGCTGGGTGGCAGGAAGTAGATGAAGGAGATGAGCAAAATTCATGGTGGTACAGGGTTACATTAAAGTACATGATGATACAGGATATACGACGCGTTTCACTGGACAACCAGCATTATCAAGTAAGGAAGGAATGATATAAAAGGTAAACAGGCAGGGTATATATAGAGGGTGGAGGATCAGAGGAGGCGGAAAACAGGGGGCAAAAGTCTGCTATTGGTGGAAGGGAAAACTAGGAGAGAAAAAGGGGGTAACCGCTTCACGCATGCGCACTGGATGCGGGATGGTGGTCGATAGGTGGGGTCGAAGCTGATTGGCTGCGTGTCGAGGGGCGTGGCCTAAGTTGTGTGGCGCCTGCAGAAGACGAAGCTGAAGGAGGTAGCGCGGGGGGCTGCGTCAAGGGCACCGGGGGGCGAGGAGGGGTGTTAGGTCCTGTAGGGTAGTGCCTTTTGGCAGAAGGAAGGATCTGAAGGTCCAGAGTTTGGTTGTTGATGTTGGGATGTAAGGCTTGGATATATAAAGCTTCGAGTATAGGTAATCTCCTTGGGTCACTTTCTTTATCGAGTATGGTGGTGTGTTTCTCTAACTCGTTGCGTGTGAGGTGAGGGTGGTTAGGGGTGAGATAGTGGTCTTTGATGGCTCCAGCCTGAAGGTGAAGAGTTAACCGACGTGAAAGACGAGTCTGCGTCATACCAATATAGGAATGAGGTCCACAGTCCTCATAATTACAGGTATGTTGGTAAATGACGTGATCGTCGGTCATCGGGCTCTTTATCTTGGTGGAGGCTGGTTTGTTGCGGAGAACGAGGTTGGAGGTCTTGGGGGATTTGTAATAAATTATTAATTTGATTTTGTTTTCCGGGTTGGTTGGGTGGACATGCTTGGAGATTATTTCTTTTAAGACGGCCTCGTCATTTTTGTGTTCAGAGGACATGTAATTGCGGTAGAAGATCTTAATTTCATTGGGGGGGTCAATGTTGGGAGGGCTTTGGGTGTACCATTTTTCAAGATGGTGGTTGATGGTGCTGGAGATGTTGGAGTTGGAGTATCCGTTATTTACTAAAACTTGGGATAGTCTTTCTAGTTCCTGGTGGGTGTCGGCCCAGGTAGAGCAGTGCGTGAGGGCTCTCCTAACATAGGCGGAGATGGAGGATAGAAGATAACGGCGGGGACATTCACTATCACCGTTGAGGCATTGTCCTGTGTTAGTTGGTTTAATGTAGACGGTGGTTTTGAACCCATGGTCGTTCAGAGCTACGAGGATGTCGAGGAAGGGGAGTTGTCCATTGTTAGATTTTTCAAAGGTGAAGTTAAGTCCGGAGGAGGTCATGAAGCGACGCTGGAGTTCCTGTAGTTCGTGGAGGTCCTTGATTTGCACGAAGATGTCATCCACGTATCTACAGTAGACGGCGGGTCGTTGGGCAGCTAGGAGCTCTTCCTCGATGGTACCCATGAAAAAGTTCGCAAAAAGAACTCCTAGGGGGCTGCCCATCGCCACACCGTCTATCTGCTTGTACATGTTGCCCCGGGGGCAAAGGAAGGGGGCCTCCTTGGTACATAGCTCCAGTAGTGTTTTCAGGGCCTTCTCCGGGATGTCCAGTGTAGGAGTATCAGGGCAATGATAAATTCGACGAAGAATCATGTCAATGGTCCTATCCACTGGCACGTTGGTGAACAGTGCAAATCAAGGACCTCCACGAACTACAGGAACTCCAGTGTCGCTTCATGACCTCCTCCGGACTTAACTTCACCTTTGAAAAATCTAACAATGGACAACTCCCCTTCCTCGACATCCTCGTAGCTCTGAACGACCATGGGTTCAAAACCACCGTCTACATTAAACCAACTAACACAGGATAATGCCTCAACAGTGATAGTGAATGCCCCCGCCGTTATCTTCTATCCTCCATCTCCGCCTATGTTAGGAGAGCCCTCACGCACTGCTCTACCTGGGCCGACACCCACCAGGAACTAGAAAGACTATCCCAAGTTTTAGTAAATAACGGATACTCCAACTCCGACATCTCCAGCACCATCAACCACCATCTTGAAAAATGGTACACCCAAAGCCCTCCCAACATTGACCCCCCCAATGAAATTAAGATCTTCTACCGCAATTACATGTCCTCTGAACACAAAAATGACGAGGCCGTCTTAAAAGAAATAATCTCCAAGCATGTCCACCCAACCAACCCGGAAAACAAAATCAAATTAATAATTTATTACAAATCCCCCAAGACCTCCAACCTCGTTCTCCGCAACAAACCAGCCTCCACCAAGATAAAGAGCCCGATGACCGACGATCACGTCATTTACCAACATACCTGTAATTATGAGGACTGTGGACCTCATTCCTATATTGGTATGACGCAGACTCGTCTTTCACGTCGGTTAACTCTTCACCTTCAGGCTGGAGCCATCAAAGACCACTATCTCACCCCTAACCACCCTCACCTCACACGCAACGAGTTAGAGAAACACACCACCATACTCGATAAAGAAAGTGACCCAAGGAGATTACCTATACTCGAAGCTTTATATATCCAAGCCTTACATCCCAACATCAACAACCAAACTCTGGACCTTCAGATCCTTCCTTCTGCCAAAAGGCACTACCCTACAGGACCTAACACCCCTCCTCGCCCCCCGGTGCCCTTGACGCAGCCCCCCGCGCTACCTCCTTCAGCTTCGTCTTCTGCAGGCGCCACACAACTTAGGCCACGCCCCTCGACACGCAGCCAATCAGCTTCGACCCCACCTATCGACCACCATCCCGCATCCAGTGCGCATGCGTGAAGCGGTTACCCCCTTTTTCTCTCCTAGTTTTCCCTTCCACCAATAGCAGACTTTTGCCCCCTGTTTTCCGCCTCCTCTGATCCTCCACCCTCTATATATACCCTTCCTGTTTACCTTTTATATCATTCCTTCCTTACTTGATAATGCTGGTTGTCCAGTGAAACGCGTCGTATATCCTGTATCATCATGTACTTTAATGTAACCCTGTACCACCATGAATTTTGCTCATCTCCTTCATCTACTTCCTGCCACCCAGCGAAAACTCATCAGAGACCTGGAAACTTTGAATAATAAAATTTCCAACGCAGAAATTGCCATTTCTTTCAACCTCGTATGTACAGTATTAAAGAAAATTTATTACCTGGCTTTACCAACATATATATATATATATATATATATATATATATATATATATATATATATATATATACATACCGGTATATATATATATATATATATATATATATATAGAGAGAGAGAGAGAGAGAGATAGATAGAGAGAGAGAGAGAGAGATAGAGATAAATAATTAAGTAGGCGTGAGCTCGTGCGCGTAGGGAAATGTAACTACATTGCATAATAATTAAGCATTTCATTCGTGTCGAGTGATTGTGAATATGATAATATTATTATAGAAGAGTGATATAATAAAGCATTATTCAATCCAACATTATTACGTTACTAATCCAGGAAATTGTTTGGTAATTCATAATGTAAATATGGAAGGTGTAATTGAACATACTGCATATCAATATTCAAATATTTTATGTACGAGGAAGCGCAGATAAATTACTAAAACCTAGAGGCCTGCACACAATATGTTACAAACACACACACATACACAAGTTATACCAACATAAGTAGGGCATGTTGGACAGTCAAACACACACACACACACACAGACACACAAGGTAGCAGCAAGGTACACAGAATGGCTAATGTAGTCTTCAGATCAAACAAAGACAAAAAGGGTGGAAAACATACAGCCACAGAGACACCAAGGTTAATTAGAACACACACACATGAGTAAGCAGGTACACACACATACACACACATGAATTACTACGCACATGCACATAATATTATACCCAACGCACACACACATATTAACAGCAATATACAGACAAACACACACACACTATTTGTATTATTATTATTATTAACACATACACGCACTATACTCTGTTCATTATAGGTAGGCCTAGTATCATGACCACTAACCTCTATAACTGAAAGGGAGATGGGGCGTTTTTTTGGTCACCTTTCTTCCTCATGCTTAGCCTCATTAATTTTCGGATTTTAAGACGTTTGGTCCATTAGTTTGGCGATTTTAAGACCTTTCGACTCATTTTGTTGTCAAAATTAAGACTTTTCGTGCCATTTAGGTGTCGATTGTTTTTCCTGGTGAGTGATTGAGAGCCTCTATTTTTAGAGGAAACGGATTTAGGCCGGGACACTTTTCTATCGAAAATTGTACAAATTAATCTTAAGGAGTGTTTTGGGTTTTGGGTTTTTTTAAAGCTTGATGGAGGTCTACGGAGGAAACTAAAATATGATATAAATACATGTAAATGAGCAAATAAATGCGCCCACCTCCCATTAACCTAAGAAGTGCGCATGGGGGGTATGAGACACCACACGCCTGTGCGCACGTATTTGAGCTGTTCCCATCACTAACATCGTTATTTTACCATAAATATCGTTAATAGTTATTCATATGCGCCTATTTTACCATTAATATGGTATTAATAACAATAAAACAAGTAGAAACAGCGTTTGGATGGTCAAAATCGGCGATAGAGGCCGGTAGTTACATAACCAAAGGCTGAGGCAGCCTCCCACTTCTCCACTCCTCCCAATGTCTGGAGAGACACTGTTGCGCAATACTCTCTCTCTCGCTCTTTCCCACGCTTGGTAACAATGATGACAACTCGCTTGCAATTCGCTAATGTTAGCACGAAAATAGACCACAGAATAAGGGAATAACAGGGAAAATAGGTGATAAATGAAGGAGGGGGGTTGGGGGGAAGTGGGGAAGGAGGGGATGTGGAGGAGTGATATTTGGCATGGCCCAGGGGCAAAAAAAAAAAAAAAAAAAGGGTTCATGTTTTTTGGGGGTGTTTTAACTCTCTCCGACATATGACGTAATGTTGAGCCTATTAGGGATACTTTTAAGCCTTTGTTACCATCACGGGTATTTAGAAACCTTTAGTTTAGTTACTTCAACCTCTGCAGTTGTCTTTGAGTTAGCTGTGGGCCGAAACGAATTTTGGAGAGGTATTTATAAGAGTGAGATACCTCTATTTCTTATTGCTAATCTGGCAACCTCTGCGTCATATGAGTCTGAAGGGGTTAAATGGATTTTTTTAGGCCCAGGATCTTAAGAGTCTTCCCGCAGTCGCCCGGGGAAACTCTTAAGAGTCTTCCTGCACTTGCTGGGTTAAGCACGACTAAAAAAATCAAGCTTATGATTCTACTATTTGGGAAGAGTCAGCCACGAAATCGGTGTACAGATTTACAGCTCATTTACTCTAGCATTTTTTTCAGTTACAGAGGTTATTTCTGGCCTACTTATATTGAATGAACTGTAGTTCCAATAGAATACCTGATAAATCCAAAAGTGTCTAAATTAGCAATAAACCACACTGAAGGATATTAGTGAAATAACTCTTACTATATTGTAAGTTTTTCCTATTCATCGAGACTGAGAAAGGGGCGAGGGAACGCGAAAGTGGTCCCGGACCCTGGGAATTAGAACCCTCAAATGTTGTTTCTGTTCGGGCTCTGTCTCGAGTCGGCCACCCCCAGCAATGGTATATACATACATACATAATACATACATATTGTAAAGATACAGACCATCAACAGTTACTATCCTATGTAGTATTACCAAAACATTTGATTTAAGATGCATACAAAATTGCATTCAAGTTTGCATATACAGTATACTAAACCATAGACTACAGTAGATCTGGACTGGACACAAAAATGGAACTTTGCAGTAATGGACCCAAAATTGGAGAACGAACCCCCAAGTTCGAACCTCGAAACAGCGAAAATGTGATATTTGTCCGATTTTGAGGTTCAAACTTTGGGGTTCGTTCTCCGATGTTGGGTCCCTTACTGCAAAGTTCCATTTTTGTGTCCAGTCCAGATCTACTGTAGTCTATCACTAAACATAAAAGAAAGACAAATAATGGGGAAAGGTGAGCTTGATGAATGGGAAAGGAAATGTATTTTTTTTTTTTGGGGGGGGGGATTAAATTATAATGGTTTCCTAGCAACGCAAGGGACTGAAGGCTCCAGTCCTGACGTTACTGTTGACTGTCTTAGTGTGCTGGGTTAATAATCCAATAGGGTTGATAGCCTCTGAAGTCCTATTTTAACTAACTAACCTAGCAACGGCACTTAGAAACTTTCCCAATTAATCTCACTCTCACCCCCCACTCCCCTCTCTCTCTCTCTCACACACACACACACACACTCTTTCTCACACACTCTCTCTCTCTCTCGCTCATGATCAGTAAGCACAGTACATCAAGATTATAAGTTTTTTGTTTCAATCCACCCGTCTCAAACTCATAACACAACTAAAAATATGTTTCCTAAACACTATCCTCGTGTCTGATTTAGGTTCGGTAATAGCTTCCTCCTTTCTCGAGTAGCTTAAAAGGAAGGAAAGAAGGAAGGAAGGAAGGACAGAAAATAGTTAGAAGGACGCCACCGGTACTCAATGCGGTAATATCCTCGGGCACTTCATGCTATATTCCTATAATAATCATCAACCACCTTAACCCCTTCTGTACCGGCGACGTCTTTATTATTTTATTTTAGCAATATGTAGACGATTTTGTGCCGCTAAGAAGGATATAAAGTAGCTAAAAGGATGAATTGAGATAGTCTGTAGCCTTTTAAGCGGTAGACATCCTTCCTAAGCTGAGTACAACCGTCTAATAGTTGCCAGAATATAATGAAAAGGACGTCGCCGGTACAGAAGGGGTGTACACTCACTCATAAAAGGAAGGTATCCCCCTGAGCGAGAGATCTAAGGCCTCATGCTATTTAGTTGTGGTAACACTGGCCCTGAACCATCGACGTCACGAAAATGAAGTGAAGCATTGCTTCGTTCACATCAGCTTCCTACTCCCTCGCACAATTCACAATCGCCACTCGTTTTCGTGACGTCGATGGTTCAGGGCCAGTGTTACCACAAATAAATAGCATGAGGCCTTAGATCTCTCGCTCAGGGGGGTACCTTTGTTTTATGAGTGAGTGTACCTGCTCAACTAACCTTATGTAGTTTCCATTCTCTAATAATTTTCTCCATTCTTTACATTTTTCTTTTCATAGGCAATTTCCGGTTCATAATTAGACGAGGTAATGCTTAAAACTTATGTTCACAAACATTAATAAGTTGTGCGTAGAGAGAGAGAGAGAGAGAGAGAGAGAGAGAGAGAGAGAGAGAGAGAGAGAGAGAGAGAGAGAGAGAGAGAGAGAGAGAGAGAGAGAGAGAGAGAGAAAGAGAAAGAGAGAGTGACTGATATCCAGCAAGTTCTAGGGAGGTAGATGGAGAGAGATTAATGGTGAAGGGGTGTTGGAAGGTTAATCAAAAGGACCTTGATGTATGACCACCCCGCTAGATGATGGCTGAGGTTAAACAAAACACATGATAAACTGGATAGATCGTTTGTTAAAAGTGTCGTTCTCAGGTGGGGGTGAGAGTATACGTGACTTTGAATCCTATTTGATTGCTGTTCGTATAAGGTGGATTCTAGGCGTAAGCGGACCTACGATATTTACATATTACAGTAGGTGAGTAGGTACTAAGTATAATACCAAATTCGGTTCAAACTGATGTTGATTTGAAGTTATATAAAATCATCATATTGACATAAATTGGAGCTTGTCCCAGTTTACTTTCTCAAGCATTTCTGAACTGCCAGTACAGTTTTGGGACCTATTAGCCGTATAAGACACAATAGTTAATAGCACTCCAGGTCTGCTTGAAAACTGAGAAGCAAGAAACCTGAGTAGCAGAAACATGATTGGTAACGATGACAAGATAGTGATAATGGGAGCATTGGAACGTACTTTTTTTAACAAGATATATACAGCATAGTTGGTGACAAATAGATAAACAAATGTTAGTGGAAACCTGCTCTATTGGAAACAGAGAGGAAAACATAATACTGAAAGTGTAAGTATAATATTTAATAAAACAAAATGCACTTTTATTTATATAATGTTGAACAAAATAATATCCAATGAAAATGTACCCTAAACTTTCTTTCTTTTTATCACATCTCATACCAACAGGATTGAAGCCAAGGCCTAACTCACCGGACCATATACTCCTTCATGGAACACGTCAATGTGGTAGGAATATGAATGTATTATGTATGAATAGTAATGTGATCAGCTTGAATACACATGGTATAAACATAGTATTGTAGATAGTTATGAAAGATAAAGGTATTATGAAGATATATGATGCAAAGAAAGATACTAAAGCGATTTGAAATTTTGGTGTGAATCAGGTATATATCACATATGCAAATTGTGAACTAAATAATATATAAACTATCTAAAATAAATATAAGAACATAAGAACATAAGATCAGTCAGATCAGTCATATCTAATATGACCAAAATAGTGTTTCATATTCCTTATGCGAATTACTATGTGACTAAGTGCAGTCATATTTGTTTTACAATACTACATAGTGATAACAAAATAATATAAAATATGAATGAATGTAAGATATTATGCCTCAGGGTTTGAACCGAGACAAGATATGCAATTCGTACACCGAAGTCACAATTTCCACTTTATCTACCTCTCTGGAATAAAACAAAATATACTATATACCTTTTATTAACTAAATCAATCTTGAATGAATAAGCATTAATAATGTGTCTTAAAAAAGATATCCATACGAGAGATAACATTATTTTTCTAAATATTGAGGTAGGACATGACTCTTGATTCTGACTGTGCATACACCGGATCCGTTCCAAATGGAAATACTACACTGCTGTCACTCTGTTTTCACTTCAGTGAAGATTGATAAGGAAGGCAGAGGAACACAAGAAGATGAACGAAATAAACTTTTAGAAGACAGACGAGTACTCGAAAACATGCACATATAAAGACGTGTACGGGAGGAACTAAAAATGATACAACATATACATGTGCTGAATAATTATACAAACGTTACAAACTTAGGCTACACTGATCGAAAGAATAACTTGACACTAAACACTATATATGGAAAACTAATTGTATGTTGCTATGCAGAGATGAGCTTTATGAGTAGTACACCAACAGGAGTGGCCTAGGGGGATAATAATGCAAATCTGTTGTGGATTGGCGAAAACAAATGCCATGTAAATCAGGATGGAGGACCAAAATGGAATAAAGCGACTAAACTAGTAAGTTGGGCATACACATATTCCATTTCAATAATAAAGGAATATGATAAGAGAAAGAACAATGAAAATAAATTGACTACTACTAATAAGGAATAGGAACCCAAGACAATTATTCATTCATAGACCACGTAATTCCGAACAGAAACTTGAAGAGACCTTTGGTACAAATGTCATCACAGCATCATGATATTACCTCATACCTAACCAGTGGTTACTCGCTGAAACTGTTCAATGTTCACCTAACTTGAGGTCAACATTGCTCATGTTGTGGTGTAGGGAAAAGATAACCCTGAAGGGAGTACACATAATCTAAGGCGAGATAACACATGAGTGAAGCACTGTAAGGTTCATCAATCATGTCAAGAGTTACATGGGATGGAAGAATTATGAGCACGAAGGCATGTCCAGGAGAGTGACCAATAATGTCATAGGAACATAAATGGCATTACGCTACTACAGGGACGTAGGTCTCCTTTCATTAATGGGGGGGGGGGGGTCGCTTTCTTACCATTATGTTTAGTCTCAGTAGCTTTGAGATTTTGAGACGTTCGTTCCATTAGTTTTGCGTTTTAAGACCTTTCTTCCCATTTATGTTTCAATATAAAGACCTCTCTTGCCATTTAGGTGTCGATTTATTTTCCTGGCGAGCGATAGCGAGCCTTTAATTCTAGGAGAAATCGGCCTTCGGCCTAGACATTTTTCTACCGAAAAATGTACACATTTTCGTGAAGGGTGTGTTTTTTAAAGGTTGATGGAGGTCTAGCGAGGACACTATAATGAATAAATGCATACATAAAATACCAAATTATAACCACTACCCAATTAATATTTTATCCATCTACACTATTCGTTTTAGGGGAAGTTGGGCCGTTTTTTTGGTCCCCTGTCTTACTCATACTTATCCCTATTAGTTTTGAGATTTTAAGACGTTTGCCCCTTTAGTTTGTCGTTTTTGTATACCTATCGCCCTATTTCGTTGTCAATATTAAGACCTTTTGTGCCATTCAGGTGTCATTTTTTGTTACAGGCGAAAGATAGCGAGCCTGAAATTGTGGAGGATCCGGCCTTCGGCCGCATAATTTTTCTACCGAAAAATGTACAAATTAATCTCGAATGGGGATCTAATGGATGTTTTTTTAAGTTTGATGGAGGTCTATGGAGGAAACTAAATACAACATGAATATATCAATAAATAGACCCCCAAAAATAACCACTGTCCCCTTAACTACCATAGTTCTCGTGTTGTTTATCCCTCTACCAAAGTTTCTTGATTCTTCCATTATTTGCATTTCTTACGAGTCACATACTTTTTTTGTTTCTGTTGTCCATATATCTCTGTAATGTTAAGGCGGTTCCCATTACTGTGTCCACCCAGCCCTCGGTCCACCGCCTCCCCAAGATATACATTAACACAAAACAGGAACAGACCTCAGCAGACCACTCACAAGATAAATCTATATTTTCCAGACAATAACTACTCACTGGAGCCCAGAACCAGGTATTCAGGAGAGGACAGAGGTGCTCAGCCGCTGGAAATAATGGGTGTTTTAAATATAGTATACCTGTGTTACTTATATAAGCACTACACATTATCCTACTCTCAGCTAAATATGTTACCCCCCCCCCTTCCCAAACACTTATATACCGGAAATATCATGTACTCCTATCGTGTGCTTAATATAAAGAATTCAAATGTGTGTGTGTGTCTGCTCCGTGTTTCATTTTCCTAGCATGTCCAATATATATATATACTGTATATGTATGAGTAAATATATATATATACTGTATATGTATGAGTAAATATATATATATACTGTATATATATATATATATTATAATATATAAATATATATATATATACTGTATATATATATATATATATATATATATATATATATACATATATTTACCATAAAATATACACCAACACAATCACATTTCATAATATTTAAGCGTGTTATATGGTTCTGATATTTCGTTGAAATTTGCATTATACTGTATGTGGGGATATTTCAAATGGTTAAATTAATATGCCGTCATATTCTACCAATAAATGTCAAAGTATATGGGGCAGATAATCAGTCAAAGGATACAAACAATGTTATTAAAGTGTTCAGGTGGTTGAGCACATCACATGGTAAACATGGTGTCGTACAAATTATAATTTATCGAATGTCATAATACAGGAAATAATAGGTTTTGAGCAGATTCTATATGCTCTATGAACCAATGTTCATAATATTTGGTTGGCAGATAGGATATGTGGTAAGGAAAAAGTTATATATTTTAGGAGACGTTTAACATTTGGTGGGCAGATAGGATATAAACCAAGGAAGAAGGTGATCCGGATCATATCCTGGAACCCAGATCCAGAAGAACATTTAGGCCTATGATATTATAGGTATAAAATCAGCCAGCGAACGTGGAGGTATGCGCTCTATCAAGTGCCCCTCTAGTTGAACATGTAGTGATGTTCTGCTTTCCCAATAACGAACACGTATTAAATAATAGTATGTTAATTTATATATGAGGTTTTGGTATAACTCAGTTCCCAAAGACAATTATATATATTTATTAACTTTGTTCATCAAGGCAAAAGGTGTCATTGCGGTATACTATACGAATATGACAGTAAAAGGTGTCATTGCGGTATACTATACGAATATGACAGTAAAAGGTTTCATTGCGGTATACTATACGAATATGACAGTAAAAGGTTTCATTGCGGTATACTATACGAATATGACAGTAAAAGGTGTCATTGCGGTATACTATACGAATATGAGAGTAAAAGGTTTCATTGCGGTATACTATACGAATATGACAGTAAAAGGTGTCATTGCGGTATACTATACGAATATGACAGTAAAAGGTTTCATTGCGGTATACTATACGAATATGACAGTAAAAGGTTTCATTGCGGTATACTATACGAATATGACAGTAAAAGGTTTCATTGCGGTATACTATACGAATATGGCAGTAAAATATATAACGTAAGGGGAGATGGCCCGTTTTTCTGGTCACCCATAATTTCTCATGTTTAGTCCCATTAGTTTTCAGAATATAAGACGTTTGGCCCATTAGTTTGGCGATGTTTAGACCTATAATTAAATATATCGCCCCATTTCTGTTTTCAATATTTAGACTGTTCATGTCACTTATGTGTCGATTTTTTCCTGGCGAGCGATAGTGAGCCTGTAATTTATGAAAAACCGACCTTTGGCCGGGATATTTTTCTATCGAAAAACGTAAAAAAATATTTTGAAGGAGGGTCTTGGGTGGGCGTATTTTTAAGCTTGATGGAGGTCTAGGGAGGAAAGCAATATAATATAAGATAAAATAAAAAAACGATATATAAATGAGCAAATAAATAAGCTCATCGCCCCATAAATTTCCCAATACCACATCCCCCTACCCCCTCCCCCACGTCCCTCGCACCTGACCGAGCCCAACAACGATATAACACGGCATTACCTTGTTTGTCGTTATCATAATGTAATAATTCTGGCCACATTACCCCGTACAGTAGCAATGGAATGTTAAGGTATCCTTAATGTTATGGCCGAAGCGCTCGTAATTATCCAACTGATAAATACACCCTTTTTGCATTGTACTATCAGCTTTAGGGGGGAGGGTTTAATTGTTGGCCTATTTGTTCTTATTTATTTATAATTTCTAAAAATATCCTCCCTAGACCTTCATCAAACATAAAACAAAAAATAATAATACAATCAAACAACATCCCCATGTTACCCCTCCAGGATTTAATTGCACATTGTTTTAAAATGTCCAGGCCGAAGGCCGGTCCCTCCTAAATTGCAGGCTTGATATCGCTTGCCAGGAAAAAATCGACACCTAAATGACACGAACAATCTTAATATTGACAACGAAAATGGGTGAACATTCTTAACATCGCCAAACTAAAGGGTACTTCACACAGTCAGGAATGCGAGCTAGAATCACTAGGAGTAATGATTCCTGTTGATTCCTGGGAATACGACCGCGAGTGTCTGAAATTCCCCGTGCACTCACAACACCGTAGGAACCCGTGGGAGTGTACCTGCGAATCACTGGGAGTCACCAGGAATCACCGGGATAAAACCGGGAATGAAGTGCGAGTTATTGAAAAGTTGAAAATTAACGGTCGCTTTCGGATTAGTGTAATATACGAATTGATAGGAGTAATACAGGAGTCACTGGGAGTCAGATAGGAGTCACTGGGAATCACTGGGAGTCACCGCGCATCAGTGGGAGTTGTTAGGAATGAGATGCGAGTATGCCAGGCATGGCCCCCATTGTGCACAGCCCCTATATAAGGGGCCCCCAAGCTGTCCCAAGCCACATGACACTGATCATGCCGCTTGCGCAGGGGCTCCCACAAACGTACATCCACTGTGAGGCTCCAGGCATGTTATTGACCCTATAATTGAAATCTATTTTTCCTCAAGTATGTCTCTTGTAGGCTATAACTACAGTCCTCTAATATCATCATTAAGTATTATGACTGTATTCATACATCATTACAGACATTAGTATACTACGATAAGTCTGTATTAGTATGTACCATAAGGTCATGATATCAATGCTTACTATACTTTACGAAACAAATATATTTAAATTATTGTCTAAATAGTGGATAGTTAATCCTTCCCACCTTTTTGTTTTCATTCGTTACCGAGTTATGTAATATTTCATAGATTACCTAAAATAGGTAACACTTATAGGTTGTGTTAGTTTGCTTAGGTTAGGTCAGGGGAGTTGCAGAACTTCTAGATAATTAACCGGCGACTACATTGGCCCCTAAACAACAAAGCCATGATTACGCTGGCTCAAAATCTACCCCGGCGACTACAACGCCCCTCGAAGTAGTAATCCAAAAGTGCACTCTCCACCATCAAGCGAACTTGACATTTCAAAACACATACAAACACGTATCCACCACTCTCATTATGTTAGGTAAGGGGAGTTGCAGAACTTGCAGACTACATGTAGGGTATTGTAACATTGACCATACATTGTTCACATTATTAATTACCTCAATTACCGTAATTTCCTTCTTTACACACAATCACTGGGTGAAAACAATGTCTTGTGGGAAATTGTACTTACACAGGTTAACCTCTCCGCTGCGCAGGTGGGGTAGTGGCCACCCCTCCCTGTGCGGAGGTATTTAGACTGTTTCCTTAACTCAAATCGTCATCGTACCATAAATATCATTAATACTTATCCATATGCGCCTATTTTACGTTGATTATAAAGATATTAACCTGTTACAACAATAAAACAAGTGGAAACAGCGTTTGGATGGTCAAAATCGGCAAATTAGATCGGGAGTTACATAACTGAAGGCTGAGCCAGCCTGTCAGCCTGCCACCCCACACGACGTCTGGAGCGACACTGTCGTGTTGTTCCCTCTCTTTCTCTCTTTCATTCGCTGTGTAGCACATACAAGCACAGCTTGCTTATGAATCGCTATTGATAGCACGTAAATATACCGACGAAATAAGGGAATAAGAGAGAGAATAGGTGATAATTGAAGGGGGGGGGGGGGAAAGGAGGGGATGTTGAGGAGTGATATTTGGCATGGCCAAGGGGCAATAAAAAACAATAAAAAAACAAATAAAAAGAAAATAAATAAATTGTTACTGGGCTGGTTTAAATATTTTTTTTTTTGGCCTTGGATTATATTGTGAGTTCCGCAGCGCAGCGGTAAAACTCTTATTAGTGTTTCTGCACTTGCCGGGTTAATACTAGGCCTATTTATAATGTTTGACCAAGAAAAGTGAACTACCCGTACACTGTATATTATACTTTCACATGAGAGGTATATTACAGGTTTATATGAATAATATATTTATTAAAGGATACTTCACACAGTCAGGAATGCGAGCTAGGAGTAGCTGAAAATTCGGATTCCTGGGCCTATTCGCGGTGAAAAATCGATGACTCCTAGTGGCACTAGCCATATCCTAGTGATTCCTGTGACTCCAAACCAATCGTGGGCGATTGGCCCTGTCCGACAAAATGTTCATCGTGTTTAAAGTTCTGGCCACGAATCGGACCATTCCCAGTGACTCCCAGTTGAATCCCAGTGATCCCCAGTGATTCCCCAGTGACTCCCAGTGAGTCCTGGTGATTCTCAGTGATTCGTATCTGATTCGAGGACAGGTTTCGGTTTCAGTTTCAGTTCTCACCAGAATCACCAGGACTCACTGGGAGTCACTGGGGATCACTGGGAATCACTGGGAGTCACTGCGAATGGTCCGATTCGCGGCGAGAACCTTAAACACGGTGAACGTTTTGTCGGACAGGGCCAATCGGCCGAAACTGGTTTGGAGTCACTGGGAGTCTAACAGGAATCACTAGGATATCGCTAGAGCCACTAGGAGTCATCGATTTTCACCGCGAATAGGCCCAGGAATCCGAATTTTCAGCTACTTCTAGTGATTCTAGCTCGCATTCCTGACTGTGTGAAGTACCCTTAAGGGTCCGAATGTCTTAAAATCTGAAAACTAATGGGGCTAAGCATGAGGGAGAAGGGTGTCTAGAAAAAATTACCATATCCCCTATACTACACCCTAAAATAAATACATGCGATAAATGCAGCCTTTGTGCAATGTGATATCAACTTTACTACACACTAAAATACAATACATATAGATTTACACATTTCAAAATCTTTTTGCGTGTTTACCGATAAGACGCTGGGAAATGGGCACAATTGATGATAATACATGCATAGGCTTCTAAAATGGCTGTTACATCGATGGCCATACATTGCCTGCCTTATGGGATCATTCTTGATAATGATATACTGCCCTCCTAACTTTACGTCTCTTCTGTCCTGTATACCCTCATTTATCTCTTCGCCTTTGCTTCCCCTCTTTATCTTCAAACCAACACTCCTTTATTTCTACGTTTCGTTAGTTACTCTTTGCCTTACGTATACTTATTTTCAAGTCCACTTCTGTCATAATAATTTTAGCTTCTCTTTCTCTAAATGGTTTCTTGTCTAAAATTTATTTTCTATACCATTCTTTGGATTTTGTATAGATGGACATAGCCTTCACGAAGACATATGTAGACACAATATTGCTTTATGTACACAAAATCACTATGACTTATAATTGATGCAGAGAGGTTATCAGGTAATTTGTTTAGAAGATCCAGATAAACCCCAGAACTTTCAGCTGCCTGATTGTCAAGCTATGTGCAAGCAAAACATGCACTTCTACACGATTTTTGTTTTCCATACAGTTATCATTGAATATCTTAGGAATTAATAATATATCTGTCAGTGTGGGACTCACTCCCTTCAAAAGAAAACATGCATTATGTTGTCTTATTGGCAACAAACAATTGTTTACTTTACATTACATAGCCAACCATCAAAACTCACACACCTAAGTTCACACATAATTTTAACTACACTCACACACACACACACACACACAGCCCGTAGCCTAGTGGTAGAGCTCTCGTCTCACACACGATGGGCCGGGGGTTCAATCCTCGGCCGGGCGGAGACAAAATGGGCTTGTCTCCTTTCATGTGTTAGCCTCAGTTCACCTAGCTGTAAATAGGTACCTGGAATAAGTGGACGACGTTGTGACGTCCCCTCTGGGGTTGGCAAAAATGGTACAAGGCGAGATGGGTATCATATGGTTCACCTAAGCTGCTGGCTACCTAAGCCTTCGGGCGAGACGGTACCGTCTATAGTGAGAATGGTACGATACAGATCCACCCTAAGCCTTCGTTTCCGATGTCGCCAATTGGCTAAAAATACAGACTACACACACATCCACAGCCATTCCAACGATACATATAACACCTACACATATAGGAGGCGGGAAATAACGAGCATGTTCACTCCCGCAATACAACTAGAGTAAGTACAACTAGAGTAAGTACACACACAAATCAAAGTAAAACAAACCCGAAAGAATTCTATTGTTATATCAGAAAGAAAAAAGTAGTTACTTCAACTGTTGGACCGTTAGTAACACACAAATCAAAGTAAAACAACCCGAAAGAATTCTATAGTTATATCAGAAAGAAAAAAGTAGTTACTTCAACTGTTGGACCGTTAGTCGATGAAAATGGAGAATACACCAAAGACGAAGTACAAATGAGTAATGCCCTCAATACCTTCTTTGCATCAGTTTTTACAACAGAAGACCTCAGTGATATCCCTACACCATCGCCGATTCAGATTGATAATTCAGATGTTCTAAGCAATATCACCGTTACAGAGAGAGAAGTATTGAATTGTTTAGATAAACTCAAGGTAAATAAAACGCCTGGACCTGATACCTGATCAGTGGAAGCTAGCCAACGTAACACCGATATTAAAAAAAGGCAGCAAATCCCTACCCAGTAACTATCGTCCAATTAGCTTAACCTCAGTTGTATGTAAAATGCTAGAAACGGTCATAAGAGACAGACTCGTAAATCACTTAGAGGAAAATAACATACTTAAAGAGACTCAACACGGCTTTCGTAAAAAAACGTTCCTGTTTAACAAACCTCTTAGACTTCTTCCACGATATCCTCAACCTCTACGATGAGAGTAAAGCTGTAGATATTATATACCTTGATTTTCAAAAGGCCTTTGACAAAGTTCCCCACAAACGTTTACTGCTAAAACTAAAAGCGCATGGAATACAAGACGGTGTGTTGAAATGGATAGAAAATTGGCTCAGCGACAGAAAGCAAAAAGTAGTCATAAACGGTAAGGCATCTAAATGGACCAATGTAAGTAGCGGGGTACCCCAGGGATCGGTACTAGGACTAATTCTCTTTCTAATTTACATCAACGACATAGATGAGGGTCTTACCTGTACAATCTCAAAATTTGCTGACGATACAAAAATTGCAAATAGCGTACTCTCAAAAGAACAAGTTGACGATATGCAACACAATCTAGATAAATTGTCATGTTGGGCCCAATTTTGGCAAATGAGTTTCAATGCGGATAAATGTAAAGTACTACATATCGGATACCTAAATGAGAAAGCAAACTATTCGATGAATGGCACTCAGCTTAAGAATGCAAACAGAGAAACCGATCTGGGAGTAACAATATCGAGTAACCTAAAACCGAGTCAACAATGTTCAGAAGTTGTTAAGAAGGCAAACAAAATAATTGGCTTTATAGGCAGGTCATTTGAGCATAAATCCAAAGACGTTATCATAACCCTTTACAATTCCTTAGTCCGCCCTCTTCTGGAATACTGCGTTCAATCCTGGTGCCCTTATTACCAAAAAGATATAAACAAGCTAGAACGAGTTCAACGTAGAGTTACCAAAATGATTCCTAGCCTAAAGAACAAACCATACGAAGAGCGTCTTAGAGAATTCAATCTATTTCCTTTAACCCACGCAGATTAAGAGGTGACTTAATTCAAGTGTTCAAAATCATAGAAGGCATCGATAATATGAACTGTAGTAAGTACTTCACTATCGACCATTCTAATTACACGCGGGGAAACGGTTGCAAAATTATTGGTAAATCTTTTAACTCACACGAATCTAAGAATTTCTTCTTCAATCGAGTTGTCAACTTGTGGAATGGGCTTCCCCGAGACGTTATAGACTGCAGCACCGTTGATTCATTTAAATTCTGCATAGACAAATATCTCACATCAAACCCGCGACTGACTGCGTTTGTAAATGAATAACTTTATTTTATCCTCCCCTCAGTTACTAACCCATATGTCCCCTACTAGCTTCCTAGTCCTGCCACGGACATTAGTTCCAGGGCAGTAGTTACCATTCCAATGTTCCCTTACCCACTCTAAACCACTGTTTGGACACTTGATCCTCAGTGTTTTGGAGGACAAGCAGCCTAGAAGGGTCACTAGAGCTGTTGTTGCTTGATTTCCTTTGTACACACAAACAAATATTCACATACTTTACACACACAAACACACATTCACGTGGCGTCATCGTGGTACATGAGTACATTTGTGAAAGTAATTTTGTTTTGTTTTAACATAAAGCATAGCATTTTTACGACTACTTTATTATCATTGTATTTAAGTAATTGTTAATTTTTATGTTAACACATAACATAACGGTTTATAACGACTACCGTATTTTATTATCATTGTAATTAAATATGTGTGCACTATTATAATAATATAAATTATAACATAGCAGTTTATTACGACTACTATATTATTTGTATTATAATTAAATCACTGTTCTTTTCTTCCTTTCAATTCAGCATCCATGTTCTGCAAAAACGTATCAACAAATATTTGTTATTCAACTTTTGTGTGCGTCGAACAAAAGATTTGTTTTATTCAGGCCGGGGTTTACGAACTTGCAAAATTTAAAACTAATGACTTACTTCTTTTGTACCGAAGCAAGTTGCAACATAAAGCCGAGATCTGGGGAGATGGGCCATTTTTCTGGTCCTTCATGTCACTCATGTTTAGCACCATTAATTTTCATATTTTATGACTTTCGGCCCATTAGTTTGGCGATTTTAAGACATTTCAATTCATTTTGTTGTCAATAGTAAGACTTTCGTGTCATTTAGGTGTTGATTTTTTCCTGGCGAGCGATAGCGATTCTGTAGTTTAAGAGGAACCGGCCTTCGGCCGGGAAATTTTTCTACCGAAAAATGTACGAATTTGTCTTGAAGGAGGGTCATAGGGGGGTGGGGGGGAGTTGTTTAAGATTAATGAAGGTGTAAGAAGGAAAATAAAAACATGATAAACATATATAAATGAGTAAATAAATACGGCCAACCCCTCTTAATGATGATTTGTTGTTATTCATGTTGCTCATTATTACTGATAATAATCCCGCTGATGATGTTTATTATTACCATTCTGCTGTTGTCTAGTTTGTATTGTTGTTGCTCACTTGTTGTTCATGTTGTATTTTTACATAAGTTTAATGTTGAAGAAAACATTATTATACCAATGAATACAAATCATTGAGATGATATACACTCTGATAAAATAGTCTCTAGCCCACTCATCATAATTCGTGGACCCCCTATGTTTTTCTTTATGCAAACTATAACTTTTTTGGTTTGATTTTTAGACAGAACTGGCTTTTCAATAAATAGTGTATACTGTTTTGTCGTTGATGTGTAGAAGATAACATTCATAATTTTGTTTCCAGAGATATAGTTCCATAATTAGTGTAACCGTGGGTTAATTGGATACATGGAGGGGTTGGCGGGGTAGTGGTGGTTCGATTGCGTGTGTGTGTGGGGGAAGGGAGCAGAGGTGGTGGGTTATGGGTGATGTTTGAGCCAGTTGGGTACGAGCTGCGACAGACGTTGGAGCTTGCGGCTGGAATTGCTAGTTGAGCTGGGAGTAAACTTGACTCTCGGGGGTATTGGTGAGTTATCCAGCGGTAACTGTACAGCTGGACAGAGTATTTTAAAGTGGGGAGAGGAGATGGTCAGAGTGGCAGAGTGGTCTTGCCACTGGACTGGTAATCCAATGAACCCGGGTTCAAATCCCAATATGTCAATGGGAAGATATTATTGGAATGGAATTTGTGCTGTACCTAGTTTCAGTGCATTACCACAGCACACCTAAATGCCAAAACAAAATACCCTCATTGTTCCCTGTTTAAATAGCACTGTATGAATATTCCCATATTCAAAATATGCTACAGGGGGGCAATGCCTAGTGAGTTAATTGCTCAATATGTGGCATTCTGAGAGTGAGGGTCCGAGTCTGAGGAGTGAGACGGTGAAGCATAGAGGCGAAGCAGCTTCAGAGATGGAGTTGGGTTCGAGCCGTGAATAGGTGCTTCGCATGTCTCACTCCCTAGACTGGAACAAGACCTCACGGGCCTCACCGTGTTCAGCGGCAGAGTGTACAGGCTCTCAACCTGTCCGAGAGGGAGTAGTTGGAATGTAGAAAAAATATATATATACGTCAGGCCCGACAGTGATTTTAGTGAATGCAGTTTAATTCGGATGATACAGTTCTGATGAGTGATAATGAATGGGAGTTGCAGGGTCTGGTAAATGAATTTGGAACAGTGTGCGAAAAACGGAATTTGAAGGTAAATACGGGGAAGAGCAAGGTTATGGTCTTCGAAAGGGGTGAAGTCACAGAGTGTGAGGTGAAGCTGAACGGTCAGGCTATGGAGATCGTCAACTCTTTTAAGTATCTGGGCAGTGTGTTGAGTAAAGATGGGACTATGGATGAAGAGGTGCGGGAGAGGGTACAACAGGGGAAGAGGGTTGTAGGAACGCTAAAAGCAGTAACAAGAAATAGGGTGGTCAGTATGGAAGTGAAGAAGTCCTTGCATGACAGTGTGGTAATCCTGACACTGACTTACGGAAGCGAAGCATGGACGTTGGTTGAGAGACTCAGACCAAGAGTGAGAGCAGTGGAAATGAATTACTTAAGGAGTGCGTGCGGAGTTACATGGAGGGATAGACAGACTAATGAGGAAGTAAGAAGGAGGTGTGGTGTGGAGGTAGATGTGCTGGAAAGTGTGAAAAGGAACAACTTGAGATGGTTCGGCCATATGGAACGTATGGAAAGTGAGAGAATGACTAAGAGGGTGTACGAGAGCGAGGTGGAGGGACAGAGGGGGAGAGGTAGACCGAATATGAGGTGGAAGGATGGAGTGAGGAACTACATGAACGAAGGCGGTGCTGGTTGGGGGGAGGGGCGTCGACTGACTGGGGACAGAGGTGCATGGGGGCGGTTCGTTCGTGGCCACCCCTTCGGGGATCGCGGCGTCAGGCAATAGATAGATAGATAGATAGTTTAATTCTATCGTTTTGAGTGAGAGAGAGTTCAGCTGTAACTAACCCCTCCATTACTTACGTATTGATGCTCACTTTATGTAGCTTAACCATTTAAGGATATTTTCCTAATGATATTTGTTCAATGTTTGTTAAAGTATTTAAGTTAATTACATTATTGACCATTACTTTTGTGTTTCTTTATTGAAACAGGCGACCTAGTCTTAATATCGTGTTAATAATTTAGTTCACTGCTTGTCTTATATTTAATGAGCGCCATACCATCAAATAAGACTACAAAGAAAGTGGTAACATTAGAAATTGGTGAAGTCTACAAATATTTATGAGTGGGCTAGAGACTATGGCATCCGAGTGTACAGTAAGAATACTAAAAGTGTATACTTTAGTTTGTTGTTTAACCCCTCCTGCCTTGTTGTAATTTTAAAATGACACCGCGGCAGATGGGCAGGAGCCCGGGTGTAATTTTAAAATCCGTAAGCTTGGAAGCCTATTAAGCATGGTTTGAAAGCCGTTCGTCGAACTGTATGCAAACGAGCCGGTCGGAGCGACGCGCACCTTCCAAAACAAGAAGGAGAAGTCAGACTTTTGTTGTTATTGTTTTGGAGAACAAGAGCAAGTCTTTGTTATTGTCTGATATTGCTAACATCGCATCGAATCTCTCTCCACGGAAATCTTCATCACAACTGAACCAGTTGATCTAGAGAGCTCTACTCAACGCCAGTTTACAGATATGAAGCAGGACTACGTTTTGAGATGTGTGTGAATTCTCTAGCAGTTACAATAACAAAGATAGAGCTTGCTTATTACGACGTTTTTCGGCCATATCCCCCAGGCTCTCAATGCTGTCATTTAGAAAGGCTGCCCGGGCAGGAAGGGTTAAAAAAAGCATACTATACCAAGTGAAAACAAAGCATTGAGCTGATGTACAGTAAGAATACTTAAAGTAGGAAATGTAGTTTAGAGGGGGGGGGGAGGGGGGGTATTTGTTTTGCTTATTTATGTATTTTTGTATTTTGTATTTATTCATTTATTCTATTTATTTATTTTTCCTCCCTAGACCTCCATCAAGTATAAAAAAAAACTGAGATGGCGGGGCTGGAAGAAGATAAGCCCACAGCAATAAAGAACCCATTCCTGCAACAAGAAGAGCCCCAAATATTACCTTGCAAAATTGCGGCCATAGCCAGCAGAAGAAGAAGCAAGAAGAAGTCTACCCTTTAAACCAAAAAATCACCTACACCAGTCACCCCTACAGAAGCCAGATAAAAAACAAGGTTCACCTGGCCCCTTAAAATACATTCCGGATATGGTCAGAAACCCTTTTGCTAATTACCCCCGGGCGGTCAATAAAACATGGCTGCTCACACCAAAAGACCAAGCATCACCACAGGAACCAGATTTAAATTACGATGAGGCGTACTTTATGCAATTGTGCCACCAGCCTCCTCCTTTTCCGTCTCTCTACCCAGACGAAAATACCAACCATGGCCACTACGAAGTGAGGCAACAACTACAATAAGTAAATTCCAACTAACAACCAAACTATTGCATAGAAACGCATAAATAGTACGAAGCTATACAAATGTAAAACTATTTATCCTGTCTTATCCAAGCTGTATAAGACTTATTTCTAAAATTAAATAAATAAAGGATACCATTCCCCATATAAACATGTATGTACTATATTTTTAAGACTTTAGATAACCGAGCAATAATTAAAAAACTATAATTCTCATGCCTCTCATATTCCGAAACACATCAGTCTTGTTCATAGCTGTAATGTGTAATACTACCTGATCTAAAATAGGATATTGTTAGGCAAAGTTGATTCACTGTCTAGCACGGGTTTTCTGTGTTGGAGTATATGTGACCAAGTCAACTCGGAGAATACTTCCGTAGGGGCTAGCCAAAATCCCCTTGAAAAGTATCCTACAAGCTGTGAGGAGTGTTGGAGGACCGAGAGAGTGTGTTGTGCTAGAAGTGCCCTTTCTAGCTATACCGTGTGAAGGTATCGTCTATCCCTGGTGCAAACAGGCAGACGGACACCGTACTATAGTCGCCACGTGTGACCAGATCTCTCATGGCTGCTTTCTCCTATACTTCAACCCAAATTAAGTGTTTTTGTGATTCTTATGCATTTGGTAATTATTGCGAAGGTTATATAGGATATGTTATGTGTTCAATTTAACGTAAACCTCCGAGATTAATTATTCTCGTCTTCTAGCAATCGTTGCTCGTATCGAGAGAACATACAAACTCTGTCCTGGGATTGATGTATCAATATACTTTGTAATATATATTCCTATATTACATTTAAGGTTTATAGATATATTCGTTCGTAAATACTACCCGCACACTACACATAAATACCTGTGAACACCCTAACAGATCTTATTCTATGTTTAATATTATTAGCAAGGTACGTAATCTTGTTCACAGAGAGTGTTAAATATTTAGTCTCTTATTTAAACTTATTGTATTCATGCTTCCTGACTTCAAACTCAGGCTAAGCTCTATTTGATTTAATTATTAACTTCTATTTATACTAGATCGCGTTAATATTTCAACGGCGAGGTCTCAGCCTTTCACACGGGCTAAAATACATTATCCTCAGTTCCATGAACTAATATCTACATTTGTACTTATATGAGTTGATAGAGATTTATATACTCTAAATATCGATCCAACTTCCCAATTATTTATACCTCCTCTGATATCCTAAATTCCATATCTTGCTATCACTTAATACGTGTGACCTCAGTATTATTGACCTACCTTGATCTAACGCTGCTATACCTCGTGTTCGTTTTCTAAACTCAGGATATCAGTTATTGTTTGAGACCATCTGCTCTGTGTGCATTTATGCTTTTGATGTATATTCGTCATCTTGTATTAACTTGATCTTATTGTTGATGGAGAATAACCTTTTTATTATTTATATATGATCTAGGAATAGTGTTATTTATTCCATATGCATTCCTGAACTTATTTCTATATAAGTAAGATTCAGACAAACTCTATATGTGCAGTGTACACTAGCTAAGTAAATGAAATAAAACTTGTGAACCGCAATTGTGTATTCTGTGACATTGGTGGAGATTGATTTGATTTAGATTCATATGATTGAAGTCAGTTATGTTCCAGTTGAGTGTTATAGTTCCCTGAAAGGCCGTTAATTGAGCTTTCCAATGACACCAGAACCATCCTCCTACGACCACGCGTTCTCTTGCAACGATCGTGCAAGACGAGTGCAAAAACCCTAAAATACGGTAATATCCTTACATAATTCCCTGTGTAGCGAAGGAGGGAGGGTGGATGTGTGTGGAGTAGACGTCAGTAGGCGCGTGGGACCCATGCCGAGCGGTCATGAGCCGACCTATGCTCCTCCCACCGCTCGTCTCTCTCTCAGAGCCATTATTGCTCAAAAATTGCACACAGACTTAAGTCGGGCCCCGGCACATAGTCCTTTCTTCTCTAGCCCGACTTAAGTCCACCCCCGCTAGACAAGGGTTAAAATGTGCATAATTATAGCGCGACATAACAAAAACACCTGCCCAAACCAGCCTTCAAGATAAATTTGTACATTTTTCGATAGAAAAATGTCCCGGCCGACGGCCGTTTTTTCTTAAATTACAGGCTAGCTATAGCTCGCCAGGAAAACATCAAAACCTAAATGAGACAAACAGTCTAGATAACAACTAATAAATTGGGAGAAAGGTCTTAAAATCGCCAAACTAATGGGCCAAACGTCTTAAATTTTGAAAGCTAATGGGACTAAGCATAAGGAAGAAGGGGGTGCCATAAAAACTACCCATCTCCCCTTAATGAGACTTTGGTAACGGTTTTCTGTTCTCTGTCAATAATTGACTTGTTAATATTCCGACAGTTCCACAAGAGACACTCGGGCATAATGGTCTACTGAGAGCTTACTGTGTGTGTGTGTGAATTTATTTGTGTTTGTTCCCCATCATTAGTCTACCATGAAATCCCTTGTGAGGATCACTAGCTATGTTATTGCTTGGTTTAAGGGGAGCGTCCTGCATGGCCCAAACTGGTGTGGATTGGAAAATCTGAAATTGAGATTTTGATTGCAGCAGTGATGGGAACACTGTAGGAGTGATGTGGCAATTGTTTAGACTCTTAAAATAAAAAATACCCTAAATACAGGGTCCCCCATCCCCCATACCCCCCCCCCCCCTCCCCCCTGCACTCACAACGTTTATGTGGTATCGTGGTATGAACGATAGTAACCAATACAATCGCGTTATTATGCACAAATATAGGCAAATTACAGTCAACAGAGGTATCTGGCACCTCAACTGAACCTGGGAGAGTGAGGGTGAGTCACTAGACCTCATTATCTAAGCCATCATCATCATCCAAGACATCATCATCATCATCCAGATGCCAAGACATGCACAAACATATTATATATTCAACACTAAACAGATATAACCCATCCAAACCAACTCTAACACAACCTAGAGTAATCGAAAATGAGGGATATTTGATACACCAATACAAATTTTGACAGGAGGCTTGCAAACTGTTAAAACTTTCAAAAACAAAAATCTTAGCAGCAAAACTATAGGGTGTATCAAATATCCCTCTGACTAAGTTTTTGCATAATTTCTCTTCTTTCCAATGATATCCTACTTATTAGAATTGGACCTAAACCAAAAGAGTTTTAGCAGTTTTAAAATTTGCAACAAATGCCAAAATCCGAGGTAGCGAAAAAACGATTGGTCCGATTTGATTTATATTTGGATGTGTTGTTCCTAGCAGTGGTATCTATCACCTCTATACAAATTAAAACGATCAGACCATTTTGAAATACATGGCGGACGCTCCCCTCGCATTCCGTTGCACTTTACTGTTGGAGACTATGATACGATTATGTTTGTACTTACAAGAAGCACTAACATGAGGAAGGAATCACTAATAATTTCAGTTTAGATAAAAACAAATTAAGATGGCCTAATCAACTATTGAGACACATGATTCATTATGGTAAAGCATATTACAAATACATATTCGTAATATCCTACTTCTTTGTATTATTTCCTTCACATACTGAACACTAATTCCCCTGATGAAAAGTGGAAAAGGTTCTACTCGAAAAAAGAGAACACCCAAAGTCAATGCACGAACATAATCTAATATATTAATGAATGAAATTAATGAAAGCATGTGATCTTCCCAAGATTGGAACCTGGGTTATCAAATACATATCTTAAACACTCTACCAATAACACCATCAAGGTCAGAAGGTAATAACTGCTAAGCCAAGAAAGCAAGCAAAGGAAGAGGGGATGGTGAGGAAAGCTCTAGATTACAATGTCGAGGAGCAATTTGGAATAGGGAGAAAGGAGAATACGAGAGAGAGGAAACGATAAAGACGGCCATTGAAACGAAAGCCATAGACAAATGGTACGATAAAGGGAAAGATCGGTGATATTGTTGACCCAGAAAGCATGAGAGAGAGTGAGAGTGAGCGCGGGTGTGTGTGTGTGTCATGAGAACGTGCGTTTGACATAAGCCCTTTAACAAACCAGCACAGATGAGCCTAATATACTGCACTAATTAGTGGAATCACTTCATTTTTGACGCCGTAAAGTTCACCCAGAAATAATATGTTCTCTGTGTTCCCGTGTACTTGCACTAGGGCATTATTATAGGTTTTACCTTGAATTTGTTCTACCTCCTCAAGTTTCCACTCCAAATCTGTTTATCTTTCAATATAGGAAGAAAACCCAAGGTATATTATGACGTAGAAAAGGATTTATTGTATTCTAGTTAATGCTACTATTCGATGAATACTATTGTCTAATATTAAAGTAGTTAAAGGGTCCAAGTGATAAATGCCATGCTAATTACAACCTCACGGGCATCCTAAACAGAATTTAAAGAGGTTAAAATCCAACTTAACTATGTAAATCCCTAATACTGAATATACCAGAAGGCAATTCTATGGCAATTCTATGCTATATGGTAGCTAAAAGGACCAATTGAGATATTCTGTAATATTTCAACGGGTAGCCATCCTTCTTAAGCAGAATAAAACCGTGTAATAGTTGCCAGAATATAATGAAAAGGATAACACAGGTACTGAATGGGTTAAGGTATGCTCAGACAAAACAGAACATGTTAACAGACGCTGAAATGCACTTTAAATTTCGACAAACAAAACCTGGAGCACATAAATGCTAGAGAAAGGACAACTGTATATATAAACCCGTGTGAAGGGTAGATAATGTATGCACCCTCCATACCAATACTAAAATGTTGGAGTACAAAATATTTCAATCGAAGTGGAAAGAAATTAATCTCTAACCGTTTTGGTAAGATGATCCTCAGGGTATTAGAGTGTTGAGCCTATAATTGGGCTTTGTAATTGGGGTTGTGTGGGACAGGGATCTGCCTTGCTTAGGCCAATCGGCTTTCTGCAGACTCCCATTTTCTTATGTTCTTATGTTCTTAAATGCAAATTTTGGAATACATTTGGAAACGCAAGAACACAGCTTGATGTGATAGTACAAGATACAATTGAATCTATTATTTATGAAATTTAACTCTCTCTCTGTATGTATGTCTGTCTCTCTCTCTGTCTCTCTATCGCTCGCTCTCTCTCCCTCCCCCCTGGTCAGCCTCGTTCCTGTGCATCATTAACACGGTAAGGGCAGCAGATAATGACCCCCGCCACTTGCTAATTGGTTACTGGAGGCTTAGGCTCACCCTTCATAGATAGCAGGTAACGAGATACAGAGGGTTAGTGGCCGGCTGGTATAGGTTCACTATATAGTTAGTGTGTTTGTTCAAATAGGACTTCAGCGGCTATCAACCCTTCTGGATTATTAAGCCAGCACACTGTAAGTCAAGAATAGCATCATGACCGGAGCCCCTTTTCGAAAACTCCAGTCCCTTGCACTACATAGGGTGAGGGAAGAGGGAGGGGGGAGGGGGGTATTGGGAGAGTGGGGAGTGAGTAGAGATTGATAGATAGACATATATACGGAGAAATAATATCTACTACAGTAGATAGAGAGGATGACACCTATATTAATAAATATAATTATAGATGGTGGTATAAATAAGGAGCCACAACAGTAGGCATGATGATAATTATCGATCATTATTTGTAACAAAGGAAACAGTCTGTTCTCCCTGTAATGCAGATCATATGAACTACATATCTCAACCCGTTCAGTACCAGTTCCGTCTTCTCCATGCATTTTATACTGGCTACTAGACGATTTTAATCAGAACCTTCTCCCAAGTGGTTGACAAATGGTATCAGACAAAAACAAAACTGATAACTCACATTGCAAAGCCAACACTGGAAGACCTGCTACAATATGTATCAGTATATTACATTTATCGCTCACTCTGTAATTTCCGACCAATTTCCTTTACTACCAACATCCTTCATCCGAGAACCACACTATATATTACGGTCCCAGTGTTATGGTGGTACCCAGCTGTTAGAGAGAGAGAGAGATAGAGAGACTGTCGATTTGGTGCTTGTAATTTGAAGTTATGGTGGCGGATGGAGGGGTAGATAACACTACCATAACATGGTTATAATTGTTATACACTTTTCGACTATAAGGAGACTATATACTGATTAATAACACATACAACAAAGCCACTCCATCGGCTTCCTCTCTCTCCAACACTCCTTCTCCTCTCTCTACACTCTTCAGAAGAAAGGAAAGTAGATAATAGCTACTAGGCACCGTTATAAAGGCTTATCCCTTAATACCTTCCCCTGACTTAACCCTGGAAGCATCTTTCTTCATATACATAATAATACCATCACCTAGAAGGAGAAAAACAGTAAAATAAATTGTTTTCTGTAGAATGTAAACGATTTGTTTTCCCTCTTCTGTCATGAGGCTAACTAAAATTGAGAAAATGCTGGCAGAAATATTCAAGACAATCTGGAAAATGTACATACTACTTGTGATCAATTTTTGGAAACGTCTCCAAATGTTTCTTTTTATTTATCACCTGTTGAGCCTAAAGAAGTATTACATTATCTTAAGTCTCTCAAAGATGATGCTGCTGGATATGATAGCATCAAACCAATTTTACTAAAAGAAACCTCAGAATTCATAGTCACACCTCTTTAATATATAATTAAGTTATCTTTTCGGCTGGGTATCTTTCCAGATATACTAAAATAAGCGAAAGTCATGCCAATATTTAAATAATGAGATACAAATGATCCCAGTAAATACAGACCTGTATTAATACATCCAGGTTTTAGCAAGATATTTGAATACGCAATAGCAAGTAGATTAAGAACCGTTCTAGAGTCCAATAACTTGCTATCAGAATACCAGCATGGTCTTAGAATAAATACATCTACGGACATGGCCCTGTTTGAATTCGTCGGGTGTGTACATAAATCATTGGATAAGGGGAAACATATTGTTGGTGTATTTTTAGATCTGTCGAAAGCTTTCGACTCACTTGATCATTATACTGTATATTAATACAGAAGTTGGAGCATATAGGTATCCGAGGATTGCCATTAAAACTCATGATCAGTTACTTGCTAAATAAGAAACAAGTTGTATTTTATAATAATTAATATTCCTGTTATAAAGAAATTAGCCATGGTGTTCCTCAGGGATCGATGTTGGGCCCAATTTGGTTTCTTATTTATATTAATGATCTCATAATTATATTCTAGCAATAAGTTTAAATATGTGTTATATGCAGATGACACGAACCTTCTTATTGAGGACGACAGTGCTGTGAACTTACTTAATATGAATATTGAATTAAATAAAATCCTTGAGTGGACTTCAGCAAACAAGCTGTCAATTAACACTAACAAATCACAGTATATATATATATATATTGTGACATACGGAGCCCTGTATGTTAATTTAAGAGTTAGAATTAGAGTTGAAGGAGCCCACTACCCAAAACGGTGAAGCAGACTAGCGAACGAGCGAGTGGGCAAACCATCTCGTCCCATACCAGCATGCTAGCCTTCACACCTCGATGACCGATGCTATGACGTATGATCGACGCCAGGAGCTGTGAATGGACCTCGCACCTGTTATGTGATTCGAGGAGCTATGATTGGCGCCGGCACCACCCGCCACCTCCTGATTCGTTCCTACACCATCATTGTTTGGTATATAAGACCCGAGTTGTGGGCATTCAAATCAGTCTCATTTGGAGTTGGGGAAGGTGAACTTGCAGCTGGAGGAAGACGGGGTGAAGTATTATAATGGGATTGTGACTGTCAGTCAGATTATATAAATGTGTGTTAAGTGTGTTCGGTGTAAACACTTACGTTATGTTGGTTAGTGAGATATGTGATTGGGAATTAACGTGATGTGTTTAATGTGTGTAATGTGTTTAACTATTTAATTGGGAATTAACGTGAACACTACTATTATGTGTTTAACTATTTGATTGCGAATTAACGTTAACGCTACTATTATGTGCTTAACTATTTTAGTTGACTAACTTGTGGACTAAAGCAACTCTTTAAGTAATTGGGTTATGATGAAAGTAATACTATTGTTTTATATTAATACTTACGAGTTCTTTCATTTTCTTTGAATTAAGCTTACATTGCTTAATGGTGCTTAGTACGGTGATGCTATTGTCTCGTATTAGTAATATCGCCTTAGACTAACATGGCTGTGTTAATATTACTTATAGTGATTTCCTAAGCTGAAGAAAATTCTTTTGCTTCAAAATATTATATTTTGCTTTTCATATTATTTGAGTGAGACCTGAATCGAATCTATGAAACGATCCTGTAACTTTATTTACTCATAATCAAACCTCAATGTTACGTGGTTAAGAAATAAATTTAACTAATTATTAAATATATATCTAACTTTTTATGTGACTTTGATATTACTCCTGATGATAATAATAATATAATACTATTAACGTAAGACAAGAACCAAGAATAATTACATTAAATATAAATAAAAGGACATAGAAGAAAACTATCTATTCATTTCAAAAAGGGTAAGAGACGGAAATATTCTTACTTTAATATTTATCTTTCAAGACTTTTTATAAAATTAATAGTCCTTCTTTAGCTATAACTTATTCGGTTCATAACCATAGCCTACTAAGCTTCGGTTAAATAATAATTCTTTATAAATACTACATGACTTTAATTAGTTTCAGTATTTTTCATAAGTAAAGAGTATCAGTCAATAAGATCCTAAGATCCAAAAGGAAAGGAAGCAACAACAGGAAATTATTTTATTAGATTTTACTTTTGTTTTGCCTTCAGCTGACTGATACCTTAATATATATCTCTGTGCTATCTAGATTCATCAAGTTAACCACTTGAGGATCAAGATACGTAACAGAAGAGTGGCGACCTTGCCAGGATTCGTTTCATACAGTTTCACTCAGTTTCATTAACGTTTCACTACTTAAAATCAAATATTAATCATGCCTCAACTAATTAATGAAGAAGATGCTCGAGTTTTCATAGAATCAGAACCCACATCCCCTGATATTGACTGTCTGTCAAAGGCTGAACTGAAAGTGCTTGCCTCATATCTCCAATTAACTGTCTCAAACATGTCTAAAGTAGAATTGGCTCAGACCATAAAAACCCACCTGTTCCCTGTAGAAGGCGGGGAGGGTGACGGAGCAGTTGGTGGGATCCCGAGTAAACGTAGCCAACTTGATGAACAATTGCCACCTGGTTTGACCGGTGATCAAATATACGAACTAGAACTAGCCAGAATGAAAATAAATGCCGAAGCAAAGACCGAACAAGCCAGACTAAGTATAGAACTAGCCAGAATAAAAGCAAATACCGAACAAGCCGGACTAAATATAGAACTAGCCAGAATAAATGCCGAACAAGCCAGAGCAAATATCGAAGAAGCCAGAATAAAGACCGAACATTATCAATATCAATATCAAACGGCTCAACTAAATGTCAATACAAATGCTCCCTTAATTGCTCCCCCTCTGGGATTGACTATGACTAGTGTCATTCCACCTTTCACTGAGGATAATGTGCAGGATTTCTTTGTTTTGTTTGAGGAAGTTGCTGGAGGTATGCAGTGGACAAGAGATCAATGGCCTTTTATGTTACAAACTGTTTTGACAGGGCAGGCTCGAGCCACGTATTTGTCAGAAGTAGCAGAAGTTAGGCAGGATTATGACAATCTCAAAGAAGCTATCCTAAAAACCTATCAATTGCAGCCTGAGGCTTACAGGCAATCTTTCCGTAAAAACCAGAAGAAAGTAGAAGAAACCCATAAGGTATTTGCCAGGACCATGACTAAAACTTTCAATCATTGGGTCAAGAGTAAGAAAGTCACAAGCTACAACGATCTGAAGGAGTTGGTCCTGTTAGAAAATTTCCTATGGAAAATTGATTCTTCTGTATCCTATCATTTAAAGGGGAAAAAGGTAGATTGTCTTGCTGACGCCGCTGACATGGCTGACACATACGTGCTCAACAACAAATTTCGTGGAAAGAAGCCCTACGATAATTCTAGTTCTAATTTTAAGTATCCCAATCACAAATCTGACCGACCCAGTCACAAGCCTATAACGTCTTCCCCAGCTAGTCAAAACCGAATTGTTCCCCCAACTAAAAATGCGACTCAGGGCAATGGTAACAGAGGTGGGCCCCAAACTAATAGTAATGCTCAAAGAGGGAACTTTCCCGTATCCCCTAAAGTATGTACTTTTTGTGGCATGAGAGGCCACCTAGCTTATCAGTGCTTATCGGGGCAGACAGTTGCCGCCGTATCTCAAATTCCATGTGTGCCTTTAATGCAGGGCTCCCGACAGAAGGAGTACCTAGCACCAAAAGTTCCTTTAATGCAGGACTCTCGACAGAAGGAGTACCTAGCAGCTAACGTAAATCATCTAGACAGGGGTGTAGTAGCATGTGTGGTGCAACCCACAAGGGTTAAACCAATAATAATTTCACCATCAGTGCAGGACAGTTACCGTCCCTTTATTTCATCTGGCAACGTGAGATTAAATGGTTGCATGCATGAGGTAAAAATTCTGAGAGACACAGGTTCTACTAGCACCCTCATGGTGAATCCTTACACTGAGTGCCCACCTGGCGAACCAGTTGTAATGAGAGGTGCTGGAGGCCAGTTTTATGCATACTTGGTAAAAGGCGAAATTGAATGTGAGTTACTACAGGGTGAGGCCACCATAGCTTTGTGTAGGTCCCAAGATATCCCTGTGCCTGGGGTAACTCTCCTTTTGGGGAATGATGTAGCAGGTGAGAAAGTCCGACCAGACCCCATTTTGTCACTTTCCCCTGTTAACGAGCCACTAACCGGTGAGCTCGAAAAGGAGATGCCAACTGTTTTCCCTGTGTGTGCTGTCACACGTTCAATGTCTCAAGTAGCAGTTCCCTCAGACAGAAATGTACCGAATGTAAGAGTTGATGAAAGGGATGATGAGAGTGTGAATGATGCTCCAACTGTGCCTGATGATGTGACTGAGGTGGATTTATCTGACACCTTTATGGCTCATCTTGACCCTAACGATGACCATGAAACCCCTCCAAATTGTCCTAGTGGCCTGGTAGAGCTACAGAGAGATGATAGTGAATGCAGGAGTATACTGCAGGTCGAGCTTGACTTAATTTTTTCAAACCAGCTGATCACAAGGGCCTTAAGCCAGTGGAGTAGTCCGGTCATACTTGTGCCAAAGCCAGACGGGAGCCATAGGTTTTGTAGGGTCTATAGGCAAGTCAATGCTGTCACAAAGAACGATACCTACCCACTGCCACGGATCAAAGATTGCATTTACCAGTTTGGCCTCGTGCAGCAGTAAGTATAATTTAATGAGAGGATTTTGGCAATTAGCTCTCCCTTGTAGCGAGGTAAATATCATGCTTTTGTAGTGCGCTTTTAAGCCTTCAGCTGTGAGATGCCTTGCAGTTCGAATAACGCTCCAGCTACGTTCCGGCTATGTTCTGATGTGGTACCTGGAGACGTTGCCTACTTTGGGTGATATCCTTATTATATCCTCATTATAATCTTGCTGTTGCCAATCTGGTGGTGAATCTATTTATGTATTATGTTTAATATTATGTACTATACTCCTTAAACTCTTTTCTAGGGGGGAGGTGTGACATACGGAGCCCTGTATGTTAATTTAAGAGTTAGAATTAGAGTTGAAGGAGCCCACTACCCAAACGGTGAAGCAGACTAGCGAACGAGCGAGTGGGCAAACCATCTCGTCCCATACCAGCATGCTAGCCTTCACACCTCGATGACCGATGCTATGACGTATGATCGACGCCAGGAGCTGTGAATGGACCTCGCACCTGTTATGTGATTCGAGGAGCTATGATTGGCGCCGGCACCACCCGCCACCTCCTGATTCGTTCCTACACCATCATTGTTTGGTATATAAGACCCGAGTTGTGGGCATTCAAATCAGTCTCATTTGGAGTTGGGGAAGGTGAACTTGCAGCTGGAGGAAGACGGGGTGAAGTATTATAATGGGATTGTGACTGTCAGTCAGATTATATAAATGTGTGTTAAGTGTGTTCGGTGTAAACACTTACGTTATGTTGGTTAGTGAGATATGTGATTGGGAATTAACGTGATGTGTTTAATGTGTGTAATGTGTTTTTAACGTGAACACTACTATTATGTGTTTAACTATTTGATTGCGAATTAACGTTAACGCTACTATTATGTGTGCTTAACTATTTTAGTTGACTAACTTGTGGACTAAAGCAACTCTTTAAGTAATTGGGTTATGATGAAAGTAATACTATTGTTTTATATTAATACTTACGAGTTCTTTCATTTCTTTGAATTAAGCTTACATTGCTTAATGGTGCTTAGTACGGTGATGCTATTGTCTCGTATTAGTAATATCGCCTTAGACTAACATGGCTGTGTTAATATTACTTATAGTGATTTCCTAAGCTGAAGAAAATTCTTTTGCTTCAAAATATTATATTTTGCTTTTCATATTATTTGAGTGAGACCTGAATCGAATCTATGAAACGATCCTGTAACTTTATTTACTCATAATCAAACCTCAATGTTACGTGGTTAAGAAATAAATTTAACTAATTATTAAATATATATCTAACTTTTTATGTGACTTTGATATTACTCCTGATGATAATAATAATATAATACTATTAACGTAAGACAAGAACCAAGAATAATTACATTAAATATAAATAAAAGGACATAGAAGAAAACTATCTATTCATTTCAAAAAGGGTAAGAGACGGAAATATTCTTACTTTAATATTTATCTTTCAAGACTTTTTATAAAATTAATAGTCCTTCTTTAGCTATAACTTATTCGGTTCATAACCATAGCCTACTAAGCTTCGGTTAAATAATAATTCTTTATAAATACTACATGACTTTAATTAGTTTCAGTATTTTTCATAAGTAAAGAGTATCAGTCAATAAAGGATATAAAGTCCTAAGATCCAAAAGGAAAGGAAGCAACAACAGGAAATTATTTTATTAGATTTTACTTTTGTTTTGCCTTCAGCTGACTGATACCTTAATATATATCTCTGTGCTATCTAGATTCATCAAGTTAACCACTTGAGGATCAAGATACGTAACAATATATATATGTAGTAAAACTCGCTAGGAAAATTAAAACAATGGAACACCAAGCTTTCGTCTATTCTCTCAAGACATCTTCAGGGTAATCATTACCCTGAAGATGTCTTGAGAGAATAGACGAAAGCTTGGTGTTCCATTGTTTCAATTTTCCTAGCGAGTTTTACTACATAATTTGATCACACGTATTTGTGATTTTACCTCCATATATATATATATATATATATATATATATAGAAAGAGAGAGAGGGGTATAAGGGAAAGGAAGGAGAGAGATAATAATTAATGACATTCAACAGAAGAAAATAATATATAAAAGTCATGCGTTCCATTTTCTCACAGTTAAATTTACGTAATCGCTTTCACTCGCTCGCTTACACTCTCTCTCTCTCTCTCCCTTTCTCTCACACACTCTCTATCTCTCTCACACACTCTTTCTATTTCTCTCACACACACTCTCTATCTGTCTCTCTATGTCTCTCTCTCTGGACGATACAATCTTTTTAACCATTGATAGTAGAAGCTCTCCTTATAATAAACCACAATTTTTTTTAGATTTATAATATGCTTCGTAGCATTCTCTTCCACCTTGAAATCCGCTCCCACCTCCTGCTTCTGAAACTCGCACTCTCACTTCCAAACACATACTGGCTCCTAAATACACTCTCGTTCACAAACCCAGGTTCGCTCCCAAACACACACTCGCAGGTGATTTTCAGAATAATATGTATATATATACTCATAGTGTACCGGTACTCTATATTCGGCCCACGTCCCACGTTTGGCCGACTCAACAACATCCACACTAACGAGTGTGTGTGTGGCCGAACAGTTGTGGTGGCGAACTGACCAGGATAATTGGTCATACACCTGGAACAATGGAGTTTGGGTTCTATATTATGCTCCCTACCTCCCTCCCTCTCTCTGTCTACCTAGTCGATATGTCTGGCTGCAAACACACACACACACACACACAAACAACGATCACTTACAATTAGCAATACCTAATGATACCTGATTTACAGTCTTTTTTAGACACATATTACTTTCACTACAAGAACACCCATCGAGTACCAGAGACGCACCTTATGCGTCGGCAATGTATGTAACGGTAAACCCCAGAGCCGCATAGGGTGCGTTGCGGATAATTACTCCGGTCCTATGCCACCTAGAGGGCTCATATATGTATGGGAACTGAGTAAGTATCCCACGCAACAATGCCAATGGTTGAAAACTCTCAAAATCCAGCCGCGTGGGCGTGAGTGCGCAAAAACGTGTTTTTGCATGTTTTTGCCTACCCATTTCCCCATGTTAATTCCGACTTTAGGGTGCCCCGTAGGACCCCTTAATGACCTAGGGGATCGTTTTTTTTTTTTTTCCTTCATTCCCAACCCATTCCAGGTGTTTTCTGGAAACAACAATTGTTTGACAACCTGCTGGTAATGGAGTGTACATTTATATTATATTGCTTGGTGCTCAGTGGGTTAACATATACAGCAAGCATCGTAAACGTCTCCACTTAACGAATACTTCCAACACACAATAGTAACACACAATAATAATACAAATAATAATAATAATAATAATAATAATAATAATAATAATAATATTTATAATAACAATAATAATAATACTATTATTTATATTACTATTGCTACTACTATTACTACTACAACTAATAATAATAATAATAATAATAATAATAATAATACATCCAATATGTTACCTGGACTGTAGGTGTTTGTCCCACGTCGTCGTTGCTTCACCATCCGAGAGGTCTGAGAAAGATCCCCGGGAAGGGCAGCACTGTAAGTGATAAACAGTGAAGCAATTCAACAAGCAATAGTGATACCAGAACTTCTATAATAAATCTGTATAAACATAATTTAGGCTGGTTTCATCAAATTAAGTAGCAGGACTTCCGTGTCGACGTCACATATATTAAGTAGAATATAAACTAGACGTAACATGCAAATGAACAAGACATGAGAACAAGGGTAGGTATAATATAACACAAACCAAAAAAATGGTATAAACAATATATTTCAATTGAGATCTCATCTAGCATCTTAATCCCTTCAACACGATGGTAGAAACTTCATGTATTGCTTGTCATTATATAATAAGTTGACAGTGTTTTAGAAAGATCTCAAGATATGTAGGGGACACAAATCTATAAATGAAACTCCTAATTTCCCCATATTTCTTTAACATACAATAAATTTAACTACTAATACCCAAATAATATGAAGAAAGGCGTATGGTATTGTCAAGGTTATATCTATCATATAATCTACCACCAACTTAAAGACCGTTATCAGTTCAGTGCTGATATGCACACTATAGTCATCCTCCTATGAAATGAGCTACAAGGTGGTGTCCCTCGCCCTGTACGGTGTTGTCAAATATTCAAAGCTTTAACAACAAATGTTAGTTTTTCAGGCTATTAACAAATTAATTTTAGCTTTTACGACTATATATATTATATTATAATTTATAAAGGTTACGTGGTGTTAAGAAACATATCATTTTAAGGATATATAGAAGGAATTTATACAACATATGGCACGCTATTTAGAACATGTTGCCATTTTTCTGGGGACAGCTATAAATAGATCGAAGGAGTGTTAGGATATGCGACGATGCCAAGTAATGTCAATGCGGTGCTGTTGGCTACGCACGCACTCACACACACCCCTACAGATACACACACAAACACACACATACATACACAATCTTAAAGGGTCTCAAACAACGACAACAACATCACCCAGGTAAGACGGTCACTAACCCTCATTCATAGCGCGACCACCATGGAAGGAAAAACTCGCAAAAGTTACTCTCATCTTCATAGCCAGGCAAGGGAGATGCTGTACAATGTAAATAGGTATATACAAATATAGCCTACCTATTATTTCGTTTCTGTAACTTTTATACAAGAATACCAATAACCCTTCCAGACATAAAAACGTCTTTTACATTTATTTCAGGTTTCCCTTCTAAATGTGGTTTTCCTTGGTTTCCCGTTTTCTAAAAGGTTTGTTTTGGTAGACATCTGGCAACAACGCACAGGGCGACCTTGACCTCCTTGGAGCTAATTTCAGTTGAGTTTGACTATACCACCGCTACCCCTAATTGATTTCGGTCATTTATCATGGAAAAGTTGTTTCATTAATCATGTTGGTGTTTGTGGCTAGGCTGGTAATAACTAATCAGCTTATTTCTTGGCCGGAGTCCCTCAAGTTTTACTATTATAATACTATTATTCTGATTAACACTTGTCAAATATGTTAGCCACTACATTTGTCATGGCCCATCTTAAACTAAGTGAAACTATCTAATCTTAGCAAGAATATAAGAAAGACATTATCGTAAAGGTGTGTGTGTGTGGGGGTGGGGGGGGGGGGGGGTGATGACCACAAACAACGAATAATTTCATCCTGTTAAAGCTCTCTCGATCATGGTTGCCCCAATATTCTCCTTCTATTCCAACTCTGCTTGGTTTTGTGTGTATGTGTTTGTGTATTATAATGCCAGCAGACTTTGACGGGAGAGGATGTATGGATTTTTCTCTCCGTGGTGAACAGCAAGTTAGTGAGGAAAAGGGGTGGTGATGGAGTTGATACCTACATCAGGGTGAGTAGGAAATTACGGTGATTTGATATTGGGTAAAATTCTGGAGTTCTATCTAACCAACATCAAACAACAAGTGAAAGAAGAGGCGGAAATTTGAAGAGCGCTGTGCCGGGCAGTGAGGGACGCCTACAGGCAACCTAAGGGCACACCAGTGCCTGGCATACCTCCCTCCCTCTTCTCCCCTTGACCGTCACCAGCCAACACCACTCACCCTCGGGTACCCCCCACCGTCCCTTCCCCACCCTCACCCCTTCTGTCATCACACCAGCGCATGGAGATACACGTCATGTAGAAGTGAACCGCAATATTTTGCATTACGCGGATGCAGAAAAGTCGACTACAGCAAGGGGAAATATGCAGGAGAGAAACAGCGATATACAGTAGAGGCGAAAAGGCGGAGTGAGGGAATAGAGCAAGGTGCCATAAACCGCACTGACCCCCCCCCCCCCGTCACCATCCCCTCTCCTCCCCTCGCTTAATATAGTACGATGCCTGACAATGTAAAGGCAAAAATAAGTGTATTTAGGTATTGTTCTTATCTAAATCCGTGGGGGGGATTTATATTGACAAAATTTCTGTGGTAGTTTGGGGTGCAATGCTTCACTAGAGGTTTGACCCATGAAGTCAGTGTATGGGCCTTGTGCAACTTGGGCCCGCCTTGCTGACAGTATGGTCGATAAAGACATTGCAGTTTCTTGAGAAAGAATACAGGGTGATAATCGTTCACGAGAGGGCGTGGCAGCAGCTTAAAAATAAATGTGTGTTTGTGTAAGAGAGTAGTAGCTATATAGAGAGAGGAAAATGCAGTGACCACAAGTGTTCAACCCTCCCCCTCCCCCACACATTCCCTTCCTTCCCCTCTCCCCCTCCCCTCACCTTCCCTGTTCCTTCCACATTCCTCTCTACCCCCACATCCCCCTATGTAAACCTCCCAAATAAACCTCACCTCCTATATAGTCCCTCATGCTACTATTACATGATGTAATATTTTGTACATATTTTTGTCCTGAAAATAACTTAATCATATGACATAATTGGCTGGTTTCCATTTAAAGTTAGGCATATTTAGAATGTAAAGCGGCTCAAATTGCCAAGGTTTCTTTAGTTTTGTATAGAGTCAATTAGGTTTGAGGAAACATGCCGATTATATGAGGTAAGGTTTCATATGATCTATGGCCGAGTTAGGAAATCAGACTGGAAGTTTTATATTTCA
Source organism: Paralithodes platypus (assembly GCA_032716605.1). NCBI lineage: Eukaryota > Metazoa > Arthropoda > Malacostraca > Decapoda > Lithodidae > Paralithodes > Paralithodes platypus. The sequence goes on from CM064524.1 coordinate 21,002,105, forward strand.
TGTGAGAGTTATCTCTAACGAACTAATAACTAAGTATAATATTTAAAATAAGGTATAATTTGCTGATATGATGTGTGCATACTGATAAACAGGAACTGTTTCTCAAACTAATGGCAGACTTCTAACAACATCCTTCTTTAATCCTTAGCACTATTTTGACACTTGTCTTTTTAATCATTTTATTCTCTTAATTAGTTTATTTCCTTTCTCACTACAATGTATTATATTTTAACTTAGTTTGTTTTTAGTGTTTTTTCTTTTCTTTTCCCGGTTATTCTTTGTGCTTATTTTTTAACACTACTTATATTTATTTAGTCTTATTCCGGTAACTGTCGAACAACTTGTTCAGGTATTTTAGTATCATGTGATATCTTACTGAAAGTCACACACCAAGCGTGGTTGATCCCCCCCCCCCCCCTTTTTTTTTTTTTTTTTTTTTTTTTTTTCATACGTCAAAGTTAGGTACTAATAATTTCCTTGTTTATTGTTTCACATTATCATTTATTTACATATACAGTATACATAGTTATACGACTATTATTATTTTATATACATTATCATTTATTTACATATACAGTATACATAGTTATACGACTATTATTATTTTATATACATTTTCTTTTTCTTTTTTCTTGTGCAGTCACTGTCTAGTAATATAGCCTGATCTTCTGTAACTTTGCATTATACTATGTGAGTTAAATAATTTCTCTTACTCTTTCTATTTCTAACGCTACACATAGGATGTTTACATTTTCACCATTATCGGGCAGAGGCTCGTCCCTTAGGAAGTAATGATAGATAGACACAGTATTAGGGAATAGGTAGATAATTAAGATAATAAGACAAGATGCCATTAACTCGGTACCAGTCGAGGAATATTCCTGATAAAAGACAAAACGCAGTGACTGATGCAGTACAAATGAACCGTGAAACAGACAATGTAGTTAACCCGGCAAGTGCTGAAACACTAATAAGAGATTTACCGCTGCGCTGCGGAACCCCTTATATAATCCCGGTTTTTGAACGCGTACCAAAACCGCGGGTTTACAGCCAGGCGGCTACAGATTGGTGCGGGTGTAGTACGACTTGGCACCTCTCGATACCACCACCCCACACGCTCGGCCCGCACACAAGCAAGCGGTACCCACGAACGCACGTACACACGCATTGGAGCCTACACCACCCTCACACTCTCACCCTGATGACACAACCAGCCCTCCTTCTGGTGGTGTCAGCAGCCATGGAAGGCAGAGAGTGGCTGCCAAAGGCCCTAGCTACCATTACTACGGCACGAGTAGGTCCGAGGACGAGGAACCTGCACGTAAAGCACGTAAAACACGTGCAAGCAAGGGCAGTGCACAGAGTCATTGTCTTTCTGGGACATTGCCAACACCACCCAGGCAACTGCTACCACCACTACCACCACCACTGCCACCACTACCACCAACGCAGGAGGCCGCCCTTGGTCTGCAGGACCTGCGGGGGCCACTGGGAAGACAGGGAAGGGCATGGGTAAAAACACTTTTACCTCTGCCACTACCACTGTGCCACCACCACCACTACCACCAGCCGCCTCTGCCCTTGCCGCCCCTGCTGGCCCTACTGCCCCTGCCACTGCCCCTGCCCCAGGCCGTGCCCCTGCCCCTGCCAAAGGGAAGAAAGGGACGAAGGGCAAGGCGACAACGGCGACAGGGACAACAATAATTGCACATACAGCTGGCTGACCTTGGCTTGCCAGCGACTCACAGACACAACTTCCCTCCCTCCCTCCCTCCCACGGTCCACCCACCCACCCACCAACCACACCTCTCCCATAACCTCCGTTCCCGCCTGTAAACTCTCTCATAATTCGCTTACATGTCCCATATTTGGTCTATATGCGGCATACTCCTTGGTATATGCGTGGCCTACATAGGTACACGTACTTTATATAGCATGAGAGTGCTGAAAATACGATATATATACGTGATATTTCAGCCAGCACACCCTGTACTCTTCATATCTTCCCGCCTAAACTCTCTACCTGTGTTCCCGCCTCTTAACTCATTCAGAATTCGCTTATATGTCGCATATTTGGTCTATATGCGGCATATTCCTTGGTATATGGGTGGCCTACATACGTACACATACGTACACATATGTACACTTACTCTACATAGCATAACAGTGCTCAAAATAGGATAAATACGCGGAATTACGCCCTAACCCACCCTCCCCTCCCTCTCTTCCTACCTCCTGGGTGCGGTGAATATTCACCCGGGAAATCTTGCCGCACGATGACAATCTGGCCGCGCGATGCCATTTACTCCACTTTTTTCAAATACAGACTGCCCCCCCACCCCCCCCAGACATTTTTTGTGGGGTCAAATATATATGGCTCGATGCGTGCGAACATTCCCTACACGTTGATGTACTTTTCAACGATATTTGCAGGGGTCGCCCAAATCGTTATACCTCCGCACAGGGATGCCTGTATACTATAGGGGCTGTGCAGCGGAGAGGTTAATGGGGATGTACAAGCAAACTCTGTTAGAGAAAATGCAAGTAATAACAATCAACAACTGCAGCCTGCAGAAGAAAATGCAAGGAATCAATAATTCGCAAGACAACAGAGGTGTGGAACAAAATAATGAAAATGGTGTAAATGATGATAATGAGAGAGAAATTATCGAAAATCGTGAACAGGACGAACGACCTCGTAACGTAAACATGAATGGTGGAGAATGGTTGGGACATTCTGGTGACAGACTCACATCATTAGTGAATGAAATTATACAGAAGTGATACAATGGCAACAGAATAAGTTTGAACTACCGATTTGTGAAGCCGCAAAAGACATGCTGGGGGAACTCAGACGTATGATCCTACGTTATGTTCAGGATGCCCCTTTGGTGCACGTGGCAATCAAGATAGTTTCTTTCATTCCTCAGTTGTTCCTTCAAAGAAAAAGACCAAAGGCAAAACTGAATGAGAGCATTAAAGCGCTAACACAGAGAATGGAGTGGTGGAAAAATGGGAAATTAGACAAAATTCTTAGCCAAGCACGAGCAATCTAGCAAAGACTGAAAACAAAACAACGAAGACAGAGGAAGCCAGATGATATAGCAAGAGCAGTGGGAAATAGCATACGGATTGGCAAAGTGGCACAGGCAGTCAGAATGGTAACTGGGGAAGCCTCAAGTGGGGTGCTCGAAGTGAATCAAAACATCTTGGACCAGCTCAAGGAGAAACACCCAGAAACAAAACCAGCAAGTGATGAGGCCAAACTAGAAGGGGAATATGTTCCTCCAGACCCGGTGATATATGAGAATATAACTGGAGACCTCGTATAGAGAAAGGCGCTGAAAACACAAGGAGGTCCATCAGACTTGGAGGATCTTCCTAAGTCAAAACAAGTTTGGTTCTGCCGTGAGTGACCTTTGTGAAGCAATAGCAATGCTTACAAAGAAACTTGCATCATCACCATGCGTGAACATAGAAGCTCTGACAGCATGCTGCCTGATACCTTTAAATAAGAATCCAGGAGGAGAGCCAATGGTGGTGATGAATGTTGAAATCTCCTAAAATGGAGATTCAGAGAAAGGAGAAATGGCTAGAATGTGTTCCACTTTAGAGTTTAGATAATCAAACAATTTGGGAAACTCGGTAGAGTTAGGGGAAAGACAGATATCACATACATATTTAATATGAGAATGACAGGAAAGTTTGAGCCAAAAAGTGGAAAATTCAGAGGAGCCAAAATCGGAAATACGAGAGCAAGTGAGTTTGTTGTGCAGTGTGCACGTATGCACAACATCTGCCTTTGGCTTTGAAACTAGGATAGAGAAAGTAGGAGGATACAGAGAAGGGGCTGATGGCAGTTGCTTCAGACACCTGAGTTTCACACCCACTAAATATGTCGGCCTTGGCTGGGATCGAACCCAGGTCAAGCAGATTCAAACGTGAGCGTGCTTGCCACTCGATCGCCATGGCTCCAGTGCTGAATGAAATTATCAAGCACTAGTCTCAATAAAATGTATGATTGCAGCCAAAACAATAAGGGTGAACCATGGTCGGGAGGTTCATGGTCGATGCATGAACTATTAACTCTCCCAGACATATATGACGCGATCGAGTCATATGGCAGAGTGAACCAAAAACTCATATGACGCGATCGCGTCATATGGACTTATTATATTGCTAGAAAATAAGTTTATGACGCAATTGAGCCGGTTTTTTGGCTGGTAAGTCCGATAACTTAGATGTACATGTGGAAAAATCTAGCAACCCCCTAGCGTCCCTGTGAGGGCCCCGCGGTGGTAGAGAGAGTCAGTTTCTTCCCATCAGCCAGCCTAGTAGGTGGGTGTGTGCAGCCCTTTAAACCAAGGGGCCTCCATTTTGCCCAGCCTGGCTGGTATTACCGCCCTAATATACCCCGAAGTGCTATATCGTTGGGTTATCGATGGATTATTGTGTTATTCTTATTTAGGGTATAAAAACCATGTTAGTGAAGTGTTTTGCTAGTCTGGTGTACGTGACCAAGGTGGGCTCCATGAGGGGCCATGGTTTCGCTTGTTTGTGGATCACTTTCATACCATATTGAGTCAATTATATTGCTATTTATCACTTGAAGTATTTTTTACTTGTATAAGTGTTTATAGTGAAAACACTTTTATTACTGATCGAGCATTCTCTGGTGTAGGCTACGTGACCAAGGTAGTGGAGGGAGGGGCCATGCTTTTTGCCAAACGTTTTGCTTGTTTGTGGAACACTTTCATATAAATATCAGTCAATTATATTGCTATTTATCCGTTCAAGTAGTGTATCTTACCTTGTATTAGTGTTTCTTATTGAAAAAACTTTCATTACTGGTCGAGCATATGTCGCCATGCTCCCTCAGCCCTGTGCATTTTTGTTCGATAATTTAGTGGTGGAAAGTGCTTGCATTTTTGCTCGATAATTTATTGGTGGAAAGTGCTTGGGAGGTAAGTTTTTTATGGGCAAAAGCACTCTACATATACGGCTTGGTGGCCACGAGGGAATCTCAGCAGTGTGAGTAAGTACAGTCAACATTTTTGGTGGTGGTGGTGGTGGTGGTGGTGGAGATGGTGGTGGTGGTGGTGGTGGTCATGGTGGTGGTGATGATGGTGGTGGTGGTGATGGTGGTGGTGGTGGTGGTGGTGGGTGGTGGTGGTGGTGGAGATGGTGGTGGTGTTGGTGGAGATGGTGGTGGTGTTGGTGGAGATGGTGGTGGTGTTGACACCAATAGGGTAGGGTCCCTTTTCTGACCGTGGGCCAGGTCAGAAAATGAACCCAACCCAATTTGTGTCAACACCACCACCATCTCCACCAACACCAGCACCATCTCCACCACCACCAACCATTTATTATTTTTATTATTTGTGTTTAGGCCTATTTTATTATTGTATTATTTTATTTATTATTATACCTGTTATTCCTGTGTATGGGATCACCCATAAAAAATATTTTATTATTATATTATACCCATAAATCCCCCACCACAAACTCTTATTATATATATTAATATATATATATATATATATATATATATATATATATATATATTTTTTTTATTTATATAGTAGATATATATATAATTAATTATATATATAATTATATATAATCTATAAATCTATATATATATAATTCGTGTTTATGTATTTATCTATGTTATGCCCCCTCCCTCCTCCCCCCCCATTATATCCCCTCCCCCTCCCCCTTTCCCCCCCTCCTCCTCCCCCTCTCCCCCCCCATATACCTCCCCTCCCCCCCTCCTCCCTCCCCTTCCTCCATATATATATAATATATATATATATATTTTTTTTTTTTTTTTTTTTTTTGGGTGGGGAGGGTTATTTTTTATTTTTATTTTATTTTTCTAATTGTAGATTGATATATATATATATATATATATATATATATATATACATATATAATATAATTTCGTGTTTATGTATTTATCTATGTTATGCCTCCCCCTCCCTCCCCCCATACCTCCCTCCCCCCCCCCCCTCCTCCCCTCACTCCTCCCCCCCCATTATACCTCCCTCCCCCCTCCCCTCTCCCTCCCCCCATATAAATATATTATAATATTATTTTTTTTTTTTTTTTTTTTTTTTGGGTGAGGGAATTTTTATTTTTATTTTATTTTTCTAATTGTAGATTGATATAATATATATATATATATCTATATATATTATATATATTATATATATATATATTATATATATATATATATATATATATATATATTAATATATATATATATATATTATATATATATTTTTATTTTATTTTATCGTAGATTGATAATCTATATATATATATATATATATATAATTCGTATTTATGGAAACAATTGTGCATAGGTCGCGAACCAATTATGCTATATTATTTTTTGTTTTCACCATTGGAAAGAGCACAATTTTCCGATTCCGGTGATATATACAGTTATATACGTATCCGAGCAAATAACGCAACCACGAGGTGGGGAACAGCTCGGAACCCGGCTAGCATCGCCGGAACAGAGATGGGTGAAGCGTAAATATTCGCATTTTGGCTCTTCATTTCAAATATTCATAGCGCAAAAAGTATTTGTCCTAGGAACTTCTAGTTTGTTTTATACTCATCAGCATTATTTGCCGTATTCATACAGCCTAAATTTAAAACCATACACTTCGTAGCAACGAAATAAATTGAAAATGTTATAAACCATATAAATCAAAATCATATATTTTTTTTTTCGGTCACTGCTTGAGAACTATTGAAGATAAACAATTTCTGTTTTCAGATTTGGAAAGAGGAGAAAAAATACTATTATTTGAGCAAAAAAAAAATATGGTCATCACTCACAATTTAGAGCTAGGACGGTGTGAAGACAATTGCATGGGAAATAATTGTATTCCGGACTCATTTACACTTTCATATTTCGATTTATTTACATTTTTTTTTATTTTATCATGTACTATAAATATTCCTCTTTCCATTGATATATGATACATCACAATAAACAGCATTCTGGTGGATGGAAATCGCGAAAAATGTAAGGCTTCGACAACACTCATGAGCCAAATTCAAGACCCAAAATACTTGTCAAGCGCCTACTTGGACTTATTGGAACATAATATGTCGGAGGGAGTTAACACGGATATTATATGCGATTGTTGTTACAGGAATGAATGGAGGAGGTTTGTTAGGAAGAAAACGTGAAGGTATTTGTAACCTTTTAATTGACAAACCTGGAAGGTCATCATCCCCGATGTTGTGAAGAGACTTTGTTGTGGAAGTGTATATCATCTGAGGTGAAGTCAATGATATTGAGGCCTGGTGAATGTTGTTCCGAATGTTATGATACTTGCTTTGGAAAGTGTTTATTGTATTCATTTTCTCCCGGTCATCATTGTTGCCTTTCTAATGTCCCTTGCTAATCCTCCCCATCTATTTAACGTGCCTTCTGCGTGTCGTAAGAGGCGACTACAGAGGTTGGGTCGGTGGGCTTGCGGCCCCAACCTGTGAAAAATACTCAAGCAATGAAAAACGAACAAACAGCCTCGGTGGGGGCAGTTCGTTCGTGGCCACCCCTTCGGGGATCACAGCGTCAGGCAATAGATAGATAGAAGGGTTGGCTATTGACTGCCTGACTGCCTGTTACACTTCTCCGTGTAGCCCATCCCTCTCCTTCCCAGCAAATCTAACGACGCCATCTATGGGACATAATATGCAACAGATTCAGGGTGGGGGCGAGTGAGCGATCTTAGTAATATCAGAGCGAAAGGCCCAGCGAAATTACTATTAGGTTTTTTTTTTTGTTTTTTTTTTAAAGAGACAATGAACGTAGGAAGGAAAAACACAGATAAAACAAAAAGGTCCACGTGCCTAAAGGCATCCTCCATTCATAAAATGTTTGTAACAACTGGATTTAAACATTTGTAGATTGTAAGTTTGTGGAAAGCAATTCGAGGGAAGTGAATTCCAAAGAGTAGTAGCTCTGGGGATAAATGAATTCTGATAAGCAGAAGTTCTGCATTGTGGAGGAGAAAGTGTAAATTCATGGGAGCTCTCAGCTGCCCTAGTTCTACGGGGAAAGATGTGGAGAGGCGGCACAATTGAAGCAAGTTCCTCGGAACAATTGCTGTGAAAATATCTGTAAAATAATGCAAGTGATTCAACGTTTCTTCGTATGGATAATGTAGGAAGGTCCTGTGTGATTGCAGGGTTATTGATTAATCTAATATCTTTATTTTGAATTTTGTCCAACTGCCTTAATGCAACCACTCCACTTCCACCCCACAGAGGTGAACAGTAATCCATCTGAGAACGCACATGACTTTTATATATTACGGCCAACTGCTCGTCAGTGAAGAATTCTCGAACTCTGTACAGGAGTCCCAGATTTTTAGAGGCATTCTTAGCAATGCTTCTAACATAATGTGTCCAGCTCAAGTTAGTAGTTAATGTTACACCGAGAATGTCAATACTAGGGGAAGTGGGAATATTTACATCATTACAAAATATATGGGAGTCAGTGAGATTCTGTCGGTTAGAAAATTGAATGTACTTGGTTTTCTGTGCATTAAAGGAAACTAGATTTTTTGTCCCCATTCTTCAATTCTAGAAAGGTCCTGGTTCAGAGAAATTGCAGTGTTTATTTTTGAATTTATAAGATCGGGTTGGGTGAAAGAATTGGTAAATGTGAAGGAACTGTGGAGTGTTGAGTCATCTGCGTAGGAATGTATTGGATTATGAGTAGTAGATATGAGATCATTGATATGAATGAGGAACAGAGTTGGGGCCAAAACTGATCCCTGGGGAACACCAGCATTTATTGAGTGAAATTGAGAATAAAGGCCATCTACCATTACACATATTTTTCTGTTATGAAGATAAGAAGAAATTAGTGGAACTAATGATGCAAGGCCGTAGTGTGACATCTTCGACAATAAGGATTGATGCCAGACTCTATCAAATGCCTTTGATATATCCAGTGCTATTGTATGTGTTTCACCATGTTGGTCTGTAGCTTGGTTGATTTGATGCGTAAGAAGGCAAAGAATGTCTGCAGTTGATCGACATCGTCTAAAACCATATTGCCTATCACTGATTAATTTATTATTCTCAAGATGCTTAATTATGTGATTATTTAATATAATTTCAAAAGACTTTACCAAGAGTGGAAGTTATAGCTATTGGCCTGTAGTTTGATGGATCTGAGGAGGCACCTTTGTTAGGAACTGGATGGATGTTTGCTTCTTTCCAGGGTACTGGGAAGCATGAGGTATGAGTACACAGACGGAATTTTTTTGCCAATACAGGAGCGAGCACCAAGGAGAAATTCTTAAGTACTATTGGAGGAATTTCATCTGGACCAGGAGCCTTATCTACTGAGAGATTCTGCAAAATAGTTTTGACATGTCTGGTGTGGATCTGAGGGAATTTCAGGCGAATTAAAATTAAGTACAGGGACATCTTGATTGATTTCATCTAAGGTTGAGTTGGTGGAGAAAATATCCGCAAGAAGGTTAGCTTTACCTCGTGGGTCACTTACAAGATTGCCAGTCGGAGATTTTAATGGTGGAATGGATGAAGCAGTAGTGAAGTTGGATTTGAATGAGTTAAGAGTAGACCAAAATATTTGGTTATCATTTGGATTATTTAGAAGTTTATTTGCCTGCTTGTGGAGAAAGTTTGATTTAGTTAAGTTTAATACAGTTTTGGCATGATTTCTGATGTTTCTAAAGTAATTAAAGGCTTCATGTGTTTTTTATCTTGTGTATGCATTGTATAGGCTATTGCTTTTTGTTCAGTTACTCTAGCACAATTATGGTCAAACCATTTAGGTGGTGAGGAATAAAAGTTTCCATTCCAATTTTTACAAAATCTTGTATGTGGCTCAAGGTGGAGTGTGCATCATTAGAAAGAAAGAGGTCCAGGGAATATCAATAAAGAAACCTTGAAGACCCTCCCAGTCTGCCCTATCGTAATGTCATTTAGTCACCAAAACAGGTTCAGAGTGGGAAGGTGTGGTAGGTGATAGACAGGTGGCCTGTATCAGACAGTGATCAGAAGATCCAAGCGGGGACCTCACTCTAACATCATAATTTTCTGAATTGGTTGTTAAAAATAAGTCCAGTAGGTGGGAATTATGATTAGGATTATCTGGTACACGGGTGGGTTGGTTGACTAGTTGAGTGAGATTAAATGAGTCTCCAAATATCTCACATTCAAGACCAGCATCATCAGTCCTGGCTGAATGAGTGACCCATTCAACAATATGGACATTAAAATCACCCAACACAGTGATTTCAGAAGAAGCATTTAAGTTGAGGACACTGAGTTGTGGGGACAGAGAATCAAAAAGACTGCTCTGGAAGAGTATTTAGGGAACGGTAGATGCAACATATGTATTTAAATTTACCAGCAGAAATTAATTTGTATATAGAATAATCAAAATAGGGACAATTGAAACTAGTAACCTCCTCCAGGGCAATTTCAGATTTTGCGAAGCAACATACACCTCCTTTAGGTCTGAAATTTTGGAGCAGTTGATAACCTGGAAAATTAAATCTAGACGTGTCAGATGTGGATGTTACTTGAGTCTCTGTCAAAACAAGGAGAGTAGGGGATTCTGCTTGAAGAAATTGGTGTACAGAATTGATGTTAAAGTGAAGTCCCCTTATATTACTAAAGAAAAAGCTGCACCGACGAGCAGCTTTGAGACGTTGCAATGCTCTTGACACAGTCGCATGATGACGACCGGGAGGGCCCTGTGTCAATGACCCAACCCTGCCGGGGGTGGATATCCGAGGGACCACCAGGTTTGCTCTTAACAATTGTACTGCCATATTTATTAGGTAAGTGTATCATATGTAGTGGGAAGAGTAGTGTTTTATGGATAGAGGATAGCGATGTAGGGCAATGTCGTGAAGTTGGATGTGTATGTTATATAAAGAGGGTTTTCCTGATACCCCTGATGTGTGAGGCAGAAATATATGTATCCAGCTACCAAAGCCTGGGAGAGAAAATGGAATTCAGGCTATTCCCTGAGTCTCCCGAAACCTTGGCGGTAGTACTTCCCTGGGCGGGGCTGCCTACCCCTACTACCTACAAAGGTGGCCCAGTCGGAAAGGTGACCGACTGTACAATCATACGATTTAGGTTTTCTGAAGGATTAACACAATTTAGCTTATCAATATCTCGTACTTAATAAAACACTCTACGGATCAAAGTTAACGAAGTTACAAGGAGAACACAAATTCAAGATAGATATTAGGCACAGATCTATAATTAAGTGCAATAGAATACTCGCATATTATATTTTACCTTCACAACAATAGCCACAGCCACAGACTACAGTAGATCTGGACTGGACACGAAAATGGAACTTTGCAGTAAGGGACCCAAAATCGGAGAACGAACCTACTAGTTCGTACCTCAAAACCGCGAAATTTTTAAATTTTCGTGGTTTCGAGGTTCGAACTTGGGGGTTCGTTTTCCGATGTTGGGTCCCTTACTGCAAAGTTCCATTTTCGTGTCCAGTCCAGATCTACTGTAGTCTATGCCACAGCTTATAACACTCATAGACACTTAGGGTATAGGATCGGGGTGGCCATGATTGAGAGTCTGGACGACGTAGGACTCGGAGTTCGGCTGGGCTGGACATGGAGGGGAACTGGCAGCACACTCTCTCATTCAGGATGAACAGTACCAATCCAATTCCACTCCTGGTTTGTAGCCAGTTGAAGGAAAGCAATAGTATTTGCTAACTATTTTCAGTTTCACTTAGGCTATATTTGGGTTATATTTAGTGTTCAGTTTGGTCTAATTCAGTAACATAAGGACATGTGGATATCGTTGTTTTGGCTATGATGAAGGTAGTTCTTACCCCGTTCACGCATTTATGACGCAGAGGTTGCCAGATTAGCAATAAGAAATTGAGTTCTCTCACTCTTATAATTACCTCTCCAAAATTAGTTTTCTGCCCACAGCTAACTCAAAGACAACTGCAGAGGTTGAAGTAACTAAACTAAAGGTTTCTAAATACCCCTGATGGTAACAAAGGTTTTAAAGTATCCCCAATAGGCTCAAAATCGCGTCATATGTCGGAGAGGGTTAAGCTAAAAATGCATGGTCGATATCAATGCATGCACACAAAGATTCTGGATCTTTCAATATGGTTCCCTTATTTTTAGAGGGTACGATGGTGACGTAATGGATGATATTCTATTCATCTTAATATTTAGCTTTTCTTATTCTATAGGCTATCGTTCTTTCACTATTCACTTAGGACTTAGGTGGTACTATCCCCAGTCTTCCCGGGAGGTACTGTAGAGGGGGTACTGGGATTCTCATCTATTCAGGTATTGAGAGGGTTCTTGGTGTTGCATTTGCATAAAGAGTTCCTCGTCATACTGCAAATCCGGCTGGAGGTGATGAGATTCCTTTGGCTTCTGTCTCGGTCCTTTCCAATGGAGGAGCTGGGGTCCCTGCGATTGGTGGGGGCTCAAACTTCTTTTAGGGGTACAAAGGAGTACAAAGGAAATCAAGCAACAACAATCTGGTGACCCTTCTAGGCTGCTTGTCCTCCAAAACACTGAGGATCAATTGTCCAAATAGTTGTTTAGAGTGGGTAAGGGAACATTGGAAAGGGAACTACTGCCCTGGAACTAATGTCCGTGGCAGGATTAGGAAGTTAGTAGGGGACAGCTGGGTTAGTAACTGAGGGGGGGATAAAATTAAGTTATTCATTTACAAACGCAGTCAGTCTCGGGTTTGATACAAGATATTTGTCTAGGCGAAGTTTAAATGAATAATCGGTGCTGCAGTCTATAATGTCTCGGGGAAGCCCATTCCACAAGTTGACAACTCGATTGAAGAAGAAATTTTTAGATACGTGTGAGTTAAAAGATTTACCAATAATTTTGCAACCGCTTCCCCGCGTGTAATTAGATTAGTCGATAGTGAAGTACTTACTACAGTTCATATTGTCGATGCCTTTGATGATTATGAACACTTGCATTAAGTCGCTTCTTAACATCTCCGCTGCGTAGGAGGGGTAGTGGCCACCCCTCCCTGTGCGGAGGTATTTAGAGTGTTTTCTACACTCAAATCGTCATCGTACCATAAATAGCATTAATACTTATTATCTATATGCGCCTATTTTACGTTGATTATAAAGGTAATAACCTGTTACAGCAATATAACAAGTGGAAACAGCGCTTGGATGGTCAAAATCGGCGATAGAGGCCGGGAGTTACATAACGTATGGCTCAGGCAGACTGCCAGCCAGCCAGCCGTGAAGATGGCTGGAGAGACACTGTTGCGTGGTAGTCTCTCTCTCGCTCTTTCACACGCTTGGTAACACAGATGACCACACCCTGCTAGCAACTCGCTAATGTTATCCCGAATATATACCTAAGAATAAGGGAATAACAGGGAGAAAACGTGATAATTGAAGGGGGGGGGGGGGGGGGGGAAAGGAGGGGATGTGGAGGAGTGATATTTGGCATGGCCAAGGGGCCAAAATAAAAAAATAAAACAAATTGATACTGGGCTGATTTAAATGTTTTTTTTTTAGGCCTTGGATTATATAAGGCTTTCCCGCAGCCCACCAGTAAAACTTATATCAGTCTTGCAGCACTTGCCGGGTTAACCAACTGAGCCCCAGCTAGTTAATAATAAATGTACCACCAGGGACTGGCTGTTTCTGAATTTTGTTTTTTTCCAGAAACAATAGCGAATGGGTTAGGAATGAAGGAAAAAACCAAAAAAAAAAAATCAAAAAGGTCAGAAATTGATCCTACGGAGCACCCGAAAGTCGATTTTACAGGAGTAAAAAATTGAAGGCAATAACACCCAAAATACCGTTTTTTGCGCGCTCACGCGCACGCGGTTGGACTTTGAGAGTTTTCATTCATCGGCATGGTTGCATGGGATACTTACACAGTTCCCATACAAATCTGAGCCCTCTATGTGCCATAGGACCGGAGTAATTGGGACCGGACCGGCCAGGACGCATGGTTTGCGTCGCTGGGGTTTAGCGTTACATACATTGTGGACGCAAACGCTGCGTCGCTGGGGCTCAGTGGGTTAATCTTCGCTGGGTTAAAGGAAATAGATTTAATTCTCTAAGACGCTCCTCGTATGGTCTGTTCTTTAGGCTAGGTATCATTTTGGTAACTCTACGTTGAACTCGTTCTAGCGTGTCTATATCTTTTTGGTAATAAGGGCACCAGGATTGAAAGCAGTATTCCAGAAGAGGGCAAACTAAGGAATTGTAAAGGGTTAGGATAACTTCTTTGGCTTTATGCTCAAATGACCTGCCTATAAAGCCAATTATTTTGTTTGCTTTCTAAACAACTTCTGAACATTGTTGACTCGGTTTTAGGTTACTCGATATTGTTACTCCCAGATCGGTTTCTCTGTTTACATTCTTAAGCTGAGTGCCATTCATCGAATAGTTTGCTTTTTCATTTTGGTATCCGATATGTAGTACTTTACATTAATCCGCATTGAAACTCATTTGCCAAATTTGGGCCCAACGTGACAACTTATCTAGATTATGTTGCATATCGTCAACTTGTTCTTTTGAGAGTACGCTATTTGCAATTTTTGTATTGTCAGCAAATGTTGAGATTGTACAGGTGAGACCCTCATCTATGTCGTTGATGTAAATTAGAAAGATAATTGGTCCTAGTACCGATCCCTGGAGTACCCCGCTACTTATATTGGTCCATTTAGATGCCTTACCGTTTATGACTATTCTTTGCTTTCTGTCACAGGGCCAATTTTCTATCCATTTCAACACACTGTCTTGTATTCCATGCGCTTTTAGTTTTAGCAGTAAACGTTTGTGGGGAACTTTCTCAAAGGCCTTTTGAAAATCAGGTATATAATATCTACAACTTTACTCTCATCATAGAGGTTGAGGATATTGTTATAAGAAGTCTAAGAGATTTGTTAAACAGGAACGTTTGCTACGAAAGCCGTGTTGAGTATCTTTAAGTATGTTATTTTCCTCTAAGTGATTTACGAGTCTGTCTCTTATGAGCGTTTCTAGCATTTTACATACAACTGAGGTTAAGCTAATTTGACGATAGTTACTGGGTAGGGATTTGCTGCCTTTTTTAAAAATCGGTGTTATGTTAGCTAGCTTCCACTGATCAGGCATAGTTCCAGACTGCAAGGATTTATTGAATAGCAATGTCAGTGGTCTGGAGCGCTCATCCTTAGCTTCCTTTAGAACTCTAGATGAGATTGTATCAGGTCCTGGCGTTTTATTTACCTTGAGTTTATCTAAACATTTCAATACTTCTCTCTCTGTAATGGTGATATTGCTTAGAACATCAGAATTATCTATCTGACTCGGCGATGCTGTAGGGATATCAATGAGGTCCTCTGTTGTAAAAACTGACGCAAAGAAGGTATTGAGGGCATTACTCATTTGTACTTCGTCTTTGGTATATTCTCCATTTTCATCGACTAACGGTCCTACAGTTGAAGTAACTACTCTCTTCTTTCTGATATAACTATAGAATTCTTTTGGGCATGTTTTACTTTGATTTGCAACATGTAACTCCAGGGTCTTTTTACTTTGCTTAATTAACCTTTTAGCTTTGCGTCGTAGTTCTACAAATTTCAGCCGTTCTTCGTCATTTTGTGAGGATTTTAATCTATCGTTAGCAAACTTTTTAGCAAGCAGACAGTTTGAAATATCTTTATTCCACCATTTGGGCTTATCATTATGGCCTGTACGCCGTATTTTCGATGGTATGCAGTCTTGCACTGCTTTTAGGTAAGTGTTTGCGAATGATTCCCAAGATGTATTTATGTCGTTATTGTTAATTAAAAAGCTCCAGTCAGTTTCTTTGAACATTGCTCTAAGTTTACGAAAGTTTGCTTGCTTGAAATTTGGGACTTTCTCGATGCTGCTATTTGGTTCGTTACTAGTAAACTTTAAACTGAAAGTTATCGTACGATGGTTGCTGTTACTGAATTCATCACCGACATTCAAATTCTCTATCAATTCTTCTTTTGTTGAAAGTAAAAGGTCAAGGACATTATTTCCACGGGTTGGAGATCTAACAAATTGATATAGCGAACTCTCTTGCAAATTTGCATACAGGTCTTGTCCAGAGGGTGAAGTAATACTATTTCCCCACTTGGTCACAGGTAAATTGAAGTCGCCAAAAATCTTGCGAGTTACTTAAGTCTGCAATTTGATCATAAATTTCTCAGTCAGTTTGCACTGATTGAGCTGGAGGTCTGTATATTAGTGCAAGTATTATTTTTGTACCTTTATTATTCTTTATTAGCACAAAGGATGTGTCGACGTTCACAATTTGAGGTTTTGACAAGAGGGTCGGGTTAAGACTTTCTTGGATACAAAATAAAACTCCACCTCCACATCTATTAATTCGGCTTTTCTCAAACATTACATAACCGGGAAGTGAATACTCTGCTAAAAAGTCTCTGTCTTCTGTATTGAGCCAAGATTCTGTTATGCCAATAACATCGTAATTTTCCACAAACACTAGTTCCTCTAAATCTGAAAATTTATTGCGTATGCTATGAGCGTTTGCATAGAAAACATTCAAAGTTTTGGACTTGGAATTCACGGAACGCTCTTTATTCAAATTATTGGTTCTGGTCGGATCTACATTTATGTACCTGTCTGCCCTCAGTCCTCGATCGTCATCCATGGTTATCCTCGGTCCGCGGTGTCCTCGATCATTGTTCCTAGTGGTCCTCAGTCCTCGATCATTGTTTCTGGTGGTCCTCCGTTCTCGCTGTCCTCGATCATTGTCCCTTGTAGTTCTCGGTCCTCGATCGTCGTCCCTGGTCGTCCACGGGCCTCGATCCTTGTCCCTGGTGGTCCTTGGGCCTCAAACCTCATCCCTGGTGGCCCTTGGTTGGCTCTGCTTTTTCTCCGAAAATCCTTTACTGAATCGTGAAGCAGGCGGCCAAATCATGCTGCTCCCACCTGGTTCAGATGGACTCCATCTGCTACAAACAAGTGATCTTCACTGTAGAAGTCATTCCAGGTATTGATGAATCCAACGTTTTCTTCCCTGCAGAGGTTAACCAGACGACGATTTACGCTAGTGGCTATATTGAAGGATAGGCTCTCCACACCGATCCTGGGGACGATCCGTGATATGATTACTCTGCCTGACTTTTTCTTATACTTCTGAATCAGCTTCCGGTACTTCAGCATGAGGTCCTCCGATCGGGTCCGCTGCACGTCATTAGATCCGACATGAATGACGTACATTGTGCGTGAGGGGGCTAACTTTGAAACTTTGTTGACTGCAGCTGCAGCGTCGTCCACACCGCCACCTGGGATACAAAAGCGCTTCCTGGTCCTGGGTGCCCTGGTGCAGAACTCCATAAGTTGTCCACGAACCATGGAATCTCCTACGAGCCGAATTTCTTCTATTTCTTCTTCGTCGTCCGTAAGAATCTGGTAACGGTTCTGGCACCTGGTTTCGGTGATGATCCTCCTAGTGATGGGGCGAACATTGTTTCTCACGATGCGGAAGTTGTCCTAAGATGGAGCAGAGTCATTTTTTTCCTGACGTGGTTGTGACGCCTCCCGGCGCTAGCAGAATGGTTGCGTGGGGCATTGCAGCTCGCTAGCGCTCGCCAGGATGGGGGGATGGGCTACAGTTGTCCTAGAATGATCTGCTTTATGATATTAGTGTCGTGTTGCCACAGACAGTCTAGAAATGGTCTTTGTTTTGGTCTGTGACCGCGCCTTGTATTTTATATTCGCTATAATATAAATGTTGCTTGTGTGAGAGGCGAGCGAGAGAGGGTGACGGGGTACACCTGGCAGCGGGCCGAGCTATCACGCGGCCCGCTTGGGCGCTGACGGCGTTGCGGCCGGGTGATCAACTAGTCCCTGCTCATCGTGGCCCCGTGTTTTTTACCAGCTCAGAGCTGGCCTGACACGCGTATCGTCTATATCCTTTGCAATTCTGTCCCCCATACTCGCCACTTTGCATACTATTTCTCTCTCTCGACTTCTCCTTTCTCATTCTCTAATCTTTATTAAACTCAACATCCCTTCTGGTTTCAGCATAGACGTTCACCGTCGGCCAGTCGTATTGTACGCGAAGCTCTCAGATATTTCTATGTATTAGGCTTTAATGAGGTTTGGAGAGACGGACTTTTCCGTGTGTGTCCTCTCTCGGGAAGGTTGTAGACCGGTATATGTCTCCCTGGCAGGGTGTTGAGTGATTCTGCTTAGTTATTTAAAGCTAGACTAGGGGTAAGGTTACTGTGTCGTTGTCTCCGATGTGTGCAGTGTTAGCTAAGCCCTGCACGACATCGACAGGTACTGTGGGAGCCTAGGTTGTTTTCGGGTGGGTTTACTTTGCGAGCACAGCACTGTGGTGTGAGGGCCATAGCCTATCCCTCACAACATAGTGTTGCCTCTTTGTGTTGACTTCTGAGGGATCGCCAGGATAGAACTAGGTACTAGAGACCTAGATTTATCAAGAAAGCATCCCCGTCATATAACGTAATCTTCATTATACCACCTTCGGACAACGTTAGGCTACGAGCCGCATGCTCGCCCATTGTTGCCCTGCCTTGATACCCCAGCTAGACTTTATTAACCGAGCAGACACTGGTTAGAGATAAGCCCCTATTATTATATGTATGCCACATTATTATTCACTGCACTTTTGAGCCGAGGTTGTTGTTGAGTTGCACAACCCTAGTAGGCTGTTGTGTTGTGTCACGAAGCATTTCTTTAGTTGTCGAGCATTACTACCTTTGCGCAGTCTTTATTATTCGCCTGCCTATTATTACTATATGTCCTAGTATTTATTATGACCCGTACTCTGCATTATAATTGTTCAAGATTCTTTACGAACATCTTCCCAGCATCAGACTTATTTCAGAAGTTTCCAGTTGATGTTGCAGGACTAGCATTGCACTTTCTTTAATACAGGAGTGTCAGTTACTTGAGTATCTACTGTAACGTTAATTAATCACGTTACTTATCTTTTCTTTGTGTAACCTAAACGAGTAATCTTTTACTGTTTGAGAATAGGCTGTTTCATCGAGCGTCAGCCTAGTGTGTGTGCACCAGTTACCGAGTCATAGGATACCTCGTTGTCCAGGCACGACTCAGGGCGGTAATGGTGTTTTGTTTTCCAGTGTTTAAGGCAGGGGTTGGATCTAGTGTTACCGTTGTTGCATTTTGCCATTATCTAGTCCAATGTTGAAGAGCCCTGTGTCTTTGGGAACCTGGATCATAACAAATGGCGACCTAGCTCAGGATCTTGTGAACTAAGAGATAATTGCAGGATTGTTGTGGTCATTTGTTTTATTGAGGAATATAGTGGGCACGTTAATTTTTTTTTGGCAAAGTAGTATAGCACTTGAGAGTCTTCAGACATTTTTGGCAAGTGAATAGTGCTACATAAGAGTTTGGGGTACTTCTTTTCTGAATATTGTGGTGAGAAATTTTTGTGAGCATCATGTCTTATACCGGATCAGAGGAGAATGGAGACACAGTACGTAATGTCGAAACTGAGGAACAGCAGCATGATGAAAGGGTTAATCGGGTGAACTGTGAGGAGGATGCTAGGATATTTTTGCAATGGCCTGTTACTGCCGAGCGGTTGGAGGGTATGGATCGGTACGGTCTTCAATGCCTGGCCACAGCTATCGGTCATGCGGTTACTAGCAGCATGACCAGGGATAACTTGATAACGTGTGTACTGGGCAGGGTGACTGGTGAGCGAGAGGGGTTGAGTGCTCAGAGCCCTTCGGCCATGCTTCCCCTACACTCGACTCCCAGCCATCCCAGTAGTTTGCCAACCCCGGGTACGCTTCCGCAGTTGGGTGGTGACTGGCAGGGTGGGTTGCCCCTTGGGGGACCACCGGTAATTTCAAACATTGAGGCACCTTCACCTCCTCAAGGGTTAATGCCAGAATTATTGCTTCAGCTCGAATTAGCTAAGATCCAGCAGCAAATAGAATTAGCCAAGATAGAAGAGAGAAAAACTATCAGTCATGAGCACATAGAGCTAGCAAAAATCCAAGCTGAGTCGACTAGGTACTGTGCCGACATGGACGTAGAGAAGTCGTGAGTAGAGACAACGGGACAGCGACTTGGGGCTGGTAACCGTGTTCATGAGCAGTCTCTCTCGCACTTATTGAAACTGGTTCCGGTGTTTGATGAGAGTGGTGTAACAGAATTTTTCACACGCTTTAAAGTGCCAGGAACACCAGTGGCCAGAGAATAAATGGGCAGCACTTGTATCCTCTAGATTAATAGGCAAGGGTCTTAAAGCCTACGATGCGTTGCCTATAGAGTCTTGTATTATCTATGAGGAACTCAAGGAGGCAGTCCTGAGAGCATACAAACTACAACCAGAGACGTACAGGTTGAAGTTCCGGGGTGTTACCAAGGGTCGGGAGAGCACCTTTTTGGAGCATGCCCGGGAGCTGTCCGATGCTTTTGGGAATTGGCTGAGGTCGGAGAAAGCTACTACGTTTGACGACATTAAACAGTTGGTGCTTTTAGAGCAGTTTTTCAAATGCACGGGTGACGACCTGACGTTAAACCTTAAAGAAAAGCAACCAAAAACTCTACAGGAGGCAGCTGAGATGGCTGACCTCCGGCTATCACTAATTCGTGGGTGCGGGTCTGCCCAGCGTAGTGAGGCAGGTAACAAGGGGCGTGACGCCCCACCCCCCCGAGTTAGTGATATACCTTATGCAAACAAGTACAAGAGCCATGATACCAAGACTGACCACAAGACTAGCACCGTCCCTTTTAAGAAGGGGCCGGGCCCTTCCCAGTACCAAGGGAAGCCCAAAGGGGAGTTGGAGTGTTATCATTGTCATGAAAAGGGGCACTTTGCAAGAGTCTGTCCTAGCAAACCACCTACAGCAGCTGTGTCTTTGGCCTGCAACATTGGTGTGTCTCCGAAGTCATCTGAGTTTGCCCGGGGCAGTTCGTCAGAGGCTGAGGCACAGCCAATGCAGAAGCACCTGGGAGGCTCGAACCCTGCTCAGGATGTTTTTTGCGACCATAGAGGGCGGGGTTGCGTGATGTGGGCGGGGCGCAAGCATGGAGTAGAGGTCTTGCGTGATACAGGTGCTTCCCAGACTCTGATGAAAAACTTGACTGGCTACCCTATAAACGCGGCTCGGGTGGTAGTGGTGCAGGGTATTAATGCAACTCGGTCATACCCGCTGGTGCGGATGGAGTTGGAGGTGGATGGTGTGGCACGTGAATTGGATGTCGGGATTGTGGAGAAACTGCCAGTGGAGGGCGTCGACCTTCTTCTCGGCAACGACTTTGCAATGCCCGCTTCTGAGGTTCTACCCATAGTCGTTGCTGAGAGGCCAGCCGACGTGAGTAGGGAAGAGCAAGAGGGGGTCGAGCGGTGCCAGACACAACCCATGGCGTGTGTTGTCACCCGAGCTCGGGCAGCTAAAGTGTCACAGCCTAGTCCTCCGTCTTCAGACCAGCGGAGGAACGATCAACAGGAGGAGGCTAAAGCTGGAGTTGGTTTTAAGAGTTTTGACTCGGCGGCTCTCCTGGGTGATTTAGTATTAGCACCATTACTTAATTCTGGAGTAGCCCCTGGGCCTGTCATCGAGAATGACGAGGCTGGGCATGACGAGTCTCCGCGACAGCAACGTTATGTACATCGAGAGAGACAGAGGGAGCAGCCCAGTATCGGGGAAGGTCATGCATTGCTCCGGGAGCAGTTAGATCGCTTGGCACCCTCAGATATACGTCGGTTGCAACTAGAGGACCCTGAGCTCCAAACGTGTGCTAATGGAGCTGTAGAGCTCGACGAGGACGGCGATGCACAGCCAGGAGATTTTTTTGATTTAGAAGGCATCCTCTATAGGCGTTTTCAAGACCCTAAACGTAGTTGGCAAGAGGGGTCCGGAGTAGTGGACCAGCTGGTGGTGCCACGGTAGTGCAGGGATAGCCTACTGAGGTTGGCGCATGACATACCACTGGCAGGACATCTAGGGGTGAGAAAAACGGTGGCGGCTTTAGAAAAATTGTTTTGGTGGCCGGGGTTGAAGGGGCAGGTGGTAACCTGGATAGCAAGGTGTCATACGTGCCAGAGGGTTGGAAAACCTAACCAAACAATTCCGAGAGCCCCGTTGCACCCCATTCCTGTCAGTGGACCGCCCTTCAGTAAGGTCATCATTGATATGGTCGGACCCCTACCCCCTACTAGTGCCGGTAATAAATTCTATTAACTATCATGGATGTGGCCACTCGTTATCCTGATGCATATCCAATGAGAAATGGCACTGCGAAAACTGTTGTCCAGAACCTGCTCTTGTATTGCTCGCGGTATGGTTACTCGCAAGAGGTGCAATCGGACCAAGGCTCTAATTTTACATCTAATCTGTTCAAACAAACTATGATTCAGCATGGCATCAGCACTGTCGTCTCTTCTGCATATCACCCGGAGAGTCAAGGGGTGTTGGAGAGGTGGCACGCCACGCTGAAAAGCATGCTTCGATGTTATTGCGCAGAGAACGGAAAGGATTGGGACCTTGGTCTGCCGTATGTTTTGTTCGCGGCAAGAGAAGTACCTGGGGAGAGTCTCGGTTTCAGTCCGAATGAGCTTGTTTTCGGGCATCGGGTGAGGGGCCCTCTCCACATGGTGAAGGAGATTTGGGAGGGTACCGCTGTGCCATGTTCTATGTTGAGATACGTCCTCGAGAGCAGAGAGAGAAAGCTTAGAAGTCTGGAGCTGGCCGGGCGTAATTTGGTGAGTTCGCAGGCCCGTATGAAGGACAGGTACGATACTAAGGCGAAACTCCGGGAGTTTCAGGTAGGTCAAGAGGTGTTGGTCCTGTTGCCTTTGGCAGGTCATCCTCTGGCTGCCAAGTACGCTGGACCTTATCGGGTGGTGTCAAAGATCTCCGATCTGGATTACCTCGTTGCCACTCCAGACCGGAAGAAGCATAACCAACTATGCCACATTAATTTGTTGAAGGAGTATGTGAGGCGCCCACCTGAGTCACTAGCTGTCCCTGTGTTGACCTGCTGCGGTCATGGTGGAGAAGGAGAGGGGGGCAGCAATAATCAGGTGGATGATAACTGGGATTGTCATGTCTCGGCTGATCAGTGGGCGGGGAATTCGAGCCAATGTGCGCATGATGCTCTGGCGCACCTGCCGGAGGAACAGCAGGTGGTAGTGCAGCGCCTGTTCGATTCATACCCCACTGTATTTGCCGAGCACCCAGGCCTCACTACTCAAGCGGTGCATGACGTCGATGTAGGAGAGCACCCCCCCTTCAAGTCGATACCTTATCGGGTGCCACCCATTAAACTCCCAGCGCTCAGGGATGAGCTGGAGTATATGCTGGCGAGAGGCTTGATTGAGAAGGGGGTAGTACGGTGGACTTCTCCTGTCACTCTGCAGCCAAAACCTGATGGCAAAGTTCGGTTCTGCATTGACTTTAGGCGGTTGAACGGGTTGACCCCCACCAATGCATATCCTCTTCCCCGGGTGGATGACAGTGTGGATAAGATCGGGAAAGCAAGGTACTTGACCAAGGTAGACCTCGTCAAAGGCTACTGGCAAGTACCACTGTCTGAGCGGGCTAAAGAGGTGTGCGGGTTTGTGGTGGATGGCAGTACTTACCGTTGCAACGTGATGCCATATGGTCTGAAAAATGCACCGGCCACTTTCCAGAGCTTAATGAACGACATCGTAGCAGACATCCCAAACTGTACTGTCTACCTTGATGACGTGATCATTTATGACAATGATTTCCAAAGTTACTGTGACCACATAGAAGCCTTATTTAGTCAACTTAGTAAAGCAGGCTTGGTGGTTAATCTGGGCAAGTGTGACTTTGTGCAAGCCACGGTGCAGTATCTGGGGTTTGTGGTTGGGTTAGGGCAGGTGAGCCCGCCCCAACAGAAGATACAGGCTATCGACTTGTTCCCCAGGCCGACCACCAAGCGGCAGATCATGAGATTTTTGGGCATGATTGGGTATTACCGCCGCTTTATAAGAGGTTATTCTACTGTGTTAGCTCCTTTGACAGATCTACTAGCTAAAGATAAAAAGTTCCGCTGGGCACCTGAGTGTGAGCAGGCGTTTCGAGTAGTTAAACACCTTTTATGCACTCACCCTATCCTCGGGGCCCCGGACTTTGAACGACCATTTCAGTTGGCGACTGATGCCAGCGGAGTAGGGGCTGGTGCCGTACTTTTGCAGACAGACGAGGAAGGTCTTGAGCATCCAGTCAGTTTCTTTTCAAAGAAGTTTAATTCAGCACAGAAAAACTATTCGGTTGTTGAAAAGGAACTGTTGGCAATCGTGTTAGTGCTCAGACACTTTGAGGTCTATGTTCCTGCCTATGGGCCAGTCGTGGTAGTGTATACCGACCACCACCCGCTTAAATTCCTCAATCAATTCCACAACCGGAATATGAGGCTGACCAGATGGTCGCTCATGTTGCAAGAGTACAACTTAGACATTCGCCATATTGCCGGTTGTGAGAATGTGATTGCGGATTGTTTGTCGCGGGTGGAGGATCCGGGGTAGGCTACCACAGTATGTTGGTATAGCCTCCTGTCTTGGCTCGCGGTGCATTTTTGCGCTGGTGCTTGTTGGCTCACGTGTGTAGCATCAGCGTAGGGTCGCAGGGCAGGAGTTGTTGGCTTTGATTAGACGAAAATTAGGCTACATCTATAGTAGCCGCCAAAAACAACATTAAAATAAAATATGAAAAATTAAATAAAAACTCTTTCTTTTTAATAATTAATTTTAAGATAATATTGTAGCTGAGTACTGAGTGCAGATGATGTTCTCTCAGTAGGCTGTGCTTCTTAAAGCTCGCTCTGGGAGCACAATGTTATGAATTAATGTATTATGTTTGGGAAGGGTGATAAGATTTGTTTATATATAAAATGTTGTTGTATTTTTTGTTTTTGAGGACACTGAGCTTGCATTCCATGAGTGGCAGAGTGGCTAGGAGTGGCAGATTCTAGCGACATTCTGCCTGTTCAGATATGGGCTAATGGTTGAGTGTCCCATATCTTGGGGGGGGTGTGACGCCTCCCGGCGCTAGCAGAATGGTTGCGTGGGGCATTGCAGCTCGCTAGCGCTCGCCAGGATGGGGGGATGGGCTACAGTTGTCCTAGAATGATCTGCTTTATGTTATTAGTGTCGTGTTGCCACAGACAGTCTAGAAATGGTCTTTGTTTTGGTCTGTGACCGCGCCTTGTATTTTATATTCGCTATAATATAAATGTTGCTCGTGTGAAAGGCGAGCGAGAGAGGGTGACGGGGTACACCTGGCAGCGGGGTGAGCTATCACGCGGCCCGCTTGGGCGCTGACCGCGTTGGCGGCCGGGTGATCAACTAGTCCCTGCTCATCGCGGCCTCATGTTTTTTACCAGCTCAGAGTTGGCCTGACACGCATATCGTCTACATCCTTTGCAATTCTGTCCCCCATACTCGCCACTTTGCATACTATTTCTCTCTCTTGACTTCTCCTTTCTCATTCTCTAATCTTTACTAAACTCAACATCCCTTCTGGTTTCAGCATAGACGTTCACCGTCGGCCAGTCGTATTGTACGCGAAGCTCTCAGATATTTCTATGTATTAGGCTTTAATGAGGTTTGGAGAGACGGACTTTTCCGTGTGTGTCCTCTCTCGGGAAGGTTGTAGACCGGTATATGTTTCCCTGGCAGGGTGTTGAGTGATTCTGCTTAGTTATTTAAAGCTAGACTAGGGGTAAGGTTACTGTGTCGTTGTCTCCGATGTGTGCAGTGTTAGCTAAGCCCTGCACGACATCGACAGGTACTGTGGGAGCCTAGGTTGTCTTCGGGTGGGTTTACTTTGCGAGCACAGCACTGTGGTGTGAGAGGGCCATAGCCTACCCTCACAACATAGTGCTGCCTCTTTGTGTTGACTTCTGAGGGATCGCCAGGATAGAACTAGGTACTAGAGACCTAGATTTATCAAGAGAGCATCCCCGTCATATAACATAATCTTCATTATACCACCTTCGGACAACGTTAGGCTACGAGCCGCATGCTCGCCCATTGTTGCCCTGCCTTGATACCCCAGCTAGACTTTATTAACCGAACAGACACTGGTTAGAGATAAGCCCCTATTATTATATGTGTGCCACATTATTATTCACTGCACTTTTGAGCCGAGGTTGTTGTTGAGTTGCCCAACCCTAGTAGGCTGTTGCGTTGTGTCACAAAGCATTTCTTTAGTTGTCGAGCATTACTACCTTTGCGCAGTCTTTATTATTCGCCTGCCTATTATTACTATATGTTCTAGTATTTTTTGTGACCCGTATTCTGCATTATAATTGTTCAAGATTCTTTACGAACATCTTCCCAGCATCAGACTTATTTCAGAAGTTTCCAGTTGATGTTGCAGGACTAGCATTGCACTTTCTTTAATACAGGAGTGTCAGTTACTTGAGTATCTACCGTAACGTTAATTAATCACGTTACTTATCTTTTCTTTGTGTAACCTAAACGAGTAATCTTTTACTGTTTGAGAATAGGCTGTTTCATCGAGCGTCAGCCTAGTGTGTGTGCACCAGTTACCGAGTCATAGGATACCTCGTTGTTCAGGCACGACTCAGGGCGGTAATGGTGTTTTGTTTTCCAGTGTTTAAGGCAGGGGTTGGATCTAGTGTTACCGTTGTTGCATTTTGCCATTATCTAGTCCAATGTTGAAGAGCCCTGTGTCTTTGAGAACCTGGATCGTAACATGGTGCATTTACTGAAGCAGGTACCGCTATATCAGGCGTTGGGCTGTTGGAAGATGCCGCAATGGTAGTAATTGCTTCATTTGATGATACTCCTACGTTGAGCATCGCAAATTCTTGGAGTGTTTCCAGCTTCTTGGTGAGGGCATTAATCTTGACGTTAGCTTCATCCAGTTTAGCTGCCAAATCTTTTCGAAGCTGGCAGAATCGACAGACATGAACATCGGGGCAGGCAAACATGGTAGGGCCAAACCTACCGGAAAGGTTCGTGCAGGCGCGAGACATGGTGACAATTACAAAACTTCAACTTACTTCACTCTAAGTCACTTCCAATCACTTGTCTCAATTCAGAACACGTTATTCACTTCACACACTTCAGATCACTTTACTTACTGTAAATCACTTCACTCACTTTAAATCACTTCACGTCACTTCTAATACAATTTAACCCTTCCTCCCCGGGCTGTCTTACCCAATGACGGTCACCCCTACCCGGGCGATATGGCCGAAAAACGTCTAGGCCTAGGCTACCGTATTTATGTTTATTTTCACTGCTAGAACTTTCCCACTCATCTATAATCGTAGTGCGGTTTTCAATCTGTATTTTGGCATTGAGTAGAGCTCTGTAAGTCAACTGGTTCAGTTGTGATGACGATTTCAGTGGAGCCAACATTGCAGAGATGTTGCCAATATGGGGGCTTTTTAGACACTAATTTCGTCATGACGTCAGAACAATAACATTGAGGAGTCTTCTCCTTCTTGTTTTCGGAGGTGCGGTGACGAACGCTTGGGTTTGTTGACATACGTCGTACGCACGGTGTTCGGACCAAGCTTAATTAGGCTATTAACCCGGGAGCTGCGGGGAGACTCATAAGAGTTCCCCCGGCGCACTGCGGGGAGACTCTTAAGAGCAGAGACTTTGAACACGTACCAAAACCGCGCGTTTATAGCCAGGCGGCTGAAAATTGGTGTGGGTATAGTACTACATGTCAACTCTCGATACCACCCCGCCAAACGCTCGCCCCGCACTCGTGCAAGCACCACCGCGCCAGTAACCACGCACTAGTCATGGAGCCCACACGTCCCTCACGCTCGCTCCCTGATGACACAACCAGCCCTCCTTCTGGTGGTGTTAGCCGCCGTGGAAGGCAGAGGGTGGCTGCCAAAGACCCTAGCTACCAGTACGACACGCCCTACAGCTCAGAGGATGAAGCACCAGCACCCAAAGCACGAAAAACACGTGCAAGCAGGGCAATGGCACAGAGGTCATTGGTCTTTCGGGACACTGCCACCACGACCCCGGCCACTGCAACAACCACTAGCACCACCACTGCCACCACTGCCACCCCTGCCACCCCTGCCACCGGTAGCAGCGACGCAGGAGGCCGCCCTAGGGCTGCATTACCTGCGGGGGCAGGAAAAATGAAAGGCACGGGCGTAGGGAAGAGAACCCGTACGCCAGCCACAGTGCCCCTACCACCACCACCACCACCAGCCGCCCCTGGCCCGGCTGCCCCTGCCGCCCCTGCCGCCCCTGCCGCCCCTGCCCCCTGCCGCCCCTGCCGCCCCTGCCCAAGGAACAGGGAAGGGGAAGGGGAAAGGGAGAGGGAAAGCGACTGGGAAAGCGACTGCTGGCCCTGGTGTCCCTGCCGGCCCTGCTGCCCCTGTTGCCCCTGCCGCCCCTGCCGCCCCTGCTGCCCTTGCCGCCCCTGCCGCCCCTGCCCAAGGAACAGGGAAGGGGAAGGGGAAAGGGAGAGGGAAAGCGACTGGGAAAGCGACTGCTGGCCCTGGTGTCCCTGCCGGCCCTGCTGCCCCTGCCGCCCCTGCTGCCCCTGCCGCCCATGCCGCCCCTGCCCAAGGAACAGAGAGAAGGGCGACAGGCACCACCATCATCTTGCCATCAAGGCCACGCACCACTGCTGCTCCTGCCGCCGCCGCTGCCGCCGCCCCTGCCGCCGCCCCTGCCGCCGCCCCTGCCACCGCCTCTGCTGTCCCTGTCCATAAGACTCCCGCACGTGCCAAAGTGACCCGGAAAACTCTGACACCATCTAAGTATGCCGCCCTGCTGTTTGATGGTGATTCGCAGGACATTGGCAGCCCGGGTTTCGACGACGAAGCCCTAGCACGGGACCAAGGGTGGGGGGATTTGGGAGTGGAGTGGACAGTGGGAGTGAGTCCGACGTCGGTGACGAAAATGAGGAAGGGCATCGTCTGTCAAGTGAAGAGGAGGGTAATGATGATGAAGTGCTGTATCGCGACCATGGAAGCGATATTTCAGACGATGAAGCAGACGCAGACGACATTCCGATCCCTGAGCTGCCTTCGTTCGATTGGTCTGACGGGGTCAATTTTGTACCTGACGTGCCCCAGTTCAATCCTGGGACGTCAGGAACAACTGACGACTGGCCCTGTGATGATCAAGCGAACGAAAGCGACTTCTTCCTCGCTTTTTTCGACATGGAGGTAATGACGTACATCGTTGCCCAAACAAACGCCTACTACAGGTGGGTGTTTGGCAGATTGGACGTCCTTTCTCCAAAAGCGAGAATACGAGGCTGGGTGGATACGACTGTGGAAGAATTTATGACGTTCTTTGCCTTGTTGTTCCTCATGCCTCTGATCAAGAAGCATGTGTTGCAACACTATTGGAAGCACGACCCTCTCATCGCCACCCCGACTTTCAATAAGTTCATGACTCGTGACAGATTTTTGTTGCTGCTAAGATTTATGCACTTTGCAGACAACGAAAATCCTAACAGGATTGACAGGATATGGAAAGTTCGGGATGTGTTCACCATGTTGTTGGAGAGGTATAGGAAATACTTTTACCCCTTCCTCAATTTGGTGATTGATGAGTCGCTCATGCTCTTCAAAGGACGTCTTGTTTTCAAGCAGTATATCCCCTTGAAGAGGCATAGGTTCGGAATCAAGCTCTTCGTGTTGTGCGACTGTGAAACTGGAATAGTGCTTGACATGATCGTGTATACAGGAACTGACATTGACGTACCGAAAGCCGCTGCCAATGACCCCATGGGCATGTCAGGTGCCATCGTCAGGAAAATGTTGGCACCTTACCTGGGCAAAGGCCACATCATCTACACTGACAACTGGTATACTTCTCCTGCTCTCTGCCAGTTTCTTTATGACAACCAAACGGGGTCATGTGGGACTGTCAGAAAGACAAGAAAGTTTATGCCAAAGTTCACAGGTGATGTCATTCCTCTCACAGATGCCTCCTCCAGTGACACACCTTCAGAAGACGACCTGGCCCAGGAACACCACGAGAGGCATGTGCGAAGAAGGCGACGAAAGGGGCAGAAATACAAGCAGCTCGAGAAGTGTGGGAAACTGATAGCCCTGAAGTGGAAGGATAAGCGAGACGTCCACCTGCTTTCCACCGTCCACACAGGTGCCCAGGTGGATTCTGGCAAAATCCACTACCGAACCAGGAAGACAATCTACAAGCCCGACATGGTAGTGGACTACACAAAAAACATGCGCCTGGTGGACAAGTCTGACTGTCAGCTGTCAGGCGTTGAGTATCTGAGGAAGACTGTGAAGTGGTATCACAAGCTCTTCCTCCACCTAGTTGACATAACGATGCTGAACGCCTACAACTTGTGGTTGGTGAAAAAGGATATGGCCCCAAACCAGAAGCTGAAATTCCGGGAGTTCGTGTACAACGTCTCCTACCAACTCCTGGAGAAGTATGGCACCACCACTCACAGACGTACGGCATGGCGTGGGGATCACGTTCCTGACCGCATCCAGCTGGGTGTCGAAAGACACTACCCCATCAACACTGAGGTGCTTGGCACTCGCCACAGGCAGGCGCAGTGCACCGTCTGCAGCTCCAGTGTCAGGAAACCCCATGTCACGAAAAGAGTCACCTCAATGTGCGCCGAGTGCAAAGTTCCACTCTGCCTGGGTGACTGCTTCAGGGACTACCACACCTTCAAGAACTATTGAGTGCCCTGCCCTGCCCTGGACTCGCCCCGTGCCCTGCCCTGGACTCGCCACCTGCCCTGCCCTGGACTCGCCCCCTGCCCTGCCCTGCCCTGGACTCGCGCCCTACCTTACCTGACCTGACCTAATTGATCACGCTACCTCATAATGTAACATATATATTATATAGTGTATAAGTTCCAAAGATGTCCCTGTGATATAGCTTTTACATTATATAATTGTATGTTTCATTATTTAGTTTATAAGTTTCAAAGATTTACATGTAATATGCCTTATTTTTTTAGTATATCAATATATATGTTTGTTATTAGCCAAAGTAATGTGTATATAATTATTTTCTTACCTCAAATGAATTGTACAAAAATTAATATGTTTCAATAAATCCTGTCAAACCTACTAAGATAATAAAATAAAACAATAAAAAAAACAAAAAAAAAACAAGGTCATGTCATTGTATTCTTACAATATGATATATTCTATGAATATTTCATATTGTTTGAATATAATGGCATGATCTTGTAAAAAAAAAATGTTATCAAAAATGTTCTAGACAATATAAAACCTTCCCCATAACCCCCTCCTGGATTCGATCCCACTACCCTACGACACTTTGAGTTTTCCAGTCCGCGACCTTACCAACCATGCCACAGGAGCTCATACCAAATATCACTCAAAACTTCGTGTCTACAATCGAAATGACAATATACAAAAAAAAATGAATTATCCCACCAATTTACGTTTGTAAATTGATGGGATTATCAATTATATCATGCCAAGGTTTATAAAAGTTTGTCTCTGTCAAGAATTAGTAATTATATAACTTTATTCTGTCAAAAATTGCCCAAACACTCAGCAAAATTGCCCCTCTCAATGTGACTCCACTCATTTTCACACGGTCAAGCGGTCACGAGGTGACCCTTGCCGCTCCTTGATGCTCCAGCTACAGCAGCTCTGTCTGGGAACAAAATTGGTATAAATACAATAATGGATAAAATACTCTTCACAAATACATTTGTATTGTATAATATTGTAAATAAAAATGAATAATAACTGTGTGGGTGTCGAAAATTGCTCAACCAGCTTTCTTATGTCTCGCCTACGTGCGTATATTGGATTATACATAGTCATGACTGTCATACAAATAATTGCAGTAGGTCTCGAATATACATTTAGATTGCATATTACTTCGAAATTAATAAGTAAACGTTTCTCTGGTGGCAATCTACCCTTTCGCAAGTGTAAGGAGACACCAGTCTATATTTAGCCCTCTATCACAAAAGGCAATCTGCCTGTGTTGACTCAGCACCGTCGCTGGTGGTCTATAATATAGTACTTTATTTACAGTCAATGGCCTATATATTTCTGTGGTACTTCACATGTGTCTAAAATGCAATGTCTGCTTGCATAAAAATGCAATTCTGAAGTCCATTTATACGTACGACATACGCATGTCTCAGTTTCTCTCTCTCTCTCCATTCCTGACTCATGTTATTGTAGACCTGTTGATGGCAACGAACACCAGCCATCTGGTAGACATAAGGTTCAAAATACCAAACATCAATACGCCTGGGGCGCCTCCACAATTATCACAAAGCTGGTTATCTATCTAGAGATCTGCCTGACTTCCATCTCTCCACGACTCACTCACTCACTCACTGCACCCCTGCATGCCTCCCTCCCACCCACCCACCCCCAACCCACCCTTTCAGGCTTCCGTCTGCTAGAAACACATTCACAATTTGCGTAAATATCGCATCAATTGGGCTATATGCGGTATTCACCGTGTTATATGGGACGCCTACATATGTACACGTCTTTATTATAGCATGAGAGTGCTCTAAATACAAGATTTACGTGATATTTATGGCGTAACACACCCTCTCCCCTTCATTCCCACCACAACTCACTCACACCTTGGTTCATGCATAGAAACTCATTGATAATGTGCGTAAATATCGCATGAATTGGTCTATATGTGGTATATATTTTGATATATGGCATGTATACATACGTACAAGTCTGTATTATAGCATGACAGTGCTCTAAATACAAGATTTACGTGATATTTATGGCGTAACACACCCTCTCCCCCTTTCATTCCCAGCACAACTCACTCACACCTTGGTTCACGCATAGAAACTCATTGATAATGTGCGTAAATATCGCATGAATTGGTCTATATGCGGTATATATTTTGATATATGGCACGTATACATACGTACAAGTCTGTATTATAGCATGACAGTGCTCTACGTACAAGATATACGTGATATGTATGGCGTAAACCACACTCTCAGCTCATAAATTTCCGCCAAACCTCCAACACATCTTCATTCCCGCCTAAAAATTCTCTTATAATTCCCTTATATATTGCAATTTTTGGTCACTATGAGGCATATTCATTGTTATATGGGTGCCCTACACACGTATACATACTCTACATAGCCTAAAAGGGCTCAAAAAAGGACATATACGTGATAATACACGGTAACCCACCCCCTCCTCCCTCTCCTTCAATCCCCTGCGCGCGTAAATATTCGGCAGGGAAATCTCGCCGCTCGATGACAATCTAGCCGCGCGGTGCCATTCGCTCCACATTTTTCAACTACGGACCGTTCCCCTACCCCCCCCAGACATTTTTGGGGGGGTCAAATATATATGGGCCGATGCACGCAAACATTCCCTACACGATGATGTACTTTTTATCGAAATTGGCAATAGGTCCCAAAATCATCATAGGTGCGCACAGTCTTACCCTGTAGATAACCCCCTGTGCGCCGCGGAGAGGTTAAGCTCATGCCTTAGATAAGGCATACCGGGTAGTGGCCCTTCTTTCGTGCTGTCCTTACCTAATGCAGACCGGGTAGGAAGGGTTAAGCCTGAAAATTATACTTCTACATCAAGTCAATAATACACTATAAAAACACTTATCTCACTTTAAAAACACTTCACTCACTTCAGGTCGCTTCACTTATTTAAATAGGCCTAAACCGAAAACAAAAAATTTGAAAAACGCACAAATAGGTTATCAGCGGTGATAGCCTAACCGAAAAAAAAAAAAAAATAAAAAAATAAAAAAAAAATACGCAGTGATAGCCGAACCGAAAACAATTTTGTTTTATTTAAACAGAAATAGGCCACCAGGGGCGATAGCCTAGCCTAGCCGAAAACAAAAATAACCGAAAACAAAAATTATGAAATACCGGTACGCAGAAATAGGCCACCAGCGGTGATAGCCTAACCAAAAATTTAGCCTAACCTAACCGGAAACAAAAATAACCGAAATAAAAATTATATAATACGCAGAAATAGGCTACCAGGAGTGATAACCTACCTAAAAAACAAATATTTATATAATAGAATATGTAATTAAATATACAATTCACCAAATAGAGATTATATAAAAATATAGTGTAACTGCACAAAGGGGTTAATATACTGTATCAACAGATGGCGCTGGTGTCACTGTAGGCTAGTCAAGCAGGATTATATTTAGATAAACAAAGTTATCAGTCAAAGGTTGCTACAAGATCATGCAAGCAACAACTAAAATTACAGATATATATAGCTACAGTAGGATACTGAATACGATAACTACTAGAGTTAATAAGAAAATACAAAGCTAGGTCGATTATAGGTGTGCGTCGTCTGCTACAAGCTAGGATAAAAAATTTAAACAACAATGTTTTTCAGTCAGAAAAGCAATACAATAACATGCACAGCAACTACAGAAATTTGTGGAAGTTAAACAAGCACTTAACTACTGTTCATGCAATGAATAAAGGGAATTGGGTTATGAAATACTCAAATTATGATCGAGTTTTCTCAGTAGCGATGCGGGGCTGTTGATGGTGGGAGAGCCGGCGTGGTGAGTATACTGACCTACTGTAGTTTCCCGGGGATTAGAGTATGGGAAAATCCGGGAAACAGGGTAGGCTGACCTATTCCGGCTGGTATTGGAGCCTGGGAAATTAGTCTGGTCTTATTTTTCTTTCTCCGGCTGCTCTGCATCACTGCTGTCCTTTCGGGCGTGATTGGGGTGTGGCTGATCAACCCCGTCATTTCACCACCTTCTAAGACAAAATCTCGACCTCAAGATCTTAGGTTGTATGTCCTCATAGTTTCGGTGGTGATGGAGGGCTTCAGGTTCTGGAGCACCAAACACCAGATGGTTGTGGGGATGTCGAGGGTTGGTGGTGTCGATCTCTAGGACCAGCTGAAGGGGAGTCTTGGAGGCCTTTGCCACATGGAGCAGGTGGGCAGGGGAGTTGATGATGGTGTTGGTGTCTTCTGAGGAAACTGCCAAAATGTTGATCCTCATCATGTTGGCAGAATCAGATGAGTGGAGAGATGTGGGTGCTGAAGGAGTTGATGGTGTACTGTCAGTCGTTGTAGGTATGGTACTGCTTGGCCCAGGTGGGAGGGGCTTGTTGCTTAGGGGGGCTGTCCCTAAGGTCTTAGTTGGTGGGGCAGGTTGAGGAGTTGGCCTCGCACTAGGTGTGGCAGTCTCCCTTTGAGGTGGCGAGGTGGTGGTTTTGGTAGTGTCCCGCCGTCTGTAGGTCGGCTTGAAGGTGGGTGTCCATCTTTTAATTGGTGTCACACGTCGGCCAGATATTCGACATGGTGGATTAGATAAAGGTTGCATTAAAGATGGTGACCTTAATTTAATTTTTGGCATTTTTGGAACAGGATTGGGGGCAGTATAGTTAGGATTAGAATTGGTGGAAGGCTTAGGTGACAAGGTAGGTGATTTATGAGAATGGGTAGAGGTTTGAGGAGATTTAGTGAAAGGTGTCGGTAATTGTGAAGAAGATTCAGGGGTGTGTTCGGATGATGTTGCTGATTTTTCAGGTGATGAAAGGGAAGTATGAGATTTGGTAGAGGGTATATGTTTTAGATTTGGTGGAAAGATTCGGTGAAGAGGTAGGTGCTTTATGGGAGGAGGTAGAGGCTTTAGGAGAGTTAGTGAATAGTGTAGGTAGTTGTGGCGATTGTTCAGGACTATTTTGAGTCAGACTGGTGGATTGGCTGGGGAGATTTATGGGCTGGTTATCTGTATGAGGGGATAACGTTGATAACGTTTTTGATGATGAAGGAGAAGCTTGACCTTCCAAAGAAGGAATTATATTTATGATCGGAGTGGTAGGTTAAGTACTGGGTGATTCAGAAAAAATAGGTAAGCTGGTGGCAGGTGAGGAAATGAGGGGAGTTGATTTTAAGTTAGTGACAGTTTTGTTAGTTTGGTTATAAAGTTGAGTAGGTGCAGAGACAACTCGCTTAGGGATGGGAGGAGTAGTTTCAGATCCGACAAATAGTGCAAGTGGACATTGCTTGGTAGCAGGTTTAGATACTGGTTGAATAGGTGGTGCAACCAGATATGGTTTTGCTAAGAGTGGAGGAGGACTGGGTGGAAGAGGGAGAGGTGTCAATGGTTCTGTGGATCCTAAATTCTGGTCATTAGTTGCAGGCAATGTGTCATCATCTTTGGGGTCAGCAAGCTTAATCATATTCTCGTCAATGGGTTGAAACCTACGAGTATATCTATTTCTGTATGTGTGTGACTCACCAAAATAATTAATGGCAACCTGGTAACAGTTCGGAACAGTTAGGATCTCAAAAGGACCTTGGTATCTAGGCTTAAGTTTGGACGGCACGGGCAGCTGAGCAACCATGACAAGATTGCCG
Organism: Paralithodes platypus; assembly: GCA_032716605.1. Classification (NCBI taxonomy): domain Eukaryota; kingdom Metazoa; phylum Arthropoda; class Malacostraca; order Decapoda; family Lithodidae; genus Paralithodes; species Paralithodes platypus. The sequence goes on from CM064524.1 coordinate 21,038,505, forward strand.
ACATGGTGGGGACTAACTTTGGGTGTTTCTTCAGGTTGTAGGTCTTGGATAAACTGCAGCTGTCGAAGACGTTTTTTTAGGAGTACTAGCGACTGGTCAACATTTTATGAGGGCTCCTACGGGATAGATAAATGACGTTGAGGTAGGAGCAGAGGTCGTACTCCAAACACACGTTCGTGGGGTGATATTCCGTCTTTTCTGGGGTAGGTATTTAGACCCCACTGGACTATTTTTACTTGGCTGGGCCACTCCTTGGTGTTCATTTGTTGTAGGCGTGTTCTTATTTGGTTGGCAATAGTTCAGCGGCTTCTTTCGCATATTGAATTACCCTGTGGCTAATATGGTGAGGAGTGGCTTATTCTGAAACCACACATTTGGGATAGTTGGGACCAAATGTGACTGGTAAATTCTGGGGCATTATCAGAATGTATAGCTTCTGGTAATCCAAAATAAGGAAACACATGTTGGATCATGGCTTCTGCTACTGATAAGGCTGAATGTTCTTTTGCTGGACAAGTAATTACGTATTTTGAGTACGTGTCGACAAAAGTAATGATATATTTGTAGCCTTGGTTTCCTTCCATCGGTCCCATCACATCTACAGCAAGATGTTGCCATGGTTTGGACGCTACTAGCTTTCCTGTAGGTCTGGCTGTCCGGGTCCTGTCTTTGCCCAATGCACAGGCTCTGCAGGCTTCGGTAAATTTCTTAGCTGTGATATAAGGAGAAGGAGTCCAGTATACTTGCTGGAAGGTAGCAGTTAATTTTATCTGGGCTAGGTGGATGCCATTGTGCTTATGGATGGATTGCATGGTGGAGAGTGCTGCAGTTGGTGTTATAACAAAAATTCTGTCTGGCGTGAATAAGTTGTCTCCTCTTCTGGTGAGTTGGGAGAAAATACTTCTGGGCATCCAGTCTGGTTTCTCTTGTCGTTGAAATTGTTTCAGCAGTTCTTGTTGGTCTTGATCTAATGAGTCTTGATGATGGATTGCTAATATGGACTGATTTTTGGTATCTTGGCTGGAGGTGTCTTTTTCTGAATTAGTAGGAAGTCTTGATAAAGCATCAGCGTTGGTATGAAGCTTTCCAGGTCGATAAGCAATCTCGAAGTTAAATTCTTCTAATGATTCTCGCCATCTGACGGTCAAGGGATTTTTGGTGTCTGATTTTCTAAGCCATTGGAGGGCGTGGTAATATGTGATGATGGTGACCTTGACACCTGCTAGGTAGGCTTTAAAATGTTGCAAGGCCCAAATGATACCTAGACTTTCTCTTTTGGTTACTGGGTAATTTATTTCTGCTGGATTTAGTGTTCTGCTGGCACAGGCGATTATGTGTTCTCTTCCTTCTCTGGTTTGTCCTAGAACGGCACCTATTCTGAATTGTGATATGTCCGTGTATAGGCGGAAGGGCTGGATGTAGTCCGGAAAGGATACTACGGGAGAGGCTACTAATCGTTCTTTTAACCCTTAACTGGCGGCGCCCGGCTATAGTCAAGTGAAATAAATGTGGCCTATGTGGCGGGGCCCGGCTATAGTCGCATGCAATTTTGAGCACGTAATGTGCTCTGAGAGAGAGCGGAGCGGTGGGAGGAGCGTAGGTTACCTCGTGACCGCTCGCCACGGTGGCCGTGGAGCTACTGAGATGTACTCCTTTGTACTCCACCCTCTTTCACTCGTTTCACACGTAATAATGTAAGGAAATGACCGTATTTTACCGATTATGCCCTTCGGTTGCACGATCGTTGCAAGACAACCAGTGATCGTAGAAGGATGGTTCTGGTGTCATTGGAAAGCTCATTTAACGCCCTTTCAGGGATACATACTTGTATTACGCTCTGGCTCTCGCTTATGTATGAAAACGAGCACGGAAACAAGCTCGTTTACGGTAAAACCCCCCCGCTGGGCGGCACAGTCAAATATACTCCACCACCCACTCTTTGAGTGTTAAGGCTTGTAGGCGTTGTTCTGTCCATAGAAATGGTTCATCTCTTCTTGTGAGGTCATGAAGGGGCTTCGCAATGGTGGCAAATTGTTTTACGAATCTGCGGTAGTAGGAAGCTAAGCCGAGGAAAGCTCGGACTCCTTTGACATAGGTGGGAGGAGATATGGTGCTAATGGCATCTAGTTTGTTAGGGTCTGGGGCAATTCCTTTTTCAGAAACTAATTGTCCTAGAAATTGGACTTCTTTCTTGGCCAGAGTGCATTTTGATGGCTTGAGTTTCAAGTTGGCTTCGCCGATCCTCTGGAATACTTGTTTTAATCTCTATAGGTGTTTTGCCCAGGTTTTCCCGAACACGATTATGTTGTCCAAGTATGCCAGACATGTTTCCCAGGTTAATCCTTGTAGTACAGATTCCATTAACCTGGAGAAAGTTGCATGGCCGTTGCATAGGCCGAAAGGCAATACTGTGAACTTATATAATCTCCCTTGACTAGTCGCAAAGGCTGTCATTTGTTGGTGTTCTGGGAGGACTGGTACTTGCGTTTTATTTTTCTCCACGAAAAATTGGCAGCCACCGTCCACTGAAAATTGGCCCGTGTGCAAGGGACCTAATCCCTACCACGTTCCCTTAACCCTCCACCCCCACCACCATCTCCATCCATCACCCATCACCTCCCCCCTTCCCATAACCCCTCACCCCCACCACCATCTCCACACATCACCCCACCCCCTTTCCATAACCCTCCACCCCCGCCACCATCTTCACCCATCACCTTCCCCCTTTCCATAACCCCTCACACCCACCACCATCTCCACCCATCACCTCCCCCTTTTCCATAACCCTCCACCCCCCCCCCATCATCTCCACCCCTCACCCCCATCATCTCCACCCCTCACCCCCATCACCTCCCCCCTTTCCATAGCCCTCCACCCCCACCACCATCTCCACCCATCGCCTCCCCCCTTCCCATAACCTCTCACCTCCACCACCATCTACACTGTCACCTCACACCTTCCCATAACTCCCCACCCCCACCACCATCGACTCCCCCCTTCCTATAACCTCTCACCCCCACCACCATCTACACTGTCCCCTCACACCTTCCCATAACTCCCCACCCTCACCACCATCTACACCCATCGCCTCCCCCATTCCCCTAACCTTCCACCCCCAACCACTATGCCCCCTACCACCACTACCATCTCTATCTGTCACTTATCACTTCCCTCCTTCCCATAACCCTCCACCCATCATCTCCCCCCCGGAATGCCAGACAGCAGAAGGTTCTGCTGAAAGATCAATTATCCTCCGGGGTGAAGCTGCCCAAGAGGAAGGGATATATTTATCACTTTGGTGCCACAGTCGAGACAGCTAAGGCGGCGACGGGGAATATATCACGAGAGAGAGAGAGATTTACATTTACATTGATTTACATAGATACACTGGCCACACAGACCTTACGATCCAAACGAGGTGGTCAGGACTTAATTCTAGTAGAGATGGCATATCCGATAAAAAAGGGAACTTGAAGGAAAGGATAGAAAAGAAGAAGGCTCTCTCTCCCCACCCTCCTGTCCCTCCGGCAATTGCCGTAATGAAAAAGTTTGAAGTGATTAACCTTGCTGGGCTTCGAAATCCCCAGAAGGAATTTACAGGAAAGATTGGGAAAAAATGGGAAAAAAAAAAAAAATTATACAACCCTTTGCCTTAGCAGCATGTACATTTTGGGGTTAATTGGAATCATCCAACCCATCACCCTTAGTAGTATGTACAGTTTGCCGCACAAGTCCTGTAAAATCGTAATATGGCAGCTTCGGACACACCTATTAATTTTATCATATTGCTAACAAAATTTTGTGTGATTTTCAGGAATTAATTGTATCACATTGCTAACATACATTTTTTGTGATTTTCAGGCTTTAATTGTACCATTTTGCTAACATAAATTTGTGTGATTTTCAGGCATATTGTGATTATATCGTCATGGCGCCGCAATGTCCAAATTTGTAGATTTTGCCAGCTCCGAGAGAAGATTGCGGATGAATTGAATGCAGCTCACCTCAAGATCGATGCCCTGACTACGAAGCTTGAATCCCTTCAAGAATTTGCCACACTCAACGTAGGAGTGCCCTCGGCCCAAGAAACCACTACGATGTCAACCGCCATTCCAGTGCATACAGTACCGGTACCGGTACCCACACCAGCAGCTACCTTAGATGTTGCAGATAATAATAATGACTCTACTCTCACTCCCCCCCAGGACAACTTTCAGTTAGTGAGAAACAATGTGCATCCCAGTACCAGTACCAGGAAGGTCATCCCGACAACATGCCAAAACCGCTTCAAAATTCTGGCTATTGACGAGGAAGTGGAAACGGAAGAAGTTCGGCTTGTGGGCGACTCCATGGTCCGTGGCCAACTAACCGAGTTCTGCGCCAGGGTACCCAGGACCAGAAAGCGATTCTGTATCCCAGGTGGCGGCGTGGACGACATTGTTACGGCTGTGGAAGAGGTTTCCAGGCTCGCCCCCGCAAGCACTACGTACGTCATCCACGTTGGATCTAACGATGTCCAACGGACGCGGTCAGAGGAACTACTTTGCAAGTACCGGCGGCTGATCAGGTCCTTCAAGGAAAAATCTAATAGAATCTTAATTTCAGGAATTGTTCCCCGATTGATGTAGAAAACCGATTCTACAACATAGCTACCAGTACATATCGCCGACTAGCCAAACTCTGCAGGGAGGAGGACATCGGCTTTGTCGACATGTGGGATCATTTTTACTATGATAAATTTTTGTTTTCAGGAGATGGTGTACATCTCAATGAAGTAGGAGCTGCACGTCTTGGTCGTCTGCTGAACGATGCAGTCAAGGATTTCCGTTCAAAAAACGGGGTCAACCAGACCCCAGACAGGGTAGTGTAAGTCAAATACGAACTGAAAATTCAGACAATGCACAATCAGTAACATCCAACTCTAATACTCTTAAGGTGTTTTATGTAAATGCTCGTAGCATACGCAATCAATTTTCAGATCTAGAGGAAATCGTGTTTACAGAACATTATGATATAATCGGCATTACAGAATCTTGGTTAAATACGGAAGACAGAGACTTTTTAGCCGAATATACGCTTCCTGGTTATACAATGTTTTAGAAAAGTCGGATCAATAGAAATGGAGGAGGAGTTCTGTTTTTTATAAAGGAAAGTCTTAATCCCGTCAAAACCTCAAATTGCGAATATAGACATATCTTACGTACTATTAAATAATAAACGAGGAACTAAAATAACACTAGCTTTATTATACAGACCCCCATCTCAATCAGTGCAAACTGACAGTGAAATTTATGAACAAATTGCAGAAATAACTAACATACAAGATACCGTAATTCTTGGCGATTTCAACTTACCAGTGACTAAATGGGGCGATATTCTTACTTCACACTCTGGACACGACCTCTATGCTAACTTGCAAGAGAGTTCACTTTTTCAATTTGTACAATCTCCGACCCGTGGTAATAATGTGCTTGACCTTGTACTCGCAACAAAAGAAGAATTAATAGAGAATTTGAATGTTGGTGATGAATTCAGTAACAGCGACCATCGTACGATAACTTTCACTTTAAAGTTTACTAGTAACAAATCAAATAGCAGCATTGAGAAAGTCCCTAATTTCAAGAAAACAAATTTTCATAAACTTAAATCAAAGCTTAAAGAAACTGACTGGAGCTTTCTGACTAACAATAACGACATAAATACATCTTGGGAGTGTTTCACAACCACTTACCTTAAGGCAGTGCAAGACTGCATACCATCGAAAATACGTCGTCCAGGCCATAATGATAAGCCCAAATGGTGGAATAAAGATATTTCAGACTGTCTGCTTGCTAAAAAATTTGCTAATGATAGATTAAAATCCTCACAAAATGACGAAGAACGGGTGAAATTTGTAGAGCTACGACTCAAAGCCAAAAAGTTAATTAAGCAAAGTAAAAAGACCCTGGAGTTACATGTTGCGAATCAAAGTAAAACAAACCCGAAAGAATTCTATAGTTATATCAGAAAGAAAAAAGTAGTTACTTCAACTGTTGGACCGTTAGTCGATGAAAATGGAGAATACACCAAAGACGAAGTACAAATGAGTAATGCCCTCAATACCTTCTTTGCATCATTTTTACAACCGAAGACCTCAGTGATATCCCTACACCATCGCCGATTCAGATTGATAATTCAGATGTTCTAAGCAATATCACCGTTACAGAGAGAGAAGTATTGAATTGTTTAGATAAACTCAAGGTAAATAAAACGCCTGGACCTGATACAATCTCACCTAGAGTTCTAAAGGAAGCTAAGGCTGAGCTCTCCAAACCACTGACATTGCTATTCAATGAATCCTTGCAGTCTGGGACTATGCCTGATCAGTGGAAGCTAGCCAACGTAACACCGATATTAAAAAAAGGCAGCAAATCCCTACCCCGTAACTATCGTCCAATTAGCTTAACCTCAATTGTATGTAAAATGCTAGAAACGGTCATAAGAGACAGACTCGTAAATCACTTAGAGGCAAATAACTTACTTAAAGATACTCAACACGGCTTTCGTAAAAAACGTTCCTGTTTAACAAACCTCTTAGACTTCTTCCACGATATCCTCAACCTCTACGATGAGAGTAAAGCTGTAGATATTATATACCTTGATTTTCAAAAGGCCTTTGACAAAGTTCCCCACAAACGTTTACTGCTAAAACTAAAAGCGCATGGAATACAAGACTGTGTGTTGAAATGGATAGAAAATTGGCTCAGCGACAGAAAGCAAAGAGTAGTCATAAACGGTAAGGCATCTAAATGGACCAATGTAAGTAGCGGGGTACCCCAGGGATCGGTACTAGGACCAATTCTCTTTCTAATTTACATCAACGACATAGATGAGGGTCTCACCTGTACAATCTCAAAATTTGCTGACGATACAAAAATTGCAAATAGCGTACTCTCAAAAGAACAAGTTGACGATATGCAACACAATCTAGATAAATTGTCATGTTGGGCCCAAATTTGGCAAATGAGTTTCAATGCGGATAAATGTAAAGTACTATATATCGGATACCTAAATGAGAAAGCAAACTATTCGATGAATGGCACTCGGCTTCTTTTTTCTTTTTCTTTTTTTTTAAGAGACAATGAACGGAGGAAGGAAAAACACAGACAAAACAAAAAGGTCCATGTGCCTAAAGGCATCCTCCATTCATAAAATGTTTGTAACAACTGGATTTATACATTTGTAGATTGTAAGTTTGTGGAAAGCAATTCGAGGGAAGTGAATTCCAAAAGAGTAGTAGCTCTGGGGATAAATGAATTCTGATAAGCAGAAGTTCTGCATTGTGGAGGAGAAAGTGTAAATTCATGGGCGCTCTCAGCTGCCCTAGTTCTACGGGGAAAGATGTGGAGAGGCGGCACAATTGAAGCAAGTTCCTCGGAACAATTGCTGTGAAAATATCTGTAGAATAATGCAAGGGATGCAACGTTTCTTCGTATGGATAATGTAGGAAGGTCCTGTGTGATTGCAGGGTTATTGATTAATCTAATAGCTTTATTTTGAATTTTGTCCAACTGCCTCAATGCAACCACTCCACTTCCACCCCACAGAGGTGAACAGTAATCCATCTGAGAACGCACATGACTTTTATATATCACGGCCAACTGCTCGTCAGTGAAGAATTCTCGAACTCTGTACAGGAGTCCCAGTTTTTTAGAGGCATTCTTAGCAATGCCTCTAACATAATGTGTCCAGCTCAAGTTAGTAGTTAATGTTACACCGAGAATGTCAATACTAGGGGAAGTGGGAATATTTACATCATTACAAAAAATATATGGGAGTCAGTGAGATTCTGTCGGTTAGAAAATTTAATGTACTTGGTTTTCTGTGCATTAAAGGAAACTAGATTCTTTTGTCCCCATCCATTAATTCTAGAAAGGTCCTGGTTCAGAGAAATTGCAGTGTTTATTTTTGAATTTATAAGATCGGGTTGGGTGAAAGAATTGGTAAATGTGAAGGAACTGTGGAGTGTTGAGTCATCTGCGTAGGAATGTATTGGATTATGAGTGGTAGATATGAGATCATTGATATGAATGAGGAACAGAATTCGGGCCCAAAACTGATCCCTGGGGAACACCAGCATTTATTGAGTGAAATTGAGAATAAAGGCCATCTACCATTACACATATTTTTCTGTTATGAAGATAAGAAGAAATTAGTGGAACTAATGATGCAAGGCCGTAGTGTGACATCTTCGACAATAAGGATTGATGCCAGACTCTATCAAATGCCTTTGATATATCCAGTGCTATTGTATGTGTTTCACCATGTTGGTCTGTAGCATGGTTGATTTGATGCGTAAGAAGGCAAAGAATGTCTGCAGTTGATCGACATCGTCTAAAACTATATTGCCTATCACTGATTAATTTATTATTCTCAAGATGCTTAATTATGTGATTATTTAATATAATTTCAAAGACTTTACCAAGAGTGGAAGTTATAGCTATTGGTCTGTAGTTTGATGGATCTGAAGAGGCACCTTTTTTAGGAACTGGATGGATGATTGCTTCTTTCCAGGGTACTGGGAAGCATGAGGTATGAGTACACAGACGGAATTTTTTGCCAATACAGGAGCGAGCACCAAGGAGCAATTCTTAAGTACTATTGGAGGAATTTCATCTGGACCAGGAGCCTTATCTACTGAGAGATTCTGAAAAATAGTTTTGACATGTCTGGTGTGGATCTTAAGTGAGGGAATTTCAGGCGAATTAAAATTAAGTACAGGGACATCTTGATTTATTTCATCTAAGGTTGAGTTGGTGGAGAAAATATCCGCAAGAAGGTTAGCTTTACCTCGTGGGTCACTTACAAGATTGCCAGTCGGAGATTTTAATGGTGGAATAGATGAAGCAGTAGTGAAGTTGGATTTAAATGAGTTAAGAGTAGACCAAAATATTTTGTTATCATTTGGATTATTTAGAAGTTTATTTGCCTGCTTGTGGAGAAAGTTTGATTTAGTTAGGTTTAATACAGTTTTGGCATGATTTCTGATGTTTCTAAAGTAATTAAAGGCTTCATGTGTTTTTGATCTTGTGTATGCATTGTAGGCTATTGCTTTTTGTTCAGTTACTCTAGCACAATTATGGTCAAACCATTTAGGTGAATTAGATCTTTTACTGTACTTTTGATGAGGAATAAAAGTTTCCATTCCAATTTTTACGAAATCTTGTATGTGGCTCAAGGTGGAGTGTGCATCATTAGAAAAGAAAGAGGTCCAGGGAATATCAATAAAGAAACCTTGAAGACCCTCCCAGTCTGCCCTATCGTAATGCCATTTAGTCACCAAAACAGGTTCAGAGTGGGAAGGTGTGGTAGCTGATAGACAGGTGGCCTGTATCAGACAGTGATCAGAAGATCCAAGCGGGGACCTCACTGCAACATCATAATTTTCTGAATTGGTTGTTAAAAATAAGTCCAGTAGGTGGGAATTATGATTAGGATTATCTGGTGCACGGGTGGGTTGGTTGACTAGTTGAGTGAGATTAAATGAGTCTGCAAATAGCTCACATTCAAGACCAGCATCATCAGTCCTGGCTGAATGAGTGAGCCATTCAACATTATGGACATTAAAATCACCCAACACAGTGATTTCAGAAGAAGCATTTAAGTTGAGGACACTGAGTTGTGAGGACAGAGAATCAAAAAGACTTTGCTCTGGAGGAGTATTTGGGGAACGGTAGATGCAACATATGTATTTAAATTTACCAGCAGAAATTAATTTGTATATAGAATAATCAAAATAGGGACAATTGAAACTAGTAACCTCCTCCAGGGCAATTTCAGATTTTGCGAAGCAACATACACCTCCTTTAGGTCTGAAATTTTGGAGCAGTTGATAACCTGGAAAATTAAATCTAGACGTGTCAGATGTGGATGTTACTTGAGTCTCTGTCAAAAAAAGGAGAGTAGGGGATTCTGCTTGAAGAAATTGGTGTACAGAATTGATGTTAGAGTGAAGTCCCCTTATTGCTAAAGAAAAAGCTGCACCGACGAGCAGCTTTGGGACGTTGCAATGCTCTTGACACAGTCGCATGATGACGACCGGGAGGGCCCTGTGTCAATGACCCAACCCTGCCGGGGGTGGATATCCGAGGGACCACCAGGTTTGCTCTTAACAATTGTACTGCCATATTTATTGGGTAAGATGTATGGTGTTACATGTATGATATGTAGTGGGAAGAGTAGTGTTTTATGGATAGAGGATAGCAATGTAGGGCAATGTCGTGAAGTTGGATGTGTATGTTATATAAAGAGCGTTTTCCTGATACCCCTGATGTGTGAGGCAGAAAGATATGTATCCAGCTACCAAGGCCTGGGAGAGAAAATGGAATTCAGGCTATTCCCTGAGTCTCCCGAAACCTTGGCGGTAGTACTTCCCTGGGCGGGGCTGCCTACCCCTACTACCTACAAAAGAAAGCTTAAGAATGTAAACAAAGAAACCGATCTGGGAGTAACAATATCGAGTAACCTAAAACCGAGTCAACAATGTTCAGAAGTTGTTAAGAAGGCAAACAAAATAATTGGCTTTATAGGCAGGTCATTTGAGCATAAATCCAAAGAAGTTACCCTAACCCTTTACAATTCCTTAGTCCGCCCTCTTCTGGAATACTGCGTTCAATCCTGGCGCCCTTATTACCAAAAAGATATAAACAAGCTAGAACGAGTTCAATGTAGAGTTACCAAAATGATACCTAGCCTAAAGAACAAACCATACGAAGAGCGTCTTAGAGAATTAAATCTATTTCCTTTAACCCAGCGCAGATTAAGAGGTGACTTAATTAAAGTATACAAAATCATAAAAGGCATCGACAATATGAACTGTAGTAAGTACTTCACTATCGACCAATCTAATTACACGCGGGGAAACGGTTGCAAAATTATTGGTAAATCTTTTAACTCACACGAATCTAAGAATTTCTTCTTCAATCGAGTTGTCAACTTGTGGAATGGGCTTCCCCGAGACGTTATAGACTGCAGCACCGTTGATTCATTTAAATCCGCTTAGACAAATATCTCGCATCAAACCCGCGACTGACTGCGTTTGTAAATGAATAACTTTATTTTATCCCCCCCTCAGTTACTAACCCATCTGTCCCCTACTAACTTCCTAATCCTGCCACGGACATTAGTTCTAGGGCAGTAGTTCCCTTTCCAATGTTCCCTTACCCACTCTAAACCACTGTTTGGACACTTGATCCTCAGTGTTTTGGAGGACAAGCAGCCTAGAAGGGTCACTAGATCTGTTGTTGCTTGATTTCCTTTGTACTCCTTTGTACTCCTTTGTACCTCTCCAACCCCCCTCCCTCACTCCACCTTGTACCTTCCACCCCATCTTGCTTCCCTCTTTTCCACTGTCCGGCTCATAGTATCTCACGGTTATGAAGTTCACTTACACCATTTGCTTTCATTTCATTATATTGATACCCAAGCCATAAATTAATATATCAAAAAGATTCTTAACCCCTTCCGTACCGTCGATATCCTTTATATTTTATTCTGGTTACTACTATTCGATGTTATTCAGTTTAGGAAAGATCTCTAGTAATTATAAGGCTTCGAACTATCTCGATAAATATTTTTAACTACAAAATTTTCCCAAGCTGCATACAATCGTATAAATATGGATAGAATACAATATAACAGACGTAGCTGGTACAGAAAGGGTTAACAAAGTTCTGGCGAGTTACAAATTTGTATTCGTATTTCATAAAGCAATGCATGGATAAGTTACGCATGAAGCATATTTCAGACAACTCAGAAAGGGACAGATGATCGTAATTCAACATTTATTACGTCTGGCAATAGATAGATAGATAGATAGACCTTAAGTATTCCCAGTTCAGTTGTGAATCGGGATATTATAAATTATATGTGTGCGTGAATCTTTATATAGTTCTTTCCTAAAACCATATTTACAATTATGTGGTATATTTGAGAAATGGATGAGCAACAAATATGCGATGTCAGAATGATAACTAGCAAAAAGTATAGTCATTATCGAGTTTTAACGCATCAATAGAGGAGCAGAACAAACATCGGTAGTAATGCTTACAATAATAAGAGTGGTGATGAAGTGATAAGATAGGCTGTATAACTCATGGCACTGATAAGATAGGCTGTATAACTCATGGCACTGATAAGATAGGCTGTATAACTCATGGCACTGAAAAGATAGGCTGTATAACTCATGGCACTGATAAGATAGGCTGTATAACTCATGGCACTGATAAGATAGGCTGTATAACTCATGGCACTGATAAGATAGGCTGTATAACTTATGGCACTGATAAGATAGGCTGTATAACTCATGGCACTGATAAGATAGGCTGTATAACTCATGGTACTGATAAGAAAGGCTGTATAACTCATGGAACTGATAAGATAGGCTGTATAACTCATTGCACTGATAAGATAGGCTGTATAACTCATGGCACTGATAAGATAATTCTGTATAACTCATGGCACTGATAAGAAAGGCTGTATAACTCATGGCACTGATAGGATAGGCTGTATAACTCATGGCACTGATAAGATAGGCTGTGTAACTCATGGCACTGATAAGATAGGCTGTATACCTCATGGCCTGATAAGATAGGCTGTATAACTCATGGCACTGATAAGATAGGCTATATAACTCATGGCACTGTTACGATCCAGGTTCTCAAAGACACAGGGCTCTTCAACATTGGACTAGATAATGGCAAAATGCAACAACGGTAACACTAGATCCAACCCCTGCCTTAAACACTGGAAAACAAAACACCGTTACCGCCCTGAGTCGTGCCTGGACCACGAGGTATCCTATGACTCGGTAACTGGTGCACACACACTAGGCTGACGCTCGATGAAACAGCCTATTCTCAAACAGTAAAAGATTACTCGTTTAGGTTACACAACGAAAAGATAAGTAACGTGATTATTTAACGTTACGGTAGATACTCAAATAACTGGCACTCCTGTATTAAAGAAAGTGCAATGCTAGTCCTGCAACATCAACTGGAAACTTCTGAAATAAGTCTGATGCTGGGAAGATGTTCGTAAAGAATCTTGAACAATTATAATGCAGAATACGGGTCACAATAAATACTAGAACATATAGTAATAATAGGCAGGCGAATAATAAAGACTGCGCAAAGGTAGAAATGCTCGACAACTAAAGAAATGCTTTGTGACACAACGCAAATGCCTACTAGGGTTGTGCAACTCAACAACAACCTCGGCTCAAAAGTGCAGTGAATAATAATGTGGCACACATATAATAATAGGGGCTTATCTCTAACCAGTGTCTGTTCGGTTAATAAAGTCTAGCTGGGGTATCAAGGCAGGGCAACAATGGGCGAGCATGCGGCTCGTAGCCTAACGTTGTCCGAAGGTGGTATAATGAAGATTACGTTATATGACGGGGATGCTCTCTTGATAAATCTAGGTCTCTAGTACCTAGTTCTATCCTGGCGATCCCTCAGAAGTCAACACAAAGAGGCAGCACTATGTTGTGAGGGTAGGCTATGGCCCTCTCACACCACAGTGCTGTGCTCGCAAAGTAAACCCACCCGAAGACAACCTAGCCTCCCACAGTACCTGTCGATGTCGTGCAGGGCTTAGCTAACACTGCACACATCGGAGACAACGGCACAGTAACCTTACCCCTAGTCTAGCTTTAAATAACTAAGCAGAATCACTCAACACCCTGCCAGGGAGACATATACCGGTCTACAACCTTCCCGAGAGAGGACACACACGGAAAAGTCCGTCTCTCCAAACCTCATTAAAGCCTAATACATAGAAATATCTGAGAGCTTCGCGTACAATACGACTGGCCGACGGTGAATGTCTATGCTGAAACCAGAAGGGATGTTGAGTTTAATAAAGATTAGAGAATGAGAAAGGAGAAGTCGAGAGAGAGAAATAGTATGCAAAGTGGCGAGTATGGGGGACAGAATTGCAAAGGATTAGACGATACGCGTGTCAGGCCAGCTCTGAGCTGGTAAAAAACACGAGGCCGCGATGAGCAGGGACTAGTTGACCACCCGGCCGCCAACACCGTCAGCGCCCAAGCGGGCCGCGTGATAGCTCGCCCCGCTGCCAGGTGTACCCCCTCACCCGCTCTCGCTCGCCTCCCACACAAGGAACATTTATATTATAGCGAATATAAAATATAAGTCGCGGTCACAGACCAAAACAAAGATCACTTCTAGACTGTCTGTGGCAACACGACACTAACGAAATAAAGCAGATCATTCTAGGACAACTGTAGCCCATCCCCCCATCCTGGCGAGCGCTAGCGAGCTGCAATGCCCCACGCAACCATTCTGCTAACGCCGGGAGGCGTCACACCCCCCCCCAAGATATGGGACACTCAACCATGAGCCCATATCTGAACAGGCAGAATGTCACTAGAATCTGCCACTCCTAGCCACTCTGCCACTCATGGAATGCAAGCTCAGTCTCCTCAAAAAAAAAATACAACATTTTATATATAAACAAATCTTATCACCCTTCCCAAACATAATACATTAATTCATAACATTGTGCTCCCAGAGCGAGCTTTAAGAACCACAGCCTACTGAGAGAAAATCATCTGCACTCAGTACTCAGCTACAATATTGTCTTAAAATTAATTATTAAAAAGAAAGAGTTTTTATTAAATTTTTCATATTTTATTTTAATGTTGTTTTTGGCGGCTACTATAGATGTAGCCTAATTTTCGTCTAATCAAAGCCAACAACTCCTGCCCTGCAACCCTACGCTGATGCTACACACGCGAGCCAACAAGCACCAGCGCAAAAATACACAGCGAGCCAAGACAGGAGGCTATACCAACATACTGTGGTAGCCTACCCCGGATCCTCCACCCGCGACAAACACTGACTGAACAGCGAGGGTTCTCCTGCAAACAAAGCTAAAACATTATCAGTGCCCTTAGCATGCCTCACATCCAACTTGTGTTCCGGCAGCACAACAACACCTGGCACTGACAAACTGCCCAGCTCATCGCAAAACTGGCACTTCTCTTCGCTCTTCCCGGCAACGGGGCCTGCCAATAACCATTCACTAGTTCTACCTTCGTGATGAGCGAGGCAGCCCCGAAGCGGTCTATGGTGTCGTCAACTCTGGGTAATGGATAGGCGTCTGTCAGGGATAATGCTTCCACACTCTTGCAATCAACATACTGTTACGGCTGGATCGGCAATACATATTCGGGATTCTTGATCGTAGGACAGAAATGGCTTAAGTGACAACGACACGCTCGATTCCAGTCCCAAATACTATATGCTCCAGACAACAAAAGCACCAACGCCCTACAGAGTTATCGTCTACGGTAACGAGGTACCTTAACTCGACGAAAGTGTACAACAGGGGTAGGCTATGAGGCTAAACTCCCTCAGACATTTATAGGTTACGTTATTACTAAAGAAATGCAATACTCAAGAAACTACGTTAATATTAAGCCTCTAATAATGTAGAATAGAAGCAGGCTAAAGGTATGACAGTGAAATGCTAAATGACAAATGTACACGCCTACTTGAAAGCGCGTGCACTACACTAACTGTCCCCTACTAACATGCACTAGCATGTAGCATACAAGATGTTCATGATCCAGTAGATACCTAATAATACACATGGGAGGAACATAAACAGTAGTCACTTATTATAATAATGAATCTATACTTGGAATAACTAAAAGGTTGCAGGCAACAGTACTGCGCCGGTAGCCTACTACCGGATAGGCTACTTCGCTTCTCTCACTCTGTCTCCCCTCCGAGTCCGTATGCGCCCTACGCAACAGAACTCCGGACACAGCAGCAAAACGACAGTGCAGTTAATTGATACATGAAAGTATTAATAGTGTTGTCTTGTGTGTGAGTAATGTGTATTGTAAAGTGTTATAGATATATACTTAAAGAGAGCTGCAATGCATAGTAAAATAAAGATATATCCCACTCATCATCCCCATGTGTTCTAGCTAGCAGGTCAAGTCACAGGAACAACGAGTCCCAGCACCGAAAGCGAGAACCCAGGAAAAGACTGTAGAGAACACAAGGACAGATAAATTACGTTACTCTACTATACCGGCACTACGAGCGAGCTGTAGTCTCGGATGCTACACTCGCTCCTGGCTCGGTATGCAAATCAAGGCTAAGTCCTCGTCCCTCTACAGACAACTCCTGGGCATGGTCGGGCTCTTACACATGGCACCAGTCTAGTCACAAATTGGGATGATGAGCAGGGCATATAACTCGTGAACATGTAGAACGTTCACCCACTATCCTCATCAAGAAGATCGCTGTTCACATTAACCCCTTAAATCTAATACATGTAAATATATGCTTGTCCTAAGAGTAATACGAGAGGTGAGTGCTGAAACTCCTTTAGGACCTCAAGGGAAGGTTATGCATTTAAATAGAGAGAAGAATGAAATGAGAGTAATGTCGTCAGAGAGAAAGAGTGCAACCGTGAGAAGTTGGGAGAGAGAGCAAGGGATGTTAGAATCTCAAAGGTTCTAGGCAACCTGATCATAGAACACGCAGCCAACCTACAGGCAGTGTACTGTACGACAACATGGGCCCAGCCCAGGCAGGCAACAATGGACTACCAACCCTATTGCGCCTAGCTATAAGGGCAAGGCTGCCAACCAGTCCATACGTCTGGCAACCACCCGGCCGGCAGCGCGGCGCGTTGCTACCCTCTTGCTCTGAAGCCCAACTCACTCTCTCTCTCTGAACTCCCATTGTCTTATCTATCAACTTCTCTATTGATACTACATATTAAATGGAAGGTCTCGACATGGCTTAAAACAAAACCCACCACTGGTTAGCACATGACGAGACCTTTGCAGAGATACAAAGAACATAGTTATAAGTTGTCACACTCAATATACATAGCGGCTGACGGTAGCCAGATCACGGGCGGTACACTCGAGTACCAAGGAGTACAATCAGGTTGCGTTGCACAGCACTGGGGTGCGTCACAGCCCCCCCAAGATTTTAGATAATCGACCTTAGAAGCATTATCAAAATCTGACAGGCAACCAACCGACCTGCTACCCTTAGCTGCCCCTAATTGCAAAAGGTGCACAACAACTGAAGTGTGAATTATACATAAAACACAATATCGCATTCATTATGCTACAACAATAAAGACTTACAAAACTAAAAAAAAGAAAGTTTTCTCGTTTATTTTATTGTTTTATAATCTTTTTGGACGGCGTTATGATAGCCTAATTTTACTCCTGCTCAACCCACACACCGTGCACGACTATCTTGGATCATCAACCCTTGATAGACAATCTGCTATCACGTTCTCACTCCCGGCAATATGCTGAATGTTGAGATTATACTCTTGGAGCATTAGGGACCACCTGGTCAACCGCATATTCCGATTGTGAAACTGATTTAGGAATTTCAAGGGATGATGGTCCGTATAAATCGTCACTACCGGGCCGTAGGCTGGAACATAAACTTCGAAATGTTTGAGCGACAAAACGATAGCCAGAAGCTCCTTCTCTATAGTCGAGTAATTCCTTTGTGCCGAATTAAACTTGCGAGAAAAGAAGCTCACTGGGTGTTCCAAGCCCTCGGAATCAGTCTGCAGTAACACTGCCCCGGCACCCACACCGCTCTGGCATCAGTCGCCAGCTGAAAACTCCTGGAGAAGTCTGGGGCCCTCAAAATCGGATGTGTACACAGCAGGTGCTTGACTAGGTCGAAAGCCCTCTGACACTCCGCAGCCCAACAGAACTTCACTGACTTCGACAGTAGATCAGTTAACGGTGCTAAGACAGTAGAGTATCCCCGGATGAAGCGCCTATAATAGCCTATCATACCTAGGAACCGCATGACCTGGCGCTTAGTGGTGGGCCTGGGAAACATATTGATAGCCTGTATCTTGCTCAGGGGGGGGCACACCCGGCCTAACCCGACCACAAAGCCAAGATACTGCACAGTAGCCTTTACAAAACTCGCACTTCCTCAGGTTCACCACCAGCCCAGCATCGTGCAACTTCCTAAACAGGGTCTCTAAGTGCCTTAGGTGATTTTCAAAATCGTCATCATATACTATCACGTCATCAAGGTAGACCGTGCAGTTAGGGATTTCGTCACAAATATCGTTCATCAGGTTCTGAAACGTGGCAGGTGCGTTCTTAAGCCCATAAGGCATTACGTTACATTGGTAGGTCTTGCCATCTACCACAAAACCACAAACTTGCTTAGCTCGGTCCGACAGGGGTACTTGCCAGTAGCCTTTTACAAGATCAATTTTAGTAAGGTACTTTGCATTCCCTATCTTGTCCACGCTGTCGTCAACTCGAGGCAAAGGGTAAGGGTTGGTTGGTAGTGGTCAAGCCATTTAGCCTACGAAAATCTATGCAGAACCGCACCTTGCCGTCAGGTTTTGGCTGCAACGTGACGGGTGATGTCCACTTCACATAACCTTCAGTGATCATCCCTCTCTCAACCATGTACTTTAACTCCTCCCGTAAAGCTGGCAACTTTACCGGGGCACACGGTAGGGCACTGACTTGAAGGGCACATTATCACCGACGTCCACGTCGTGCGTACCTGAGTAGTGAGACCTGGGTGTTCGGCGAAAACAGAGGGGTATGACCTGAACAGGCCTAGGACAGCAGCACCCTGGTGCTCAGGCAGGTGACTTACAGCTTGCCTAGCCTCTTGTTCAGTATTCCCCGCCCACTGTTCCGCGGAAATGACACAGTCCCAGCTATCCTCCTCAGCAGCATGACTGTCCCCACCTCCTTCTCCACCCTGGCCGCTGCAGGCCAGCACAGGGACAGTGAGAGGCTCTGAGGGGCGTCTCACATACTCTTTCATGAGGTTAACATGACATAACTGATGTTTTTTCCTACGGTCAGGTGTTGCAACGAGATAATCAAGGTCGGACAGTTTCTTAGCCACCACATACGGCCCCAATGAACTTGGCAGAAAGAGGGGGTGTCCAGGCAAAGGTAAAAGCAACATTACCTCCTGACCCACCGAAAACTCCCGAAGCTTCACCTTGGCGTCATACTGGTGCTTCATGACCGCCTGTGCATTAACCAAGTTATTACCTGCCGCTGCCATGCAACCTATAAGTCTCTCCCGGCTCTCAAGGACATATTTAAGTACAGACCCCGGCTTCTCTTCGCCCTCCCAGATCTCTTTCACCATACTTAAAGGTCCTCTCACATTATGGCCAAAGACTAGCTGATTTGGACTGAACCCCAGGCTCTCTCCTGGGACTTCACGTGCAGCGAACAGAACATACGGCAGACCCAAATCCCAATCAGTGTCATGTTCTGCACAGTAACAGCGTAGCATACTCTTCAGGGTCGAGTGCCACCGCTTCAAGACTCCCTGACTCTCGGGATGGTAGGCTGACGACACTACAGAACATATACCGTGCAACTGAAGGGTTTGCTTGAACAATTTGGATGTAATTGCTCCCCTGGTCTGACTGCACCTCACGTGGAAATCCATAACGGGAACAGAACAATAATAAGTTTTTAACAACTGCCTTTGCCGAGCCGTTTCTCATGGGGTATGCGTCCGGGTATCTCGTAGCCACATCCATGATTGTCTACAGGAATTTATTGCCACTACTAGTAGGCGGGAAAGGGCCAACCAAATCTACTACAACTTTGCTGAACGGAGGCCCGGTGACAGCTATGGGAAACAAAGGTGCCTTCGGGATTGTCTGGTTAGGCTTCCCCGTTGTCTGGCAGGTCGCACACCAGCCTCCCATGCACAGACATCAGCCTTGCCCAGGCCACCAGAAAAACCTGCCCAATGCCGCCAATGTTTTTGTTACCCCCAAATGACCCGCCACCGGCACATCATGCGCCAGACACAATAAGGACTCTCTATACTTATTTGGAACAACCACCTGGTCTACTACCCTCGCACCGCCCTCCCACTTCGATTTGGGGTCTAAAAATCTGCGGTACAATATCCTGTTGAGCCTAAAGAAATCTCCCGGCTTCGCATCCCCATCTTCCTCCAACTCTATGGCACCATTGCTATAACGAGCTAGGCTAGCGTCTTGCAGCTGCTGCTCACTAATGTCCCCGGGCGTCAATGCATCAAGATGGTTTTGTAATAAGACATTACCCCGGCTAGTAGGCTCTACTGCCTTAGTGGCTCTCGCTACAGCTCTTGCCTCACGCGAAGTCTTACCCAACTCTGCCTTGTTACACACCATATCTGGGCCAGAGTCAACTCCCGTGTTTATTATAGGTCCAAGTACCGAATCACCGAGAAGTGCAGCAGAATCAATGTCCCTTTTCCTGCCCTTAGCAACCTTCTCCTGATCCTTCCTCCACTGTCCCCGAGGTTGAGTGCTAGGCTTTGCAGGAGCCGCAGAGCGAGATCGGGTTACCACACAGGCCATCTCATCCTGTTGGCACCTCCCAACCCATTCCCGATTCTCACCATCCACGTCGGCCGCCCTCTCGGCAACGACTAAGGGTGGAGTCCCGGAAGTGGGCACCGCAAAGTCGTTGCCGAGAAGAAGGTCGACGCCCTCAACTGGCAAACACTCAACGATCCCTACATCCAGCTCCCTGCACACCTCTCCCACTCTCAACTCCAACCTCACAAGTGGGTATGACCTCGTAGCATTTATACCCTGCACCACAACAACTCTGGCCGCATTTATCGGTTTCCCTGTGAAGTTTCTCAACAAAGTTTGCGAAGCCCCCGTATCCCTCAACAAGTCAACCCTCCGTAGTTCACTCCCCCAGCTCACAAACCCGTGTCCCCGATGGCTACAGAAAGTGTCCCGGACAGGTGTCGAGCCTTCCGTACGCTTCTTTACCGCGTGTGCCTCAGCTGCTGACAACCTACCCCGGGCAGTTGCTGCAGCCTTCAGAGACACACCGATACTGTGAACCAATGACACCGGCTTAGCGGGAGTGTTACTAGGGCACTCACGTGAATAATGGCCTAGCTTCTGACATTTGTAACATTTCACATCCCCAATGGGCTTCTTCCCTTGTGCGGGCGAAGAAGGGGCCTGACCTTTAGTAAACGGGAGAGGCTTGTGTTTGTAGGTGTTATTAGGTGCAATGCTTTTAGTGTGGTTATGTGTGTCATAGGATTTGTTATTATCGAAAACTCTGGTGGGTGGGGTATAGCGCCCCTTCTGCCCTGACTCAGCCCTCTGAGCGGCACCGCAACCACGAATCAATGATAATCTGAGGTCTGCCATCTTGGCAGCCTCCTCTACTGTCTTGGGACATTTTTCCTTAATGTTCAGCGTTAGATCGGTTTCCAGTACATTTGTAAAACTGTTCCAGATAGAAAAGTTGCTTAATTTCCTCAGCCGACTCTGCGTGCTCGGACCGAAACCAGTTATTACATGCATCTGTTAAGTCCCGTGCGTGCTCCATAAAACTGACGTCGCTCTTCTTATTCACGCCACGGAACTTCAATCTTTAAGTTTCGGGTTGCAGTTCGTAGGCCCGGAGCACAGCCTCCTTCACCAGTCCATACACGACACTCTCGTCCAGTGACAGTGCATCGTAGGCTTTCAACCCCTTACCCACTAGACGTGATGAAACTAATGCTGCCCATTTAACCTCCGGCCAGTCATACTCACGACACTTCTTTTCGAAACGAGCAAAAAACTCAGTCACTGCTGTCTCATCAAATGCGGGTACTAACTTAATTAAATGCGAAAGTGAGTCTGTAACCCGGTGCCCACCACCGAGATGACGCCCCGTGGTCTCTACTCTAGACTTCTCGACATCCATTTCAGCCTGGTACCTGGTTGCATCCTGATTGGCTTGGATTCTAGCAACCTCTATGCGTTCTATACTAGCCTGTTGTATCTGAGTCTCCTGCAGCTTAATCCGTTCTATACTAGCCTGTTGACTCTCTCGCAACTTAAGCTTAGCTAGTTCTAGCTGAAATAACATCTCAGGAGACAGGCCTGGGGGGGGAGACCACAAAATGGGGGATCCACACCGAGACGTGTTTACGGGTAAGCCAGCTTGCCATTGAGAACCCTCCTGCTGCATCGTGCTAAGACTCGCTGGCTGTGGGCCCAGCTCAGGGGTAGAGTGGGATGGGGGCTTGGAGGGAACCCCCCCAAGACCCCACTCCACCCACCGCCCCATCGCCATCACCCAACAAACATGCCACCAAATTCTTCTTGGGCCAACTGTCAGGACAGTCCCGCCCCAAAACCGTGGCTAAACAGCGAAGAGCGTAACAATCAATAGCCTGCAGGCGCTGTTCGGTCAAAGGTGTCTGCAAAAATGCCCGGGCATCCCTCTCTCCACTTATAACACTCCCCTCCCTAAATATCTGCTGTACTTGCCGGTCACTAGGCTGTACCGTGTTATCCTCCCCCGTAAATGATGAGTCATTAGACATAGTGCTGGTTATACAATTGCTGTTCATAAAAAAAAAGTGCTTATTACTAATTGCAGTCTCGACTCACAAAATGTTAAAGATGCTTGAATGACTCTACTCTAGACACCTAACGAAACAATCTGCAAGTCCACCAATACAATAATGACACAATAAAATTCCTCCAATATGCAAGAAAATTCTAGCCAGCTCTACTAGGTAGCATAGAATAGTTCTCCAAAAACATGTGATAGGATACTACTGAATCTTGTGCAAGGTCGCCATTTTGTTACGGCTGGATCGGCAATACATATTCGGGATTCTTGATCGTAGGACAGAAATGGCTTAAGTGACAACGACACGCTCGATTCCAGTCCCGTCCCAAATACTATATGCTCCAGACAACAAAAGCACCAACGCCCTACAGAGTTATCGTCTACGGTAACGAGGTACCTTAACTCGACGAAAGTGTACAACAGGGGTAGGCTATGAGGCTAAACTCCCTCAGACATTTATAGGTTACGTTATTACTAAAGAAATGCAATACTCAAGAAACTACGTTAATATTAAGCCTCTAATAATGTAGAATAGAAGCAGGCTAAAGGTATGACAGTGAAATGCTAAATGACAAATGTACACGCCTACTTGAAAGCGCGTGCACTACACTAACTGTCCCCTACTAACATGCACTAGCATGTAGCATACAAGATGTTCATGATCCAGTAGATACCTAATAATACACATGGGAGGAACATAAACAGTAGTCACTTATTATAATAATGAATCTATACTTGGAATAACTAAAAGGTTGCAGGCAACAGTACTGCGCCGGTAGCCTACTACCGCATAGGCTACTTCGCTTCTCTCACTCTGTCTCCCCTCCGAGTCCGTATGCGCCCTACGCAACAGAACTCCGGACACAGCAGCAAAACGACAGTGCAGTTAATTGATACATGAAAGTATTAATAGTGTTGTCTTGTGTGTGAGTAATGTGTATTGTAAAGTGTTATAGATATATACTTAAAGAGAGCTGCAATGCATAGTAAAATAAAGATATATCCCACTCATCATCCCCATGTGTTCTAGCTAGCAGGCCAAGTCACAGGAACAACGAGTCCCAGCACCGAAAGCGAGAACCCAGGAGAAGACTGTAGAGAACACAAGGACAGATAAATTACGTTACTCTACTATACCGGCACTACGAGCGAGCTGTAGTCTCGGATGCTACACTCGCTCCTGGCTCGGTATGCAAATCAAGGCTAAGTCCTCGTCCCTCTACAGACAACTCCTGGGCATGGTCGGGCTCTTACACATGGCACCAGTCTAGTCACAAATGGGATGATGAGCAGGGCATATAACTCGTGAACATGTAGAACGTTCACCCACTATCCTCATCAAGAAGATCGCTGTTCACATTAACCCCTTAAATCTAATACATGTAAATATATGCTTGTCCTAAGAGTAATACGAGAGGTGAGTGCTGAAACTCCTTTAGGACCTCAAGGGAAGGTTATGAATTTAAATAGAGAGAAAAATGAAATGAGAGTAATGTCGTCAGAGAGAAAGAGTGCAACCGTGAGAAGTTGGGAGAGAGAGCAAGGGATGTTAGAATCTCAAAGGTTCTAGGCAACCTGATCATAGAACACGCAGCCAACCTCCAGGCAGTGTGCTGTACGACAACATGGGCCCAGCCCAGGCAGGCAACAATGGACTACCAACCCTATCACGCCTAGCTATAAGGGCAAGGCTGCCAACCAGTCCATACGTCTGGCAACCACCCGGCCGGCAGCGCGGCGCGTTGCTACCCTCTTGCTCTGAAGCCCAACTCACTCTCTCTCTCTGAACTCCCATTGTCTTATCTATCAACTTCTCTATTGATACTACATATTAAATGGAAGGTCTCGACATGGCTTAAAACAAAACCCACCACTGGTTAGCACATGACGAGACCTTTGCAGAGATACAAAGAACATAGTTATAAGTTGTCACACTCAATATACATAGCGGCTGACGGTAGCCAGATCACGGGCGGTACATTCGAGTACCAAGGAGTACAATCAGGTTGCGTTGCACAGCACTGGGGTGCGTCACAATACACACGGACTCTGCCACCAACCTCAGGTTGCAAAGCCACTGGCAACGACCACTCACGATATCCCTCATCCCTTAGACCCCCTCTCCACACGCTGTCCAGCTCCGCCTTCACAACAGGCTGTCGAGCAGGATTCACACGGTAGGGAACCAACTCGAGCCTTGCACTGTCTCCAGCCTCCATGTCAGATTCTATCCCGTACATCAGGCCTGGAGAAGCAACAAACATGCGGATGGACTGCCACAGCCTAGTGAACAACTCCTCTTGTCGCTCAGGAACAAGAGGTTGCAACTTATCTCGCAGAACAATATGCCTAGTGCCCTCCCACATCTCCTTCACCATGTGGAGAGGGCCCCTCACCTGATGCCCGAAAACAAGCTCATTCGGACTGAAACCAAGACTCTCACCAGGTACTTCTCTTGCCGCGAACAAAACATACGGCAGACCAAGGTCCCAATCCTTTCCGTTCTCTGCGCAATAACATTGAAGCATGCTTTTCAGCGTAGCGTGCCACCTCTCCAACACCCCTTGACTCTCCGGGTGATACGCAGAAGAGACGACAGTGCTGATGCCATGCTGAATCATAGTTTGTTTGAACAGATTAGATGTAAAATTAGAGCCTTGGTCCGATTGCACCTCTTGCGGGTAACCATACCGCGAGCAATACAAGAGCAGGTTCCGGACAACAGTTTTCGCTGTGCCATTTCTCATTGGATATGCATCAGGATAACGAGTGGCCACATCCATGATAGTTAATAGAAATTTATTACCGGCACTAGTAGGGGGTAGGGGTCCGACCATATCAATGATGACCTTACTGAAGGGCGGTCCACTGACAGGAATGGGGTGCAACGGGGCTCTCGGAATTGTTTGGTTAGGTTTTCCAACCCTCTGGCACGTATGACACCTTGTTATCCAGGTTACCACCTGCCCCTTCAACCCCGGCCACCAAATCAATTTTTCTAAAGCCGCCACCGTTTTTCTCACCCCTAGATGTCCTGCCAGTGGTATGTCATGCGCCAACCTCAGTAGGCTATCCCTGCACTCTTGTGGCACCACCAACTGGTCCACTACTCCGGACCCCTCTTGCCAACTACGTTTAGGGTCTTGAAAACGCCTATAGAGGATGCCTTCTAAATAAAAAAAATCTCCTGGCTGTGCATCGCCGTCCTCGTCGAGCTCTACAGCTCCATTAGCACACGTTTGGAGCTCAGGGTCCCCTAGTTGCAACCGACGTATATCTGAGGGTGCCAAGCGATCTAACTGCTCCCGGAGCAATGCATGACCTTCCCCGATACTGGGCTGCTCCCTCTGTCTCTCTCGATGTACATAACGTTGCTGTCGTGGAGACTCGTCATGCCCAGCCTCGTCACTCTCGATGACAGGCCCAGGGGGTACTCCAAAATTAAGTAATGGTGCTAATACTGAATCACCCAGGAGAGCCGCCGAGTCAAAACTCTTAAAACCAACTCCAGCTTTAGCCTCCTCCTGTTGATCGTTCCTCCGCTGGTCTGAAGACGGAGGACTAGGCTGTGACACTTTAGCTGCCCGAGCTCGGGTGACAACACACGCCATGGGTTGTGTCTGGCACCGCTCGACCCACTCTTGCTCTTCCTTACTCACGTCGGCCGGCCTCTCGGCAACGACTAAGGGTAGAACCTCAGAAGCGGGCATTGCAAAGTCGTTGCCGAGAAGAAGGTCGACGCCCTCCACTGGCAGTTTCTCCACAATCCCGACATCCAATTCACGTGCCACACCATCCACCTCCAACTCCAACCGCACCAGCGGGTATGACCGAGTTGCATTAATACCCTGCACCACCACCACCCGAGCCGCGTTTATAGGGTAGCCAGTCAAGTTTTTCATCAGAGTCTGGGAAGCACCTGTATCACGCAAGACCTCTACTCCATGCTTGCGCCCCGCCCACATCACGCAATCCCGCCCTCTATGGTCGCAAAAAACATCCTGAGCAGGGTTCGAGCCTCCCAGGTGCTTCTGCATTGGCTGTGCCTCAGCCTCTGACAAACTGCCCCGGGCAAACTCAGATGACTTCGGAGACACACCAATGTTGCAGGCCAAAGACACAGCTGCTGTAGGTGGTTTGCTAGGACAGACTCCTGCAAAGTGCCCCTTTTTATGACAATGAAAACACTCCAACTCCCCTTTGGGCTTCCCTTGGTACTAGGAAGGGCCCGGCCCCTTCTTAAATGGGACAGTGCTAGTCTTGTGGTCAGTCTTGGTATCATGGCTCTTGTACTTGTTTGCATAAGGTATATCACTAACTCGGGGGGGTGGGGCATCACGCCCCTTGTTACCTGCCTCACTACGCTGGGCAAACCCGCACCCACGAATTAGTGATAGCCGGAGGTCAGCCATCTCAGCTGCCTCCTGTAGAGTTTTTGGTTGCTTTTCTTTAAGGTTTAACGTCAGGTCGCCGCCCGTGCATTTGAAAAACTGCTCTAAAAGCACCAACTGTTTAATGTTGTCAAACGTAGTAGCTTTCTCCGACCTCAGCCAATTCCCAAAAGCATCGGACAGCTCCCGGGCATGGTCTAAAAAGGTGCTCTCCCGACCCTTGGTAACACCCCGGAACTTCAACCTGTACGTCTCTGGTTGTAGTTCGTATGCTCTCAGGACAGCCTCCTTGAGTTCCTCATAGATAATACAAGACTCTATAGGCAACGCATCGTAGGCTTTAAGACCCTTGCCTATTAATCTAGAGGATACAAGTGCTGCCAATTTACTCTCTGGCCACTGGTGTTCCTGGCACTTCTTCTCAAAGCGTGTGAAAAATTCTGTTACACCACTCTCATCAAACACCGGAACCAGTTTCAATAAGTGCGAGAGAGACTGCTCATGAACACGGTTACCAGCCCCAAGTCGCTGTCCCGTTGTCTCTACTCGCGACTTCTCTACGTCCATGTCGGCACAGTACCTAGTCGACTCTAAATCAGCTTGGATTTTTTCTAGCTCTGTTTGCTGCTGAAGCTCACATGCCCTTTGTTGCTGTTGAATCTCAGATGCCCTGATAGCCTTTCTCTCTTCGATCTTAGCTGATTCTATTTGCTGCTGATGCTGAAGCTTAGCTAATTCGAGCTTAAACAATAATTCTGGAGATAACCCTGGAGGAGGTGAAGGTGCTACAATGTTTGAAATTACCGGTGGTCCCCCCAGGGGCAACCCACCCTGCCAGTCACCACCCAACTGCGGAAGCGTACCCGGGGTTGGCAACCTACTGGGACGGCTGGGAGTCGAGTGTAGAGGAAGCATGGCCGAAGGGCTCTGAGCACTCAACCCCTCTCGCTCACCAGTCACCCTGCCCAGTACACACGTTATCAAGTTATCCCTGGTCATGCTGCTAGTAACCGCATGACCGATAGCTGCGGCCAGGCATTGAAGACCGTACCGATCCATACCCTCCAACCGCTCGGCAGTAACAGGCCATTGCAAAAATATCCTAGCATCCTCCTCACAGTTCACCCGATTAACCCTTTCATCATGCCGCTGTTCCTCAGTTTCGACATTACGTACTGTGTCTCCATTCTCCTCTGACCCTGTATAAGACATGATGCTCACAAAAATTTCTCACCACAATATTCAGAAAAGAAGTACCCCAAACTTTTATGTAGCACTATTCACTTGCCAAAAATGTCTGAAGACTCTCAAGTGCTATACTACTTTGCCAAAAAAAAATTAACGTGCCCACTATATTCCTCAATAACACAAATGACCACAACAATCCTGCAATTATTTCTTAGTTCACAAGATCCTGAGCTAGGTCGCCATTTGCTACGATCCAGGTTCTCAAAGACACAGGGCTCTTCAACATTGGACTAGATAATGGCAAAATGCAACAACGGTAACACTAGATCCAACCCCTGCCTTAAACACTGGAAAACAAAACACCATTACCGCCCTGAGTCGTGCCTGGACCATGAGGTATCCTATGACTCGGTAACTGGTGCCCACACACTAGGCTGACGCTCGATGAAACAGCCTATTCTCAAACAGTAAAAGATTACTCGTTTAGGTTACACAAAGAAAAGATAAGTAACGTGATTATTTAACGTTACGGTAGATACTCAAATAACTGGCACTCCTGTATTAAAGAAAGTGCAATGCTAGTCCTGCAACACCAACTGGAAACTTCTGAAATAAGTCTGATGCTGGGAAGATGTTCGTAAAGAATCTTGAACAATTATAATGCAGAATACGGGTCACAATAAATACTAGGACATATAGTAATAATAGGCAGGCGAATAATAAAGACTGCGCAAAGGTAGTAATGCTCGACAACTAAAGAAATGCTTCGTGACACAACGCAACAGCCTACTAGGGTTGTGCAACTCAACAACAACCTCGGCTCAAAAGTGCAGTGAATAATAATGTGTCATACATATAATAATGGAGCTTATCTCTAACCAGTGTCTGCTCGGTTAATAAAGTCTAGCTGGGGTATCAAGGCAGGGCAACAATGGGCGAGCATGCGGCTCGTAGCCTAACGTTGTCCGAAGGTGGTATAATGAAGATTATGTTATATGACGGTGATGCTCTCTTGTTAAATCTAGGTCTCTAGTACCTAGTTCTATCCTGGCGATCCCTCAGAAGTCAACACAAAGAGGCAGCACTATGTTGTGAGGGATAGGCTATGGCCCTCTCACACCACAGTGCTGTGCTCGCAAAGTAAACCCTCCCGAAGACAACCTAGGCTCCCACAGTACCTGTCGATGTCGTGCAGGGCTTAGCTAACACTGCACACATCGGAGACAACGACACAGTAACCTTACCCCTAGTCTAGCTTTAAATAACTAAGCAGAATCACTCAACACCCTGCCAGGGAGACATATACCGGTCTACAACCTTCCCGAGAGAGGACACACACGGCAAAGTCTGTCTCTCCAAACCTCATTAACCCTTATTTAGCGGCGAGCAACATAAGTCGAGTTAAATAAAGCTGGACTATGTGGCGGCGCTCGACATAACTCGAGTGGCAATTTCAGCACGTAATGTGGCTGAGAGAGAGAGACAAGTGGTGGCAGGAGACTAGCGAGCGTATGACTGCTCCAGACCACCGCGGCGAACCTACTGACACAAATCTCAGCTCCCTCCTCCCTCTCTCACTCGCTACATACTCAATTATGTACTGAAAGTACCGAATTACCTGCTTTTTGCACTCGCGTTGCACGGTTATTGCAAGAAAACTATCCATCATACAAGGATCGTTATGGTGTCATTCGAAAGCTCTGTTTATGCCCTTTCAGGGATAGGTACTTGTTTTACGTTCTGGGTCTTATTTAGGCATGAAAATGATCACGTAAACAGCCCTATTTTGGCTAAAAACACCCCGCTGTGCGGTACACATAAATAAACCGCATAGGCCGCTCGTAAGGTGTTAAAGCCTAATACATAGAAATATCTGAGAGCTCTGCGTACAATACGACTGGCCGACGGTGAACGTCTATGCTGAAACCAGTAGGGATGTTGAGTTTAATAAAGATTAGAGAATGAGAAAGGAGAAGTCGAGAGAGATAAATAGTATGCAAAGTGGCGAGAATGGGGGACAGAATTGCAAAGGATGTAGACGATACGCGTGTCAGGCCAGCTCTGAGCTGGTAAAAAACACGAGGCCGCGATGAGCAGGGACTAGTTGACCACCCGGCCGCCAACGCCGTCAGCGCCCAAGCTGGCCGCGTGATAGCTCACCCCGCTGCCAGGTGTACCACCTCACCGGCTCTCGCTCCCCTCCCACACAAGCAACATTTATATTATAGCGAATATAAAATATAAGGCGCGGGCACAGACCAAAACAAAGATCACTTCTAGACTGTCTGTGGCAACACGACACTAACGAAATAAAGCAGATAATTCTAGGACAACTGTAGCCCATCCCCCCATCCTGGCGAGCGCTAGCGAGCTGCAATGCCCCACGCAACCATTCTGCTAAAGCCGGGAGGCGTCACAGCACTGATAAGATAGGCTGTATAACTCATGGCACTGATAAGATTGGCTGTATAACTAATGACACTGATAAGATAGGCTGTATAACTCATGGCACTGATAAGATAGGCTGTATAACTTATGGCACTGATAAGATAAGCTGTATAACTCATGGCACTGATAAGATAGGCTGTATAACTCATGGCACTGATAAGAAAGGCTGTATAACTCATGGCACTGATAAGATAGGCTGTATAACTCATGGCACTGATAAGAAAGGCTTTATAACTCATGGCACTGATAGGATAGGCTGTATAACTCATGGCACTGATAAGATAGGCTGTATCGTATAAATACGATAGAATATGACTCTTTTGTGATCTTGTATGTCTCTGTGACGTCACGATCTCTCCTACAGCACGACGTAGGACGAGTAGATCGTATATTATAAGATTGTAAATAAGTTAAGTTATAAAAGGCCTAATATGCTATGGTCTTATGTAGTATATATGAATTTATCGTATATATTAATATAATTTATCGTATAGAGCAACCTAAATGCGGTACGATAATTTGGGCTCCTGGCGGTTTGCCAAGGCAGCAAGGTGTGCTTTTGAGGTACGCCAGAGCCTTCACGAACACCAACCAGTTAACATCTAAATTTCCGCCCTCAGTTGATCGTGCTTTTGTGCCTCTAATCACAATACACATACAGCAATACACACAGCTACACCATCACGACGCTCTCATCGACATCATGACTGACTGATAGATAAGCATAATATTCATGTCCATTCCCATGTAATCATTTATTCTTTCTTTAACTTGACTCGTGTCTCGGGACCGAAGTCTCGTTCCCCATTGTCCACCACCATATTGGGTAAAACGTTCTCCCTTGCCTCATTGCCACGTGGAACTATTGGTGAGTTAATTCCTGGCTAATATTAACCCTTATAACCTTACCCTATAATTATATACATTTATTATGTGAGACCTTTGGATATAAATTAGCTTGTTTCAGATTGAATCCAATTTAGATATAGAGTATTCATTTAGATTGATTTTATTTGATTCATTATAGCTTAGTAATATTTAACTTCCATTGATAGTTTACCACATTGGTGCCCAGACCCGGGAATTAGCTACCAGTAAGGGATTTTAAGGCAATGAACAAGGGGACATATAACAGGATGCAGGAACAACTCTATGATAAACTGGCAAGGCTAGCCAAGCGATGGTTAGAGCCGGAATGCAGGGTCACATGGTTGCACCTGCCCAAGTTCTGCATCCCACCCATCATCTTTCCCCAGTAATGTTCTTTTCAGTTTCAGACTTCCTGTGACATATGACCTGACCTAACATTTTTTCTTGTTCAATATGATCCATTAGTAGGTATTGCTATTTAGTGTACTATTTGTTCTCCATAACATAGAAGTCCGCAGGTTGGCGTCTCTTAATTAGACTATTGATTTGCCGTTGTCCTTGTAACGTAACATTTAGATACATAGCCTATAGGCTCACATGCAAAATGGATAAAGACCATAAAGAGACACCGTCTAGTGGGGTGCTAAGCAAAGCCCCTAAAAATCAAAGGGCGGGACTTCGGGGAGTGTTAAATAGGCTAATTGTGGACTTAAACACTTTCATCACTACTGCTGATCTAGAGGAATTGGAGGCTAGATTAGATAACGTCCAGGCTACCCACGGTCGTATTACGGCTCTGAGTGAGGTGATTGTGGCTGACATGATAGAGGAGGAAGAGATAGTTACAGAGTGTGATAATCGCGCCCTCTATGACGAACCTGTCTTTAGAGCGAAGCGCCTATTACAGCGTGCTGTCGCAAGTAAGAAGGGAGGCGATAATGAGGCCCATAGAAGGGCTGACCCAAAACATACTGTACACCTCCCAAAGCTCAATCTTCCTACATTTGGGGGCGAGTTAACCGAGTGGTTAGCT
The DNA here is from genome assembly GCA_032716605.1 of Paralithodes platypus. Lineage (NCBI taxonomy): Eukaryota > Metazoa > Arthropoda > Malacostraca > Decapoda > Lithodidae > Paralithodes > Paralithodes platypus. The sequence goes on from CM064524.1 coordinate 21,070,876, forward strand.
TTCTGGGACGTATTTCGATCTACGGTTCATGAATCCTCTTTGGATAATGTCCGCAAGTTTCACTATCTGAAGGGACAAATGGAAGGAGAGGCCTTACATTTAATAGAGGGTTTTGCAGTAGTAGGTGGTAGTTATCTTGAAGCGGTACACTTATTAGAGTCCACATACGGGGATAGAGAGCAGTTGAAGATGGCCCATGTCGTTGCCTTGTTGGGGCTCGCAGAACCACAGTATAAGGTTGATGAGTTGACAAACTTCAGGGTAAATATGGAGTGCCATACTCGATCGCTAGATACCCTAGGGCTTACCACGCAGGAAATGATAGTCATTATCTTGCGTCAGAAGCTTCCTATGGCAATACTTGATAAGGTAAGATCATTTGAGCTGGGGGAATTCAAAACTCAGTTCAGTAAGGAGATCAATAATCTACAGTTGAACAAAGGGAGAATGTATGAGTCGGGAGGGAGTGAGAATGTGGAGAAGAGGGGAACAGTAAGCATGACAGTGGGGACTAAAGTAAAGAAAGAGGGTGTGTATAAGAAACCTGCTCAGATTCTATGTAAGCTATGTAACAACAAACATAAATGGAGTTTCTGCGTAAAATACCCAACAAATGAGACAAAACTAGCACAGGCGAAAAGATTGAAGCTATATGTAGGTTGTCTAAGTAAAGAACATGGTAAGCAGGGACAATGTACTGCTACATACTTAAGGCCCTGTCGCCACTGCAAAGGACATCACTTTGATAAGTTGTGTCCTACAGCAGATAAAGTCAAAGACGTCAAAAATGAGGGTACTACAACTGTGGCACTAGGTAGCACGCAAGACACCACTATATTGCCCACAATACAGATTCCCATGGAAGGTAATGACAGTAACAAAGTTTGTCGGGTACTTCTAGATCAAGGGTCTCAACGTTCCTTTATAAAGAGGTCCGTACTAGTGGGACTGAAGCACCGAATCGTAGGGGCTGAGACTCTTCGATTACAGGGCTTCACAGGGGTTACTGATAAACAAGACTACGAGATAGCGGAGATTTCATATTTCTATCGTAAAAACCGGTACTTTATGACTTGTATCGTAGTAGACACCCTACCAGAATATGTATCTGTGGGTGTGAAGAAGGTGGAACACGCATTACGTAGCAAAGGGGTTAACTTGTCAGATCCCATGGGAAATCAGAGTGAGGTGCATGTTCTACTTGGTGTGGATCATTATTATGAAGTAGTATACCCTGGATTTAAAAAGATGTGTGGTGTAATTTTAATCCCCACTAAATTTGGATACTGCATGAGCGGAAAGGTGCATACTACACAGTCAAAGGTCCTGGTCGACACGGTCTCGATATATAGAGTCAATGTAACCGCGGCAGAGGAGTTGGGAAGGGAGGATTCCCAACCTAGTGACCCTAAGATGGCTGCCGAGTTCGACCTGGAACGACTGTGGAGATTGGATCACATAGGCATTAATCCTATGGAGACTGATTATGACTCGGAAGTTGCGCTACAAAGGTTTGACGAGTCTGTGTGCTACTGTGCCTCAGACAAGCAATATAAAGTTAGTTTACCTTGGAAGAACAGTGAGATAAGCCTGCCTACCAACTATGGTTTGGCATTAGGTCGCTTGCGCGCATTGCAGCGGAAATTGTCTAACGAACCGAGCACGCGCCAGGCGTATGACGATGTATTTCGGAGTTATGAGGATAGGGGTTTTATTGAGAGAGTCGATGTCAAGGAACCGTGTAAGAAGGGTAGGGTTCACTATCTGGCCCATCATGGGGTAAAGAAAGACAGCGTCACCACACCAATACGGGTGGTGTATGACTGTTCTGCCCACCAAGGTCAACAACCCAGTCTGAATGACTGCCTGTTGACAGGTCCGTCCATGGTGTCGGACCTGTCCCAACATCTATTGCGGTTTAGGCTGGGAAAGTACGCCTATACCAGTGACATCGAGAAAGCATTCTTGATGGTCAAGCTAAAGGAGGAAGATAGAGATGTTACCCGCTTTCTTTGGTTCAGCGACATTAGCGACTCTGAAAGTCCCATCATAATATACCGTTTTCGGGTTGTACTCTTTGGGGCCACTTGCTCGCAGTTTTTGTTAAATGCCACAATCAGAAAACATCTAGCTGACACTCATGAGGACACAAGTAAACTATCTCGCGGATTATACATTGACAATTTGCAGGGTACAAGCGATAGTCAAGATGATTTGTTGTATGCATACTGGCAAGCACGCAGATTGTTTGCGGATGCACATCTATTTCTCCGCGAGTGGGTTACTAATAGTGAAGATCTTCAGAGTTTAATACAGGTGGATGGTACGGCATCTCTTAACCAGGAAAAGTCCAGAAATTTGGGGATGATCTGGCAACCTAAACATGACATACTAACTTTTCAAACAAGGTCTTTTGCTCAGCAGACAGGAGCGCACACAAAAAGAAGTCTGTTGAGCAAAGTTGCGCAATTTTTTGATCCTTTGGGTCTAGCATTACCTGTTACCATAAGAGCTAGGATTCTAATGCAGGAAGTTTGGAGACGTAAAATAGGATGGGATGACAGTTTGCCCGAGGACCTGAATGACCAAGGGACATTGTTGTTGAATGAATATGCCATCCTATGTACTAAACCTATACCTCGTAAAGTGGCGGCGTTCGGTGACGTTACGTTACACACGTTTTGCGATGCTAGCGCCACGGCATACGGGGTAGCCATATATGTTGTTACTTCATTTGGGGCACATTTAGTTACAGCCCGGGCCAAAGTAGCCCCGGTTAAAAAGGTAACTATCCCTAAAATGGAATTGACTGCCATGCTGCTATTAGCACGTCTGGTGCAACATGTACGCGCAGCATACGAGAGCGAATTAAATATTGAAATCGTTCACGTATGGTGCGATAGTCAGGTCGCACTCAACTGGATACATAGCAAGAAGTCTCTGCCAGTTTATGTGCGGAATAGGGTAGATGAGATTAGAGCCCTTTTGCCAGACGTTGCTTATCATTATGTAAATACAAAGGAAAACCCTAGTGATCTCATAACTAGGGGTATAACGGCTAGCCAGTTAATGAAGTCCGAATTGTGGTGGTATGGTCCAAAGTGGCTGCTCCATGAAAGTGAATGGACGATATGGCATGCTGTTGGTGAGGGACTTCTGCCACTGGAAACAGTGGCAGTTACAGCCCAACCAAATGAGCCACCGGGTCCTATCATAAAGTGGGCAAGATTCGGTGACTATAATAAACTAGTCAGAGTTGTAGCTTGGGTGTTGCGATATGTATCCAATCTCAAGCTTAAAGTAACGGGCCAACTCTGCAACAGGGGTCACAACATTGATGCTCGTGAATTTAAAGCAGCTGAAGTAACTTTGATCAAATGGGTTCAAGTAGAAACCTTTTCCAATGAATTAGAATCCTTGAAAGGCTCGAATAAGACATTAATGCCTAATATAGTGCGTCAACTAAGGTTGCACCTAGACAATGGCCTCATAAGGTGTGAGGGTCGCCTGAAGTGGTCGGGTGTACCAGACGGCACAAACCGACCTATACTTATGCCAACAAGACATCACGTTACTGATCTATTGATCATACGTGCACATAGGGAAGTAAAACACTACGGGGTATGTCATATTATATCAAATTTACGTCTCACATGGTGGATACCCAGAGTTCGACAAGTAGCTCGACGCGTAGTGAGAAAGTGTGTAATATGCCAGAGACTAAAGGGTAAACCATATGCAACTGGACCAGATCCACCTCTACCTGAATGCCGTGTAAAGCACGTAGAACCTTTCCAAGCGGTAGGATTAGATTACACAGGGGCATTGAAGACGAGGGAGCATGAGAAGGTTTATATATTATTGTTTACCTGTGCGACGTCTCGAGCGGTACACCTAGAACTATGTGATAATATGTCTAGCGAAGAATTTATGCTGGCGTTTAGACGGTTTTGTGCCCGTCGTTCATTCCCTCAACTCATTCTTAGCGACAATGCTCCCACTTATGTCCAAGCATCAAAATATCTAAAGGATATGAGTAGTGATCCTACTATCATCACTTTTTTGGGAGAGAAGAAGTGCGAATGGAGGTTCATTCCAGTTAAGGCACCTTGGTTTGGTGGAATGTGGGAACGGTGTGTCGGCATAGTAAAGTCAGGACTCAGAGCGGTTGTAGGACGTGCTCTATTAAAGAAGAGTGAGTTGACGACAGTCCTCACAGAGATAGAGGCAGTCGTGAATGATCGCCCGCTTACATATGTGTACACCGACCTGCAAGAACCACTACCATTAACGCCAGCTCACTTGCTATATGGAAAACCATTGACTGCGTTTCCATCTGATTTTCAGTCCATAGTAGAGTTAGAGGATCCCTCGTTGTACTCTGCGGTAGCGGTGTCTAAGAGATACCAGTATATATCCAGGATAATCGAGGATTTTAGGAAACGGTGGATTAATGAATATCTGCTAGCATTGAGGGAAAGGAGTGTTACTCCCTCTGGTAGACCAACGGCCCCTAGAGTTGGTGACGTTGTTTTAATTAAAGAAGATAGTCCTCGTTTATACTGGAAATTAGGCCGCATATTGGAGGTATACAAGGGGGCAGACTCTGTAGAGCGGGTGGCGCTATTAAAGACAGCCACTGGAACTACTGTTCGTCCTATCGCACGTTTGTACGCTTTGGAGCTAGATTCCGCATTGCAATCTGAGGCTCCACCAGTTATTGCTGGGTCCGAGGATTCTCGAAGGAACGACTCACCTCATACTGATGGTGATCATTCTCGGACCGGGACGCGTCCCAGACGCGCTGCTGCTGGCGCTGTCGACTTGTGGCGTCAGAAGATAGCCTCTGGGTAAATTTAGGTTTAAGGTGGGGTTCAGGTCTTTTTTGTGGGGGGAGTGTATCGTATAAATACGATAGAATATGACTCTTTTGTGATCTTGTATGTCTCTGTGACGTCACGATCTCTCCTACAGCACGACGTAGGACGAGTAGATCGTATATTATAAGATTGTAAATAAGTTAAGTTATAAAAGGCCTAATATGCTATGGTCTTATGTAGTATATATGAATTTATCGTATATATTAATATAATTTATCGTATAGAGCAACCTAAATGCGGTACGATAATTTGGGCTCCTGGCGGTTTGCCAAGGCAGCAAGGTGTGCTTTTGAGGTACGCCAGAGCCTTCACGAACACCAACCAGTTAACATCTAAATTTCCGCCCTCAGTTGATCGTGCTTTTGTGCCTCTAATCACAATACACATAAGAACATAAGAACATAAGAAAATGGGAGTCTGCAGAAAGCCGATTGGCCTAAGCAAGGCAGATCCCTGTCCCACACAACCCCAAATCAATTACAAAGCCCAATTATAGGCTCAACACTCTAATACCCTGAGGATCATCTTACCAAAACGGTTAGAGATTAACGCAGGATTATGGGGGTCTGCAGAGCGCTGATTGGCCCAACCCGGCTGATCCCCCTTCACACCCAACCCTTCTCGTCCATATGCTTATCCAATTTTATCTTAAAGCTCCCTACAGTTTTAGATCCCACTATAGCACTTGGTAGTCCATTCCACCCATCTACAACTCTGTTACCAAACCAATATTTGCCTATATCTTTTCTGAAACGAAATTTATCTAATTTGAAACCATTGGTACGAGTTTTTTCGCTATCACTGAGCTTTAGTACATTTGTCATGTCCCCTTTGTTAATCCCACTAACCCACTTGAACACCTCTATCATATTCCCTCTAACTCTGCGTCTCTCTAACGAATGTAAACCTAATTTCTTCAACCTTTCTTCATACGGAAGATTTCTAATATTATGGATCATTTTTGTCATTCTACGCTGTACTCTCTCCAATGAATCTATGTCCATTCTGTAATAAGGACACCAAAATTGGACAGCATAATCCATATGGGGTCTCACTAATGACAAGTAAAGTTTTAAGATAACATCAGCAGTTCTGTTACTCACACTCCTAGAGATGAACCCGAGAATCCTGTTTGCCTTATTACGAACGCCTATACACTGTTTTCTAGGCTTCAAATCATTGCTAACAAACACACCTAGATCTTTCTCGCAGTCTGAATTTTCTAATTCTAAATTAGCTAGTTTATATTTAACATTTGTTTGCATCTTCCCTATCTTTAATACCTTGCATTTGTCAATGTTAAACTTCATCTGCCAATTTACTGACCATTCATGTAAGGTATCTAGATCCCTTTGGAGGCACTCTATATCGCTGTCTGAATCAATTGATCTCCCCATTTTAGTATCGTCTGCGAATTTACTTATCCTACTAGTTATACCTAAATCTAGGTCATTTATGTATATAAGAAACAACAGGGGACCTAATACCGATCCCTGGGGGACACCACTTTTGACTGCTCCCCACTCTGACTTGGTACCATTTATGCTGACTCTCTGTTTCCTACCAATTAGCCATGACCTAATCCATCCCAACAACGCCCCACCTATTCCATGTGCCTCAACCTTTCTCATCAATCTCTCATGAGGGACTCTGTCGAAAGCTTTACTGAAATCTAAATATATAATATCGTATGCCTTGTCATTATCTACTGCTTCATATACCTCTGAGAAAAAACTAAGCAAATTAGTAAGGCAAGAACGTCCCTGTGTGAATCCATGCTGAGAAGAATTGATTAAGTTAAATGTTTCTAAGTGGTTTCTCATTTTCCTAGCAATAATTGACTCTAGTAGCTTTCCTATGATTGAAGTGAGACTAATGGGACGGTAATTGGATGCTATTGATTTATCACCTTTTTTGAAAATCGGAACTACATTTGCAAGCTTCCAAGCTTCTGGAACTATACCAGTTTCTAATGAATTGTTAAAAAGAAATGTTAATGGGTAACTTAACTCATCTCTGCATTCTTTTAATACTCTGGCATATACCTCATCGGGACCAGGCGATTTCTGAGGTTTCAGTCTGTCAATTTCCTTAAGCACATCATTTCTACTTATAGTAACCGTACTTAACCTATTTTCTATACTATCTCTATATACCTTACGGACTTCTGGAATCTGTGCCAAATTTTCATTAGTGAAAACGGATAGAAACTGACTATTTAATGTACTGCACATTTCTAAATCATTTTCTGTCATTTCTCCTATCGAAGTTTTAAGGGGGCCTATTTTATCTCTAACTTTAGATTTATATAGCTGGTAAAAAGCCTTAGGGTTATTTTTTGAGTCATTGGCTATCCTGATTTCATAATTTCTTTTGTCTGTCCTTATACATTTTTTAACCTCTCTTGATAGATTCTGATAGTAAGCAAGTAGGTGAATTTCGCCTTTCTTAATTTTTCGATATATTCCTCTCTTTTTTCCTAGAAGGTCTAATAGTCTATTATTCATCCATACAGCAATACACACAGCTACACCATCACGACGCTCTCATCGACATCATGACTGACTGATAGATAAGCATAATATTCATGTTCATTCCCATGTAATCATTTATTCTTTCTTTAACTTGACTCGTGTCTCGGGACCTAAGTCTCGTTCCCCATTGTCCACCACCATATTGGGTAAAACGTTCTCCCTTGCCTCATTGCCACGTGGAACTATTGGTGAGTTAATTCCTGGCTAATATTAACCCTTATAACCTTACCCTATAATTATATACATTTATTATGTGAGACCTTTGGATATAAATTAGCTTGTTTCAGATTGAATCCAATTTAGATATAGAGTATTCATTTAGATTGATTTTATTTGATTCATTATAGCTTAGTAATATTTAACTTCCATTGATAGTTTACCACAGGCTGTATAACTCATGGCACTGATATGATAGGCTGTATACCTCATGGCACTGATAAGATAGGCTGTATAACTCATGGCACTGATAAGATAGGCTGTATAACTCATGGCACTGGTAAGATAGGCTGTATAACTCATGGCACTGATAAGATAGGCTGTATAACTCATGGCACTGATAAGATTGGCTGTATAAATCATGGCACTGATAAGATAGGCTGTATAACTCATGGCACTGATAAGATAGGCTGTATATCTCATGGCACTGATAAGATAGGCTGTATAACTCATGGCACTGATAAGATAGGCTGTATAACTCATGGCACTGATAAGATTGGCTGTATAAATCATGGCACTGATAAGATAGGCTGCATAACTCATGGCACTGGTAAGATAGGTTGTATAACTCATGGCACTGATATGATAGGCTGTGTAACTCATGGCACTGATATGATAGGCTGTATAACTCATGGCACTGATAAGATAGGCTGTATAACTCATGGCACTGGTAAGATAGGCTGTATAACTCCTGGCACTGATAAGATAGGCTGTATAACTCCTGGCACTGATAAGATAGGCTGTATAACTCATGGCACTGATAAGATGGGCTGCATAACTCATGGCACTGGTAAGATAGGCTGTATAACTCATGGCACTGATAAGATAGGCTGTATAACTCATGGCACTGATAAGATAGGCTGTATAACTCATGGCACTGATAAGATAGGCTGTATAACTCATGGCACTGAAAAGATAGGCTGTATAACTCATGGCACTGATAAGATAGGCTGTATAACTCATGGCACTGACAAGATAGGCTGTATAACTCATGGCACTGATAAGATAGGCTGTATAACTCATGGCACTGATAAGATAGGCTGTATAACTCATGGCACTGATAAGATAGGCTGTATAACTCATGGCACTGGTAAGATAGGCTGTATAACTCATGGCACTGATAAGATAGGCTGTATAACTCATGGCACTGATAAGATAGGCTGTATAACTCATGGCACTGATAAGATAGGCTGTATAACTCATGGCACTGGTAAGATAGGCTGTATAACTCATGGTACTGATAAGATAGTCTGTATAACTCATGGCACTGATAAGATAGGCTGTATAACTCATGGCACTGATAAGATAGGCTGTATAACTCATGGCACTGATAAGATAGGCTGTATAACTCATGGCACTGATAAGATAGGCTGTATAACTCATGGCACTGATAAGATAGGCTGTATAACTCATGGCACTGATACGATAGGCTATATAACTCATGGCACTGATAAGATAGGCTGTATAACTCATGGCACTGATAAGATAGGTTGTATAACTCATGGCACTGATAAGATTGGCTGTATAACTCATGGTACTGATAAGATAGGTTGTATAACTCATGGCACTGATAAGATTGGCTGTATAAATCATGGCACTGATAAGATAGGCTGTATAACTCATGGCACTGATAAGATAGGCTGTATAACTCATGGCACTGATAAGATAGGCTGTATAACTCATGGCACTGATAAGATAGGTTGTATAACTCATGGCACTGATAAGATTGGCTGTATAAATCATGGCACTGATAAGATAAGCTGTATAACTCATGGCACTGATAAGATAGGCTGTATAACTCATGGCACTGATAAGATAGGCTGTATAACTCATGGCACTGGTAAGATAGGCTGTATAACTCCTGGCACTGATAAGATAGGCTGTATAACTCCTGGCACTGATAAGATAGGCTGTATAACTCATGGCACTGATAAGATGGGCTGCATAACTCATGGCACTGGTAAGATAGGCTGTATAACTCATGGCACTGATAAGATAGGCTGTATAACTCATGGCACTGATAAGATAGGCTGTATAACTCATGGCACTGATAAGATAGGCTGTATAACTCATGGCACTGAAAAGATAGGCTGTATAACTCATGGCACTGATAAGATAGGCTGTATAACTCATGGCACTGACAAGATAGGCTGTATAACTCATGGCACTGATAAGATAGGCTGTATAACTCATGGCACTGATAAGATAGGCTGTATAACTCATGGCACTGATAAGATAGGCTGTATAACTCATGGCACTGATAAGATAGGCTGTATAACTCATGGCACTGATAAGATAGGCTGTATAACTCATGGCACTGATAAGATAGGCTGTATAACTCATGGCACTGATAAGATAGGCTGTATAACTCATGGCACTGATAAGATAGGCTGTATAACTCATGGCACTGATAAGATAGGCTGTATAACTCATGGCACTGATAAGATAGGCTGTATAAACTCATGGCACTGATAAGATAGGCTGTATAACTCATGGCACTGATAAGATAGGCTGTATAACTCATGGCACTGATAAGATAGGCTGTATAACTCATGGCACTGATAAGATAGGCTGTATAACTCATGGCACTGATAAGATAGGCTGTATAACTCATGGCACTGATAAGATAGGCTGTATAACTCATGGCACTGATAAGATAGGCTGTATAACTCATGGCACTGATAAGATAGGCTGTATAACTCATGGCACTGATAAGATAGGCTGTATAACTCATGGCACTGATAAGATAGGCTGTATAACTCATGGCACTGATAAGATAGGCTGTATAACTCATGGCACTGATAAGATAGGCTGTATAACTCATGGCACTGATAAGATAGGCTGTATAACTCATGGCACTGATAAGATAGGCTGTATAACTCATGGCACTGATAAGATAGGCTGTATAACTCATGGCACTGATAAGATAGGCTGTATAACTCATGGCACTGATAAGATAGGCTGTATAACTCATGGCACTGATAAGATAGGCTGTATAACTCATGGCACTGATAAGATAGGCTGTATAACTCATGGCACTGATAAGATAGGCTGTATAACTCATGGCACTGATAAGATAGGCTGTATAACTCATGGCACTGATAAGATAGGCTGTATAACTCATGGCACTGATAAGATAGGCTGTATAACTCATGGCACTGATAAGATAGGCTGTATAACTCATGGCACTGATAAGATAGGCTGTATAACTCATGGCACTGATAAGATAGGCTGTATAACTCATGGCACTGATAAGATAGGCTGTATAACTCATGGCACTGATAAGATAGGCTGTATAACTCATGGCACTGATAAGATAGGCTGTATAACTCATGGCACTGATAAGATAGGCTGTATAACTCATGGCACTGATAAGATAGGCTGTATAACTCATGGCACTGATAAGATAGGCTGTATAACTCATGGCACTGATAAGATAGGCTGTATAACTCATGGCACTGATAAGATAGGCTGTATAACTCATGGCACTGATAAGATAGGCTGTATAACTCATGGCACTGATAAGATAGGCTGTATACTCATGGCACTGATAAGATAGGCTGTATAACTCATGGCACTGATAAGATAGGCTGTATAACTCATGGCACTGATAAGATAGGCTGTATAACTCATGGCACTGATAAGATAGGCTGTATAACTCATGGCACTGATAAGATAGGCTGTATAACTCATGGCACTGATAAGATAGGCTGTATAACTCATGGCACTGATAAGATAGGCTGTATAACTCATGGCACTGATAAGATAGGCTGTATAACTCATGGCACTGATAAGATAGGCTGTATAACTCATGGCACTGATAAGATAGGCTGTATAACTCATGGCACTGATAAGATAGGCTGTATAACTCATGGCACTGATAAGATAGGCTGTATAACTCATGGCACTGATAAGATAGGCTGTATAACTCATGGCACTGATAAGATAGGCTGTATAACTCATGGCACTGATAAGATAGGCTGTATAACTCATGGCACTGATAAGATAGGCTGTATAACTCATGGCACTGATAAGATAGGCTGTATACTCATGGCACTGATAAGATAGGCTGTATAACTCATGGCACTGATAAGATAGGCTGTATAACTCATGGCACTGATAAGATAGGCTGTATAACTCATGGCACTGATAAGATAGGCTGTATAACTCATGGCACTGATAAGATAGGCTGTATAACTCATGGCACTGATAAGATAGGCTGTATAACTCATGGCACTGATAAGATAGGCTGTATAACTCATGGCACTGATAAGATAGGCTGTATAACTCATGGCACTGATAAGATAGGCTGTATAACTCATGGCACTGATAAGATAGGCTGTATAACTCATGGCACTGATAAGATAGGCTGTATAACTCATGGCACTGATAAGATAGGCTGTATAACTCATGGCACTGATAAGATAGGCTGTATAACTCATGGCACTGATAAGATAGGCTGTATAACTCATGGCACTGATAAGATAGGCTGTATAACTCATGGCACTGATAAGATAGGCTGTATAACTCATGGCACTGATAAGATAGGCTGTATAACTCATGGCACTGATAAGATAGGCTGTATAACTCATGGCACTGATAAGATAGGCTGTATAACTCATGGCACTGATAAGATAGGCTGTATAACTCATGGCACTGATAAGATAGGCTGTATAACTCATGGCACTGATAAGATAGGCTGTATAACTCATGGCACTGATAAGAGGCTGTATAACTCATGGCACTGATAAGATAGGCTGTATAACTCATGGCACTGATAAGATAGGCTGTATAACTCATGGCACTGATAAGATAGGCTGTATAACTCATGGCACTGATAAGATAGGCTGTATAACTCATGGCACTGATAAGATAGGCTGTATAACTCATGGCACTGATAAGATAGGCTGTATAACTCATGGCACTGATAAGATAGGTTGTATAACTCATGGCACTGATAAGATTGGCTGTATAAATCATGGCACTGATAAGATAGGCTGTATAACTCATGGCACTGATAAGATAGGCTGTATAACTCATGGCACTGATAAGATAGGCTGTATAACTCATGGCACTGATAAGATAGGCTGTATAACTCATGGCACTGATAAGATAGGCTGTATAACTCATGGCACTGATAAGATAGGCTGTATAACTCATGGCACTGATAAGATAGGCTGTATAACTCATGGCACTGATAAGATAGGCTGTATAACTCATGGCACTGATAAGATAGGCTGTATAACTCATGGCACTGATAAGATAGGCTGTATAACTCATGGCACTGATAAGATAGGCTGTATAACTCATGGCACTGATAAGATAGGCTGTATAACTCATGGCACTGATAAGATAGGCTGCATAACTCATGGCACTGGTAAGATAGGCTGTATAACTCATGGCACTGATATGATAGGGTGTATAACTCATGGCACTGATATGATTGGCTGTATAACTCATGGCACTGATAAGATAGGCTGTATAACTCATGGCACTGATAAGATAGGCTGTATAACTCATGGCACTGATAAGATAGGCTGTATAACTCATGGCACTGATAAGATAGGCTGTATAACTCATGGCACTGATAAGATAGGCTGTATAACTCATGGCACTGATAAGATAGGCTGTATAACTCATGGCACTGATAAGATAGGCTGTATAACTCATGGCACTGATAAGATAGGCTGTATAACTCATGGCACTGATAAGATAGGCTGTATAACTCATGGCACTGATAAGATAGGCTGTATAACTCATGGCACTGATAAGATAGGCTGTATAACTCATGGCACTGATAAGATAGATTGTATAACTCATGGCACTGATAAGATTGGCTGTATACCTCATGGCACTGATAAGATAGGCTGTATAACTCATGGCACTGATAAGATAGGCTGTATAACTCATGGCACTGATAAGATAGGCTGTATAACTCATGGCACTGATAAGATAGGCTGTATAACTCATGGCACTGATAAGATAGGCTGTATAACTCATGGCACTGATAAGATAGGCTGTATAACTCATGGCACTGATAAGATAGGCTGTAAAACTCAAGGCACTGATAAGATAGGCTGCATAACTCATGGCACTGGTAAGATAGGCTGTATAACTCATGGCACTGATATGATAGGCTGTATAACTCATGGCACTGATATGATAGGCTGTATAACTCATGGCACTGATAAGATAGGCTGTATAACTCATGGCACTGGTATGATAGGCTGTATCATTAATGGTTCAAATACAATCACTTAACGCAAGTATGTTCGTAGCATTATATAAAAATTATTATCGTGCAATACGGTACTTAGGCTATACCGGTCGTTTTTATGATTAACCCTTCCAGCCCGGGTGTCCTTTTAAAAGGACACCGCGGCAGATAGGGCGGTACCCGGGTGTCCTGTTAAAATCCGTAAGCTTGGAAGCCTATTCATCTTGGTCTGAACGCCGTGCATCCGACGTATGTAAACAAAGCCGGTCAGTGCGTCACCGCACCTCCGAAAACAAGAAGGAGACGTCGGATCAATATTGTTGTTGTGACGTCAGACAAAATTAGTGTCTGAAAAGCTCCGATATTGTCAACATCGCGGCAACATTTGCTCCACGGAAATCGTCATCACAACTGAACCAGTTGACTGAGAGAGCTCTACTCAACGCCAGTCTACAGATTGGAAACTGAACTACGCTTATAGATGTGTGGACAATTTCTAGCAGTTAAAATAACAAAGATACGGTAGCCTAGGCCTAGACGTTTTTCGGCCAGATTGCCCGGATACGACCTCCGTCCTTTTATAAGGCAGCCCGGGTCGGAAGGGTTAAGGGGTAGTAAGTAGTATCGTGATTGTTGTAAGTAAAGGAATTCGAATTAAGTTAAAAAAGGCCTATTATGCTGTTATATATTATTAATATGGTCTTTTGCAGTATATATGAATATTATCATATGTATTATTACATAAATCATTGTATCAGCGAATCTGGTGCGGTACGATATTTTTCCTAGCTAGTGGCAGCAAGCTAGCAGGCTGCTGCACTGGTAGGCGACCAGCAGAGCTTTGAAACTTTACAGCCCATTAAATATCTCTTCTGTTAGTCATGCCATAGTGCCTTCAGAGACATCAAATGCCCATAAAATGTGGCCCATCATCTTCATGGACGTTCTCACCGATGCTGGGCTGACAGATAAGCCTTATTTTCTCATATTCATGATCATTTAACATCATCATTCCTTTATTTTCCTCTTGATGAGCTATTGCGCTACCTACCTACCTGTCCCTAACAACCGCCATCCTTACCGGCTCCATTCCCAACCATATCGCTGTGTGAATGCATTCGTAAGATAATTCCTGTTATTAAATATCCTGACCTTTATTGTAACCATATATTTCATATGTTTGACATTTAGATATAATTTAATCTAGTCTAAATAATTAACTTGTAATACTCTTCACATTAGTGCCCAGACCCAGGAAATACTTGCTCATCCGGACTACAGCAGAGCTTAATTTTAAAGACGATGAACAAGGGTTTGCAGCCGGGATGCAGGAGCAAGGACCTTGGGGAAGTAGGGCTCGGATTTACACTTGAGACTGCAGCGCCGGTGCCCGACAAGATAGCCGTTCTTAAAGATTCTTACGTTCCTAGGCTTAAGGCGGCTGAGCAAAGCCATGCAGAGTACCGCACGTCGGAGGGTGAATGTCTGTTCGAGCTCTCTTTCTTTGGGATCCCGAGGGCAATGGTTGATCAACCGAGAACCTCCGATGAGTGGGGATGATTGGTCTTGTTAAGGCCCCAGAAAATGTATTTGTTTATCAGTGGTAACGATATAAACCCAAATTGTGAGCCCTGCGAGTTGGGCAAGAAGATCAAGCAGGTGGCACTAGACCTCGAGAGGGAGACAGGAAGAAGCTGCAAGATTGTGGCAATCGAGAACCGGACTATGGTCTGAGGATGCCTACCTTAGGTGTATCAAGCTATAAGAAGTTTGGTGAACCGAATTTTGAGGTGCCGACTGCCTGACGCTCGCCACAGATTCTTATCAGTTATCCTGAATATCCGCGATCTCGACCACTTAGACGTATATATATATATATATATATATATATATATATATATATATATATATATATATATATATATATATAAATATATATATATATATATACAGTATATATATATATATATATATATATATAATATATATATATATATATATATATATATATATATATATATATACATATATATATATGGAATGGACTCGTTACCCTTAGTCGGCAACTCATCTAGGGGAGACAACCTTATACAAATCCAGGTGGATGGGACTCATCAGCCTTGGTTGGCAACCTGTCTAGGGGAGTAAACCTGATACAAATCCGTACTGCTTACCTAAGGGTAAGGCAGGTTAGTGGATGGATTAGCCGATCACCACTGTAGAAAAATAGTGCTAACAAGATGCACAGAGGGCCTCGGAATCGGACGGATCATAAATTGAGTGGTCAATCCTGTAAGTCCTTCACTAAACTGGCTCGGGTTGTCCCTCTCACAGGGAATTGGTCCGCTTGGGGGCATTCTGTGTATGGCCACCCTCGTAAGGGGAGTAAGGCGTCCGGCAATAGATATATATATATATATATATATATATATATATATATATATATATATATATATATATTATATATATATATATATATATATATATATATATATATATATATATATATATATATATATATATATATATATATATATATATATATATATATATATATATAATATATATATATATATTATATAGATATATATATATTTATATTTATATATATAATTATATATATATACTGTATATATATATATATATATATATATATATATATATATATATATATATATATATATATACAGTATACTGTATATATATTATTGATAAAAGTACTGTCGCACAAGTACTCGTGTATTGTAAATATATAAATGACGTGGATTTGCAGGCAAATTGTAGCTATGGAGGACGAACATGATAAAGTACCGTGACGTGGGATGTAGGATGAAAATATATTTAATAACATGGGAAATAATAACAATGAAGACAGGGTAACCATAAAGACAGACAGAAACAGATGGTGACAAGTATTATAATGAGGGTGGGGGAAGTTGACTGGTTTGGGTTGAGAAAGAGGAAGAAGAAGGAAGATAATAAGGAAGGAGAGATGAAAGGAAGGAAAGAAGGTAGACACGATGAAATAAGGAGAATGGAAGAAGGAATGCAAGACAGAAGATATAAAATAAGTTGGAGGAAGCAGCATAAGTGGAGGAGTAATTGGAAGAAGTGGAAATCAAGGAGGAGGGGACGACACATATTAAATATATAATTATGCTGTAGAAAGACACAGCCAAAAACAAAAACAAAATAAAACTCGATAGGTAAATAAATAAATATATATTATACAGAAAGATGGAGATTAAACATGAAATGAGAAGAATATGTGATGATAAAACGAATTGCTCATTACTTTTACCCCTGTTCTTCACATTCCCTTTCTTTTTCGCTATTTTTCTCACTCGCTCTTCCCACAATACAATAATGTATGGAAAATACAAATTATAAATAATGTTGTGAAATAATTATACGTGTGTCATCATAAATTATAATTAACGATTAAATGTTTTACAGATAATTTTCGAACACCCTATACAATATACTGTACATTAAGTACTAAGGGTAATTGTATATTATTTGTTATAGTATTGTTTGTGTTTGTACTTGAGGAAATAAGATAGCTTATTTTTAAAGTATATAGGGTAGACAAAGGACTGCTAATGCACCCCCCTTCCCCCCTCCAGCACACACACATATACTGTATACTCACGCACGAGTATATCTGTATGTATAGATGTATGTATATACATATACATATATGTAGGCTATATGTGTATGGTGCTTGCGCACAGTATGTGTATGATTATGTATATGTGGATTTATGTGTATGTGTGTGTATATGCACTCATATATTATTACATATGCATAAGCTGCATATTGATACGCTTAGATGTGTGCATTGTGTGTGTATGTACAATTGTGCATGCAGTGTATGTGTATGTAGCAATACGTACATGCACATGTAATGTGCAAGTATACAGTACGGTTGCATCATACTAGTTTAATCAAGCTTACATTAATGCAGTTAAATATAGGTCAGCATATCTATGAAGTTCACACGTATATTTTCAGACTCTGGCTGTAATTATTGATAATCCGTTTACTTTTATTATCAGCAGTTACATAGTAACTAGGCGAACAGTAAATATAGTCAGTAACATTGTCAGTAAATCAACTCAAAAGCTTTCAACAAACCCGTATACCCTTTTATAAATGCGTAACTATTATAGTTTTCAGTATACCTAGTACATAGTGTTTACTGGTCAAATAGCTTCTATGCAAACTATTATCTCAACTTTTTCCTCTGTACATTTTCAACCAACGGCTGCAATTATCAATTAACCGTTTATTTTTATTGGTATTATTATTATTACACGCACACACACACGCGCGCGCACACACACATACATACACACACACACACACATTCACACAGCACTCTTCTCTCTATCTCTCTGTCGAATAACAAAAATATAAGCTCCTATTCTCGGATTTCTGTCAATCAGTCCCCTCCTCTTTTCTCTCTCCTTTCTCCTCCACAATTCACCCAATGGTTTAACCCTTGGCTGGCGGGGGTGGACTTAAGTCGGGCTAGAGAACCATGTACTATGTGGCGGGGCCCGACTTAACACCTTACGAGCGGCCTATGCGGTTTATTTATGTGTACCGCACAGCGGGGTGTTTTTAGCCAAAATAGGGCTGTTTACGTGATCATTTTCATGCCTAAATAAGACCCAGAACGTAAAACAAGTACCTATCCCTGAAAGGGCATAAACAGAGCTTTCGAATGACACCATAACGATCCTTGTATGATGGATAGTTTTCTTGCAATAACCGTGCAACGCGAGTGCAAAAAGCAGGTAATTCGGTACTTTCAGTACATAATTGAGTATGTAGCGAGTGAGAGAGGGAGGAGGGAGCTGAGATTTGTGTCAGTAGGTTCGCCGCGGTGGTCTGGAGCAGTCATACGCTCGCTAGTCTCCTGCCACCACTTGTCTCTCTCTCTCAGCCACATTACGTGCTGAAATTGCCACTCGAGTTATGTCGAGCGCCGCCACATAGTCCAGCTTTATTTAACTCGACTTATGTTGCTCGCCGCTAAATAAGGGTTAAGTATGTGTGCAATTTTGGCGCAATATTGGCTCTGAGAGAGAGACGAGCGACGGGAGGAGCGTAAGTTGCCTCATGACCGCTCGCCACGGTCGCCGTGGGCCTACTGACATATACTACACACACATCCACCCTCCCTCCCTCGCTACACACGTAATTATGTAACGAAATGACCGTATTTTAGCTATTTTGCCCTTCGGTTGCACGATCGTTGCAAGACAACCAGTGATCGTACAAGGATGGTTCAGGTGTCATTGGAAAGGTCAATTATCGCCCTTTCAGGGATACATAATTGTATTATGCTCTGGCTCTTGTTTATGCATGAAAAAGAGCACGGAAAGAAGGCCATTTATGGTAAAAAAAACTGCTGGGCGGCACAGTGAAATATACTCCACCACCCGCTCTTAAGGTGTTAACTTTGAGGATCACATCACATACTTTTCCCAATGTCTCCCTCTCTAATTGGAAGACCACAGCAAATAAAGGATGGTGGGGAACTTGTGTCTGGATGATGAACAATGATAAAAATTAGTTCGATTAGAGAACAAATGTTGAATGATGAAAGTTGGCAGAAAGAGTAATTAAACTGGAAGGCATGACATAAATTTACCTCAATTTACCCTAATTTAGTTAGAGAGGATTGATTTAAATCTGATGATGATCAGCTAAGAGCCCATATTGGTACGATTACTTCGACAAAGATGAATTGCAATTTATGTCTGATAAAAATGTAGTTGATTTAGAACATTTCAAAACACCATGGCTCTATTGAAAGTCCAAACAGTTCTGTTTATGCATGCATGTTACGAAAGTCACTGGTGTCTCGAGGATATTCACATATCTCGCTTATGTGTTTATAAAATATAGAAGTTATATATTTTTTTTTTTTAGACAATGAACGAAGAAAGGAAAAACACAGATAAAACAAAAAGGTCCATGTGCCTAAAGGCATCCTCCATTCATAAAATGTTTGTAACAACTGGATTTAAATATTTGTAGATTGTAAGTTTGTGGAAAGCAATTCGAGGGAAGTGAATTCCAAAGAGTAGTAGTTCTAGGGATAAATAAATTTTGATAAGCAGAAGTTCTGCATTGTGGAGGAGAAAGTGTAAATTCATGGGCGCTCTCAGCTGCCCTAGTTCTACGGGGAAAGATGTGGAGAGGAGGCACAATTGAAGCAAGGTCCTCGGAACAATTGCTGAGAAAATATCTGTAGAATAATGCAAGGGATGCAACGTTTCTTCGTATGGATAATGTAGGAAGATCCTGTGTGATTGCAGGGTTATTGATTAATCTAATAACTTTATTTTGAATTTTGTCCAACTGCCTCAATGCAACCACTCCACTTCCACCCCACAGAGGTGAACAGTAATCCATCTGAGAACGCACATACATGACTTTTATATATTACGGCCAACTGCTCGTCATTGAAGAATTCTCGAACTCTGTACAGGAGTCCCAGTTTTTTAGATGCATTCTTAGCAATGCTTCTAACATAATGTGTCCAGCTCAAGTTAGTAGTTAATGTTACACCGAGAATGTCAATACTAGGGGAAGTGGGAATATTTACATCATTAAAAAATATATGGGAGTCAGTGAGATTCTGTCGGTTAGAAAATTTAATGTACTTGGTTTTCTGTGCATTAAAGGAAACTAGATTCTTTTGTCCCCATTCTTCAATTCTAGAAAGGTCCTGGTTCAGAGAAATTGCAGTGCTTATTTTTGAATTTATAAGATCGGGTTGGGTGAAAGAATTGGTAAATGTGAAGGAACTGTGGAGTGTTGAGTCATCTGCGTAGGAATGTACTGGATTACGAGTGGTAGATATGAGATCATTGATATGAATGAGGAACAGAGTTGGGGCCAAAACTGATCCCTGGGGAACACCAGCATTTATTGAGTGAAATTGAGAATAAAGGCCATCTACCATTACACGTATTTTTCTGTTATGAAGATAAGAAGAAATTAGTGGAACTAATGATGCAAGGCCGTAGTGTGACATCTTCGACAATAAGGATTGATGCCAGACTCTATCAAATGCCTTTGATATATCCAGTGCTATTGTATGTGTTTCACCATGTTGGTCTGTAGCTTGGTTGATTTGATGCGTAAGAAGGCAAAGAATGTCTGCAGTTGATCGACATCGTCTAAAACCATATTGCCTATCACTGATTAATTTATTATTCTCAAGATGCTTAATTATGTGATTATTTAATATAATTTCAAAGACTTTACCAAGAGTGGAAGTTATAGCTATTGGTCTGTAGTTTGATGGATCTGAAGAGGCACCTCTTTTAGGAACTGGATGGATGTTTGCTTCTTTCCAGGGTACTGGGAAGCATGAGGTATGAGTACATAGACGGAAATTTTTTGCCAATACAGGAGCGAGCACCAAGGAGCAATAATATTCTTAAGTACTATTGGAGGAATTTCATCTGGACCAGGAGCCTTATCTACTGAGAGATTCTGCAAAATAGTTATGACATGTCTGGTGTGGATCTTAAGTGAGGGAATTTCAGGCGAATTAAAATTAAGTACAGGGACATCTTGATTTATTTCATCTAAGGTTGAGTTGGTGAAGAAAACATCCGCAAGAAGGTTGGACGTTCGACTCTCTTCCTTGATTTCACTAGTGATTTGTGGACGATTTATCTCCCCTCAAACTTTTAGGTCTGGTGCTCTCCCAATTACTGTTCCTCCCTCGGGTGTTCCTGGTACCGATTCCCTTGGTCTCCACCACTTTGATCCACAGCTTTTACCGCGATGCACCACCACGCACAAAACTATACCTATCTTGTCGTTTCTACCAAATGTTGTTATATTTCAAATATTCACTGAATTCTGAAAGTCTTTCCAGTAGTGTATCCTTCTGACGTGAGGCAGTCAGCACAGATGCCTTTGCCATACGGAGGTATTATTTGCTTGCAATTTATCCCTTCAGAATAATAAGTATATTCTGATTGTGTCTTGAATATATTTTACAACTTTATATAGCTTAAGCAAGATCCCCAGCAAATTATTGGGTAATTTATCTCATCTAACGCTTATTTGCACAGGGTTTTCCAAAGTTGAATTTATTTTCCCTAAAAATAATTCAGGTTACATATCTTTTTTTGTTCTCTCTCTCTCTCTCTCTCTCTCTCTCTCTCTCTCTCTCTCTCTCTCTCTCTCTCTCTCTCTCTCCACCAAATGGTGGAATAAAGAGATTTCACACTGTTTGCTTTCTAAAAAGTTTGTTAATGATAGATTAAAATCTTCACAAAATGACGAAAAACGGGTGAAATGTGTAGAACTACGACGACGCAAAGCCAAAAAAGTTAATTAAGCAAAGTAAAAAGACCCTGGAGTTACATGATGCGAATCAAAGTAAAACAAACCCGAAATAATTCTATAGTTATATCAGAAAGAAAAAAGTAGTTACTTCAACTGTTGGACCGTTCGTTGATGAAAATGGAGAATACACCAAAGACGAAGTACAAATGAGTAATGCCCTCCATACCTTCTTTGCATCAGTGTTTACAACAGAAAACCTCAGTGATATCCCTACAACATCGCCGATTCAAATTGATAATTCTGATGTTCTAAGCTATATCACCGTTACAGAGAGAGAAGTATTGACATGCTTAGATAAACTCAAGGTAAATAAATCGCCCAGACCTGATACAATCTCACCTAGAGTTCTAAAGGAAGCTAAGGATGAGCTCTCCAAACCACTGATATTGCTATTCAATAAATCCTTGCAGTCTGGAACTATCCCTGATCAGTGGAAGCTTGCCAATGTAACACCGATATTAAAAAAAGGCAGCAAATCCCTACCCAGTAACTTTCGTCCAATTAGCTTGACCTCAGTTGTATGTAAAATGCTATTAACACTCATAAGAGACAGACTCGTGAATCACTTAGAGGACAAAACACATACTTAAGGATACTCAACACGGCTTTCGTAACACACGTTCCTGCTTAACAAACCTCATAGACTTCTTCCACGATATCCTCAACCTCTACGATGAGAGTAAAGCTGTAGATATTATATACCTTGATTTTCAAAAGGCCTTTGACTAAGTTCCCCACAAACGTTTACTGCTAAAACTAAAAGCACATGGAATACAAGATGGTGTGTTGTAATGGATAGAAAATTGGCTCAGTGACAGAAAGCATAGAGTAGTCACAAACGGTAAGACATCTAAATGGACCAATGTAAGTAGCGGGGTACCCCAGGGATCGGTACTAGACCAATTACCTTTCTAATTTACATCAACGACATAGACGAGGGTCTCACCTGTACAATCTCAAAACTTGCTGACGATTCAAATATTGCAAATAACGTACTCTCAAAGGAACAAGTTGACAATATTGAACACAATCTAGATAAGTTGTCATGTTGGGCACAAACTTTGCAAATAAGTTTCAATGCGGATAAATGTAAAGTACTACATATCGGATACCGAAATGAGAAAGCAAACTATTTGATGAATGGCACTCAGCTTAAGAGTGTAGTTAAGGGTTAAGAGGCGACTTAATTCAAGTGTTCAAAATCATCAAAGGCATCGTCAATATGAACTGTAGTAAATACTTCACTATCGACCAATATAATTACACGCTGGGAAAAGCTTGCGAAATTATTGGTAAAACTTTTAACTCGCACGAATCTAAGAATGTCTTCTTCAATCGAGTTGCCAACTTGTGGAATGGGCTTCCCCGAGACGTTATAGACTGCAGCACCGTTGATTCTTTTAAACTTCCCCTAGATAAATATCTTGCCTCAAACCCACGACTGACTGCGTTTGAAAATTAATAACTTTATTTTATTCTCCCTTCAGATTCATCAAGGATTATTGCGTTTATACTATATATATTACTAAGACATTACTCTCTTTTTTCCCAGATGTACGAAAGATCACTAAAACTGTATGTTACTAACCCATATGTCCCCTACTAACTTCCTAATCCTGCCACGGGCATTAGTTCCAGGGCAGTAGTTCCCTTCCCAATTTTTCCCTTTCCTAAACCACTGTTCGAACATTTGATCCTCAGTGTTTTAGAGGACAAACAGCCTAGAGTGGTCACTAGACCTGTTGTTGCTTGATTTCATTTGTACTCCTTTGTACTCTCTCTCTCTCTCTCTCTCTCTCTCTCTCTCTCATTCCTCCTACTCCTTCTTTCCTTCCACTTCGGTTTACCTGTCTTACCTTAATCCTCCTCTACCTCTCTCATTTATCCTTCTTCCTTTCTTCCCATTCCTCCACCTCCCATTCTTTCTACTATCTTCCATTTCCCAATTTTCTTTTTCTAAGTCTTCTTTCTCTTCTTCTACTTCCCGCCCTCCTATTTTTCACTTCTTTTCTCCTCCCTCCCCCCTGAGTAAGTGGAGACAAATTACTTCTAGGGCTACTTTTTATGCTGCGAACAATAAGTGTCGCGGGTAATGGCTTAACTATGTCATGTTTGTGTGTGTGTGTGTGTGTGAGAGAGAGAGAGAGAGAGAGATCGGGAGTGATATTCCTTGTGTAGTGTCCGGTTTTCGTTTGTTTATTCTTACATAGGCCTTCGTACGTTTACAATAAGTGTATAACACCATTATACCATGTTGTTTCTTGATATGTTTGGTGAATGGATTTTTATAAAATAGAAACAGATACACCCGTCACTCCCCCCCCCCCCCCCCCCCCCCCTCCCCCCCACACACACACACACATGCAAAAAAGCCAAGACAAATATTGGCATTATGCAATATATTGTATATTGTCCCCAATAACTGTTTGCTTAATGAGTGGAATAACTTATCAGTACAGATTGTTTGGTAGCATTAAAATTGGCATGCATAAAATAGGAATTGACAATAATATTGAGGACAATTAACTAGTGTATATATTAGAAAACGAACCAGTAAATATTTGTAGTATACATAATTTGTTGTTATAATTTCATAGTTGAAACTCATTCTCTTGTGCTTGGATCTTTACTCTCCAAATATTTGTTATGCATATTCTAGATTAGTTATATGGCCGGTTTGCATAGTAGGAAATGCGAGGTCTTTGAAGTTGGTGTACAGTATTTTCTCGGTAAACACTAAGCAAAAGTTAACCTTTTTGTTTTCGATTGATATATAACCTTGGCATGTGAAAGTATAATATGTGATTTTTGATGACACTATTGAAGCTGTGAAAAACAAAAAGTAACTCCTTCATGCAATCACAATGTATTCACGATTTCAACCAGGATTTTTACTCAACGTCGATCTATTTACAGTAGTTTGTCTATTTGTTAATTTGTCTTTTGTGGTGGTCCATCAGTATTTATCTATCTTACCTGGCTTCTTATGTTTCCCATTATTATTAAGCCACCAGTTTAGTACCTAAATATTGAATTGCACATTTATACTTAGAGTTTATGGGAAGTCGGGTAAAGGCTTAGGTTATTTTTTATTATTGTTAAGCTAAGGTACTATTAACCCTTTGAGGATCATCACGCGTTTTGACATTAATTCTGGCTATCATTAGACAATTTCATTCAGTTTAGGAAGGAACTTTTGGAAGTCGGAAGGATGATTAACATAGTTTTTACCCCTCTGATTGCTAGAGGGTCTTCCAAAACTGAATAAAATCGCCTAATGATAGCCAAAATACACCACCAAAATCCTTTATGATCGCCAGGGGGTTAAGTTAGCTTAGGTTTATAATTTAAGCCTATACAGTACATGAAGACTTTACTGGCAGACTAGAACATGGTAAATTTGGATTATGTTAGATTATGTTATAATTATATGAATTATATCTAATCCTTTGTTGATCATGACGCGTTTTAACATCATTTTTGGCTATCAATAGACGATTGTATAAAGCTTAAAAATAGTCTGTGGGAATTAAAAGTGTAAAGAGTGTCTCAATTAACCCTTTGACTTTCATATAACCTTACTAATCTAAATCTATCTATCTATCTATTGCCTGACGCCGCGATCCCCGAACCACCCCACGAACGAACCTCGAACGAACCTCCCCCATGAACCTCTGTCCCCAGTCAGTCGACGCCCCTCCTCCCAACCAGCAACGCATTCATCCATATACTTCCTCACTCCATCCTTCCACCTCTCATTCGGTCTACCTCTCCCTCTCCGTCCCTCCACCTCGCTCTCGTACACCCTCTTAGTCATTCTCTCGCTCTCCATGCGTTCCATATGGCCGAACCATCTCAAGTTGTTCCTTTTCACACTTTCCAGCACATCTACCTCCACACCACACCTCCTTCTTACTTCCTCATTAGTCTGTCTATCCCTCCATGTAACTCCCCACGCACTTCTTAAGTAATTAATTTCTACTGCTCACACTCTTGGTCTGAGTCTCTTAACCAACGTCCATGCTTCGCTTCCGTACGTCAGTGTCGGGATTACGACACTGTCATGCAAGGACTTCTTCACTTCCATACTGACCACCCTATTTCTTGTTACTGCTTTCAGCGTTCCTACAACCCTCTTCCCCTGTTTTACCCTCTCCTGCACTTCTTCATCCATAGTCCCATATGTACTCAACACACTGCCCAGATACTTAAAAGAGTTGACGATCTCCATATAATCTAATAATAATAATAATAATCATATAATACTAATCTAAATAAAATCGTCTATTGTTAGCCAGAGTAAACTGCCAAAAGGCGTCATGTTAATCTAAAATAGGTGAACATTTACAGTAGTGTTGAAATTAGGTTTGTTGTAGATTAAGTAAGGTGTAGATTAAAGCTAAGTTCAATACAGTTTGGTGTCGAATTAGGCTAGGTTATATGATGTTAGTTGTAGATAAAGGCTAGGTTAGATAAGTTTGGTTTTAATGTAGATTAGGTTAGATCAGCTTAAGTTAGAACATATTATGTTACGTGTTAATTTAGGCTAGATTTAGTTAGATATCATCATAGTCACAATATCAAGCTCCTACACCAGCCAGTTAACAATTGGCCATCACTATAGATTGCGATATGTTCAGCTTTTGTAATCCTTAGAAAGTGAATGTATTAATTGTGACTGACGTAGCAGTAGTATATCACCAGCACCTGGAAAATTGTATTGATGGTGACAATTTGTGGGGCTGAATGACCTAATTGTTTGAGTAAGTGAGTTGATCGCTGTGTGTGTGTGTGTGTGTGCGTGTGTGCTGTATATGTGTGTATTTTTCGGAAATATATGTTACGTGCTTCAGCTTTCATATCTCTCTCTTTCTCTCTCTCTCTCACTCTCTCTAAGAAAGGTGAGCACCACATATAGGCAATACCAGAGCTAGAAAACGGGACTTGGTAGTGGCCTTTGTAAACAACGGGATTGGGTAACGTTCTTTGATCAGCGAAGTTATTGCCTTTCCCTCTCGATACTCGGTTAATATACTGCCTACCTAGCTCCGTATTATGTCTGTTTGTCTGTTTATGTGTCTGTGTTTGTATTTTATTTTTATATATTCCAACTACTCCCTCTCGGTCATAGGCTGAGAACCTGTACATTCTACCGCTCAACACGGTGAAGCCCGTGAGGTCTCGTTCCATTCTATGGAATGAGATTAGTTAGTTAAAATAGGACTTCAGAGGCTATCAACCCTATTGAATTATTAATGCAGCACGCTGTAAGTCAAGAAGAACTTCAGGACTGGAGCCTCTCTGCGAGAACCCCAGTCCCTTCGGAGTGAGACATGTGAAGCACCCACTCACAGCCCAAAGCAGCCCCATCTCTGAAGCTGCTTCACCTCCGTGCTTCACTGTCTCACTACCTAGACTCGAACCCTCACTCTCAGAACGCCACCTATTGAGCAATTAACTCACTAGGCATTGTCCCCATGTAGCATATTTTGAATATGGAAATATTCTTTCAATTCTATTTAATCAGGGAACAATAAGGGTATTTTTTGGCGTTTCGATGGGCTTTGTGTTAATGCACTGATACTGGGTACAGCACAAATTAGATCCAAATAATATCTTTCCATTGACATTTCGGGACTCGAACCCGGGTCCATTGGATTACTAGTCCAGTGATAAGACCACTTCACCACACCTCTACCTAGTTCAATATTATGTATGTTTATGTGTTTGTGTCTTTGTTTGTATTTATATAGAGAGTCTACCTAACTCTGTATTTTGTCTGTTTATATTAATTTTGTTTGGCTTTGTTTATATTTATATATAGTGCCTACCTAACTGTATTGTGTACGTTTGTCTATATATGTCTGTGTGTCTGTGTTTGTATTGTTGTTGTTGGTGCTGTTCCCCAGGCTGTCTGGCCGAGCAAGGCCAAGGCCATAACCGAGCGTCCCCACAGAACCCTCCCTGCTTACCACTAATAAAGCCCAGGTGACCGAAGCCACTCAAAGGCGGGGAGCTGAGGAGGGTGCGGAAACGCCCGGAAAACCAAAGCCCCATCCAAGGCTCTGTGCCCCTTAGCATTTATGAAGGGAAAGTTGAGGGCAAAGGAAAAATGTGACGCTTTGGCTCCCAATCTGCCAGGGTTGGCAGTAGGGACCACGGAAAAGACGCCGTCACTTGAGATCTAGAAAATATACAAGTAAAAGGAACAGTCAGAGTAAGCTATGAGTATGGCAGAGAACGCTCAACTCTCATTCTGATAGACCAGCCCATCACCATTGTGTTTGTTTTTATATAATTATATATTTATATATATTTATTTATATATATATATATATATATATATATATATATACAGTATATATGTATATATATATATATATATATATATATATATTTATATGGGTTTGTATTTATATATAATGCCTATCTAACTCTGTATCCTGGGTGTTTGTCTGTTTATGTCTGTGTGTATGCCTGTTTGTATTGATATTACATCTCAAGATTATACTATTTATTATGAATTCATTATATCCAACTATCATATCATTTTAAGACGTTTTAGTTACTGTGTCTGTATTTGTGTGAAGAACTGTACATTTCAGAGGTCAACAGAATCATCCATTGTAACTCCTTGTCAGATTTGTCATGATTCAGATTCTGTACACTGGCTAACATTCCGCTAATTCATGCATTCTCAACCACCATCTTGTAACTCAACACGGGTAGCCATCTTGTATCCAGAAGGTGTGGCCCAGGGTGGTGATAGGTGAGAAGGTATTGAGAGGAGGCAGATAGATTATAACCACAGGCCAGACAAGTCGCCTTTTAGAGTTCCCTCTCAATATAGGGAAGGCTATCTCACTTACTTAAGTTTTAGTACTCTGTATATTATTTCAGTTTGTACTTCAATATATATCAAAGTGGTTTTGGACCAGAGATCTTTAATTATATTCCCTTTACCTATATATATCAATATAATATATATATGTATGGTAATCGGTGGTGGCAGCATTATAATTACTTATATATATCAATCGATTAATCTATCATTAACGAGCAAAGAGAGCTGAGATCAACATCTACAATCAACCTATAACTAAAATATAATATCTACATCTCTTAAGGCCATCGACACCTTCAGTCAGCCTTATATAGAGTCAACAGTTAACCCTTATCATAAATATAGGATCGTAACTCAAAACGTCCTAATACTCCTACCTGGAGTTAACCCTATGAATACATTTGACTACTCCTAATAGTCTTACGTAACATTGATTTATATATAAAGTGCCTTCCTAGTTCTGTATTATGTCTGTCTGTTTATGTCTCGTTGCCTTTGTTTGTAGTTATATATAGTGTCTACCTAGCTCCATATTATGTCTGTTTATGTTTGTGTATCTGTATGCCTTTTTGTATTCTGTCATATATGTAATGTACCTAGCTCTGTATTATGTCTGTCTGTTTATACTAGTATGTCTTTCTTTGTATTCATATATATAATGCCTACCTGACTCTGAATTGTGTTTGTTTGTCTATTTATGTCAGTGTCTATGCCTGTTTGTATTTAACTATATATTTAATGATTACCTAGATGGGAAAAGTGGGGATTGGGCCTGAGTATATAGAATATAATAGAATAGACCTAGGTCTGTATTATGTATGTGTGTTTGTGTGGGTTTATTTGTAAATTAATTGGTGAGTTGGTGAAAACAAAAAATAATTTATCCAGGTCCAGGAGTAATTTATAGCGAGGCCATTCTTTCTGGTTAAGTGCCCCATTAATTACCTCTTCCATTCGTCTAACCAGTACGTTATCAGAGTGCAGTTGGGTATATGTACAGGCTAAGATTAATATGCAGTATTCGAGAATGTATAATATATCGTAGGTTTGTGCATAACTTCTAACTTTCTTGATAGCCTAATGTTTAGTGTGCGGAATTTCAGTGTGAGTATCCTAGGTTCGAGTCCTTGGAGTACCACATGTATTCATTACTTTCATTTATTTCATTAGTTGGGTTTATTTGTAAATTAATTGATGAGTTAGTGAAAACAAATATACATTTGATTGTATATACAGTATTTGTATATGTATCTGTCTGCGTTTGTTATAGTATGCACTGAAGGATAGACGCAACTAAACAACAGTAGCTATATCTAAAAATTACATTGCTAGATTGTTAAACTGTAGCAATACTAACATACAGGAAGGGGTTTCACACAAACGATATTTCCAGCAATTGTGGATATGAATATTTTTATTTCTGGCAAGACCTGTGCAGTCTGAGTGTTTCTGAAACTCTGATATCTCACACACTAGCAAGCACACACACACACACACACACACATACACTAGCAATCACGCACTGCACAAAATCTCCCCTCCCAAAATCCAATACACCGAGACCTGACTACACACACACTATTAAGGACACACACGCACACACACACTAACAATCACGCACTGCACAACATCCCCCCTCCCAAAATCCAACACACCGAGACCTGATTACACACACACACACACACACACACACACACACACACACACACACACACACACACACTCGCACACTAACAAACACACACACACTGTTCTTTCCAGTATCCATTCATTTTCGCCTCTCCTTAAATAAAACAGAAAAGAACGTTATTAAACAAAACAACTCTTCTCGGGTCCACTTTGCCCACCCGTCAGCCGACACGTCTTCCACTTAAGGGGAGATGGACTGATATTCTGGCCCTCCTTCTTCCTCATGTTTAGCACAATTAATATTTTGATTTGTAGACGTTCGGCCCATTAGTTTGGCGATTTTAAGACCTTTCGCCCCACTTATAGTCAATGTTAAGACTTTGGTGTCTATTTTCTTCCTGGCGAGCGATAGCGAACCTGTTATTTAAGAGAAACCGGCCTTTAGCCGGGACATTTTCCTATCGAAAAACAAATACAAATTAATCTTGAAAGAGGGTCTTGTGTGTGTGTGTGTGTGTGTGTGTTTTATTTTTTGTAAAGCTTGATGGAGGTCTAGTGAGGAAACTAAAACAAAACACACACACACACACACACACACACACACACAAAACTTACAATATGAAGACCGGCTGTGTCACCTGGGGATTCCCTCACTTGAACAGAGAAGGGAGAGGGGAGACATGATAGCTTTATTTAGGTGTGTTCACGGAAAGGAATATATTGATCAAAAACAAATTGTTTGGCCAGCGGTGGGGAGGACGAGAGGACATGACTATAAACTGTTGAGGAGGAGAGCTAGGAAGGATGTTAGGAAGTTTGGTTTTCTAGATAGAATGGTTGAGAAGTGGAATAAGTTACCAAACGACCTAGTGTGTGCACAAAATATTCAAGCTTTTAAAGTAAATTATGATAAGTTAAAGGCTAACGGGACACTACGAGAGTAATCTCAATCCTGTAAAATACAATTAGGTAAATACAATTAGGTAAATACACATATATATATATAAAACTATATAAACTTGAGAAACTAAATACAATTAGGTAAATACAATTAGGTAAATACACTTATATACATATATATATATATATATATATATATATATATATATATATATATATATATATATATATATATATAACTATATAAACTTGAGAAACTAAATACGCCCATCCCCCATTAATAACATAGAAAAACTATCCAAATTCTTTACTAACTAAATTAGATAATGTAATCCTATGTAAATTGTAAATTGGCTTTATATACAGTAGAGATATAATCTAATTTATTTCAGTCCCAACACCAGACACCTCCCAATGAAATTATTGAGAGCATGTGCTCCTCCCGGGATTCGAACCAGGGATACCACATACCGATCTTAAACACTCTAACCACTATACCACCAAGACAGTTAAAGGTTAAGTACCTGCATATGACTAAGATTTTATAGCCATTTATCGAATACTGAATTTTAATCTAATACATTACAACACATACGCCAAGATAATCAACTGTAATATGCGTATATGAAATCAGTAGCTAACCAGATAATAGTACATTGAATATCATGAATATCTAACCGAAGGTTCTCAAGTGTGGAAAGTGGTGTGTCCATACAGGGAAATGTGGGAAGTACAAAGTACATTAGAAGAGACCACTCCCCCAATCTCGCACATATACACATATATAACCATGATTAATATATTCCATACCCTACTAGAGAAACCCGACAATTTAGTACCAGATGTGTGACAAAGAGCATGATCGATAGAGTGAGTGAGGCCAAAACAGGGGGCAAATAATTACACACACACACACACACACACACACACACACACACACACACAGCCCGTAGCCTAGTAGGTAGAGCTCTCGTCTCACACACGAGGGGTCGGGGGTTCAATCCCTGGCCGGGCGGAGACAAATTGGGCTTGTCTCCTTTCATGTGTTAGCCTCAGTTCACCTAGCTGTAAATAGGTACCTGGAATAAGTGGACGACGTTGTGACGTCCCCTCTGGGGTTGGCAAAAATGGTACAAGGCGAGATGGGTATCATATGGTTCACCTAAGCTGCTGGCTACCTAAGCCTTCGGGCGAGACGGTACCGTCTATAGTGAGAATGGTACCATACAGATCCTCCCTAAGCCTTCGTTTCCGATGTCGCCAATTGGCTAAAAATACAGACTACACACACATCCACAGCCATTCCAACGATACATATAACACCTACACATATAGGAGGCGGGAAATAACGAACATGCTCACTCCCGCAATACAACTAGAGTAAGTACAACTAGAGTAAGTACACACACACACACGCATGCACACACACATTCATTCTCTCACAAAAACGCCTTTTCCGGCTCTTTAATCAGCAACTCTGGTCACAAGGATCTGTCACCAATATTTTGATACTAATTTTGTTACCAACCACCAATCTAGTTACCGATACCAGTGCAAGATAGATCCATAATCAAACACCCAAACATGAAAAAACATTCATATTATCACCAACCCACCAATTAACTTACATATATATACCTAATTAATTAAATCTGTGAAACTAATGAATTCATGTGGTACTTCAAGAATTCGAACCTAGGATACTCACACCAAAATTCCGCACACAAACCATTACGCTATCAAGAACGCCAAGAAACTTCAGCGTGGATTGTGGTAACAACGCGGGTAAAAGCAATAATGACCTTAGTCCCTGAAATTCCCGGTTTCTTTATTGCGCCCTCCAATATCTGTAATGGTGGTGACGGGGTGTTGGACTAGTAATAAAAGGGGATAACAGGAAAATATGGAGAGAGATAGAGAGAGAGAGAGAAATGGGAGTATCATGAGAAATTGGCGAGAATGGAAGGTTAAACGTAAGATAATTACGTCTTTAGTATTCTGACTGAGGCCTAAGAGGTACTCCAGCATAGTTAACCCTTAAAAAGCGGCCCACCACTTAAGTCGAGTTAAATAAAGCTGGACTATGTGGCGGCGCTCGACATAACTCGAGTGGCAATTTCAGCACGTAATGTGGCTGAGAGAGAGAGACAAGTGGTGGCAGGAGACTAGCGAGCGTATGACTGCTCCAGACCACCGCGGCGAACCTACTGACACAAATCTCAGCTCCCTCCTCCCTCTCTCACTCGCTACATACTCAATTATGTACCGAAAGTACCGAATTACCTGCTTTTTGCACTCGCGTTGCACGGTTATTGCAAGAAAACTATCCATCATACAAGGATCGTTATGGTGTCATTCGAAAGCTCTGTTTATGCCCTTTCAGGGATAGATACTTGTTTTACATTCTGGGTCTTATTTAGGCATGAAAATGATCACGTAAACAGCCCTATTTTGGCTAAAAACACCCCGCTGGGCGGTACACATAAATAAACCGCATAGGCCGCTCGTAAGGTGTTAAGGCAGAGAGCTAAAGGGTTGATAGAGGTGGCCCCTACTGGTTCATGGCAGATTGTATAGATTTGTGTGTGTGAAAGGAGAGATAATTCGTGTGTGTTTGTGTGAATCTGACTTTGTGTGTGTGTGTGTTTGTGTTTCTATGCAGAATTTACAGATTTGTGTGTGTGAACAGAGAGAGAATTGGTGTGTGTTTAAGTGAATCTGACTGTGTGTGTGTGTGAGTGTCTGAAAAACAAACGTAGGAGAACAAAGGTAATAATCATGAACGTAAAATACTATAGAGGAAGCTGTAGATAATGATAACAATAACAGGGGAGGGGAGAGAATGAGAGAGGGGATGTATGAAATAAACATATAACTAGTCTGATGTAGAGAGTGGGAGAGATATAACGCAATGGAGAATATCAGTAACATATGAAGAGCAGGGTATATATATGGTATATATATATATATATATATATATATATATATATATATATATATATAAACTTATTACCGGAGGAAGGAAGTAAAAGTCTCAGAATCTGTATGCCATAATACAATAACATAATACTAACATTATACAGTAGACAAATATATATACATAGATAAATAGGCATGTACATACACACACCTGTAGCTTAATCCGGGCCAAAACGAATCCAGCTATTAAACTGCTAACAAATGTGAACATTGGTCACTCTCTCGCAAAATTATGTTGGACGAGATATTCCACACCAACGACTGGGAAAATGAGCAGGGTAATGGAGCAACAGCAGCAGCGGGTTAAAGCATAATATAGGTAGTTCATAGGAGGTAATAATGAGGCAACAGCAGCAGTGGGGTAAAGCATAATATAGGTAGTTCCTGGGAGGTAATAATGAGGCAGCAGCAGCAGCGGGTTAAAGCATAATATAGGTAGTTCCTGGGAGGTAATAATGAGGCAGCAGCAGCAGCGGGTTAAAGCATAATATAGGTAGTTCCTGGGAGGTAATAATGAGGCAACAGCAGCAGCGGGATAAAGCATAATATAGGTAGTTCCTTGGAGGTAATAATGAGGCAACAGCAGCAGCGGGTTAAAGCATAATATAGGTAGTTCCTGGGAGGTAATAATGAGGCAACAGCAGCAGCGGGGTAAAGCACAGTACAGGAAGTTCCTGGGAGGTAATAATGAGGCAGCAACATCAGCGGGATAAAGCACAGTACAGGTAGTTCCTGGGAGGTAATAATGAGGCAGCAGCAGCAGTGGGGCAAAGCACAGTACAGGTAGTTCCTGGGAGGTAATAATGAGGCAGCAGCAGCAGCGGGGTTAAGCACAGTACAGGTAGTTCCTGGGAGGTAATAATGAGGCAGCAGCAGCAGCAGGATAAAGCACAGTACAGGTAGTTCCTGGAAGGTAATAATGAGACAGAAGCAGCAGCGGGGTAAAGCATGATATAGGTAGTTCCTGGGAGGTAATAATGAGGCAACAGCAGCAGCGGGGTAAAGCACAGTACAGGTAGTTCCTTGGAGGAAATAATGAGGCAGCAGCAGCAGCGGGATAAAGCACAGTACAGGTAGTTCCTGGGAGGTAATAATGAGGCAGCAGCAGCAGTGGGGTAAAGCACACTACAGGTAGTTCCTGGGAGGTAATAATGAGGCAGCAGCAGCAGTGGGGTAAAGCACAGTACAGGTAGTTCCTGGGAGGTAATAATGAGGCAGCAGCAGCAGTGGGGTAAAGCACAGTACAGGTAGTTCCTGGAATATAATAATGAGGCAGCAGCAGCAGCGGGGTAAAGCACAGTACAGGTAGTTCCTGGGAAGTAATAATGAGGCAGCAGCAGCAGTGGGGTAAAGCACAGTACAGGAAGTTCCTGGGAGGTAATAATGAGGCAGCAGCAGCAGTGGGGTAAAGCACAGTACAGGTAGTTCCTGGGAGGTAATAATGAGGCAGCAACAGCAGTGGGGTATGTGACGTTAACCACTCCGGTAGAACCGCATGGCTTGTCCTACAGTGACTCACTAGGATCGCCAGGGCAGTGGATGGGGCTACAGTTTATGTATTAGAGTGTGCTTTATTTCATATGAAAGCTCGTGTCATGGGCAGTCCAGAAAGGCTCTTTGTTTTTGCCCATGTCAAGGCTTTATATATTTAATTGTAAAGTATATATTTAATCATTAACTAGTAATGATAGAATCTGGGAGAGAGAGGGAGTAGAACAGAGTGAGAGGGGGCGCGCAGTGTTTTTTGTCCTGCTCGATGACGTCACGGCTGGCTGCCTCGCGGGGGTTGGTGGAGAGAGGCCCTTACCATGCTGTAAGCTTTGCTAGTGGTTAGATGACTTGTAACCGCTGTTTTCCCACGCGGCTCGAGCTAGTGCGAGTATATATACAGTTCCTCGCCACTCTCTCCCTCAGATCTGGTTTCTAGAACACACCCATCTTTTTTCCCTTGCTATCTGTCCCCGCTCCGTACCTGAGAATCTTTTCCTCTGCCTATCTCTCTCATTTTCCATATCCTTCACCACCTTTTATTAATATTATACCCCCTCTGGTTAACTCTGCAAAATCAGCTTCATGCTGGCCAGTTGTATTGTGTGTTAAGGTCTGATATAGCCTATGTATGTTAGTTGTTAAGATAAGTGGATCACGAAGCATTGGTTGGCATTTATATTGTTTAGTACTGCTTCCTTTAGTTATTAGTGTTCTGCTGGATTAGATAATGCTAGACTAGGAGTCTGATATTATAGGTATTGTTTCCTATGAGTGCTGGCTTCAGTTAAAAGCGGCACGACATACCTGAGAACTGGAGTTGATTGAGTAAATTCTAGTCTGTGTGCCATTGAGAGTAGAGCATGCACGAATGAGGGTTTTTTGCCTATACCATTCTGCACTGTTCTAGTCTCGATTGTTTGTCTTTGAGGTACGCCAGGAGAACGCTTAATACTTCGGTATTAAGGTTTCTCAAGAGAGCTACCCTTCATTATAACGTAATATTTGACGCACAGACTTGAGATTTGCACTAGGCTATGCAGCATGCCATGCGCACCAGTATCTCGTATCATTGACTCTAGCTAGACTTTATCAGTCACAGTAGACATTAAGTATATTAACCTAATTACTCTTTTTATGCATACCCATTTATGATTACACAAGCATTTCGCAGCCTAGTTTGATGTATTGAGACACAAACGACTTAGGCTCTTTTTGTTGATAGGAATACTGCATTGTCGTGGCGATTATTATTAGTGTTGTAGTGTTTAGGATATTCTTGGCTCCGACGGCATTATATATTCTGCCTTTTTGTGTGCATAGCCTGCACGAGCATTGTTCCGCTGCCTGCCTTTTTGGGTTCCATTTCCGATACGAGCATCTGTATAGCATCTAACATTTAAAGAAGATTCCTTGTTAGTGTTGAAGGACTTTAGTGCACTTTCTTTCATGCAGGAGTGCCTGACATTTATTGATTAAAGTAACGTAAGCTGTAACTTCTCTTACCACCTTACTTTGCATACCATAACCAAGCACCTTCGGTTATAGGTAGTAATAGGCTGTTTTCACATAACATTAAGCCTAGAGTAGACGCACATTTATTGAGAGTTTGATAGCCTATTATTGCATATAGAACTCTGTAGAGTATTTGTGTTCTTTGTTCACTGGGAATATACTTCAGAGGTTGGAGCTAGCGCTTTCCGTTGTAACATTTATGCCATTACTAGTCCAATGAATAAGAGCCCTGATATATTTGAACCCCAGTCGTAACAGGTAAAGCACACTACAGGTAGTTCCTTGGAGGTAATAAGCCAGAAGGTGAATTCGGTAACCTCTTCAGTACGAGAAGCCTTTATTAAGTTTAAGGTGATAGTAGTTATTTTGTTGGGTCCATTTATTTATATATACAGTATATTTATTTTTTAGTTTCCTCACTCGACCTTCATCAAGCATAAAAATAACACTCCCTAGATTCCCCATCAAGATAAATTTGTAAATATTTCGGCAGAAAAATGTCCCGGCCGAAGCCCAATTTCTCTTAATATTACAGGCTCGCTATCGCTCACCAGGAAAAATATACATCTAAATGGCACGAATATATATATATGCATGTGATGAAAGTTTGTAACATCGACAAACTAATGAAGCGAACGTCTTGAAATCTGAAAAGTAATATGGCTAAATATGAGGAAGATGGGGGATCAGAAAAAGACCCATATCCCCTTAACCTCTTCAGTACGAGAGGCCTTTACTTAGTTTATTATTGTCGTCAGGTGTTAGCCTGAATAGAAGCAAACTTAGTCATGGTAGATTGACTAAGTTACATACTATGATATTTATTTCCCAAGCTGAAGGAGAATCCTTTAGTTTTGGCTGAAATAATATAAAAGCGCTGCGTCATCGGGCTGAATTAATTTATGACAAAGATCTAAAGGAGAGATTGGCGAAATTATTTGTTAATTTATGTATTGTTGTATACATTTCTTAGTTTTATTCCCTAGACCTCCATCAAGTTTAACAAACATGTTACAAATTACTTTTGACAGTCACTGTAAGTAAGGGGTTAACTCTAGCTAGGAGCATTAGGACGTTTAGAAGTACGATTCTAAGTAGTTATTATAAGGGTTAACTGTTAACTCTTAGTAAGGATGACTAAAGGTGTCAATGTCCTTAAGTGTTATATGATAGGTTGATGTTGTGGAAGTTGTAGGTAGATTTCAGCTCTCCGTCACTGCTCGTGGATTGTAGTTGAGATAGTTATAATGTACTATATTTTAGTTAAAGTAATGCTGCCACCATAAACGTCTTTTAATCTAATATATATAATATTGATACTTATAGGTAAAAGGTAAAGGAAAGGATCTGTTTTGCATCCGTAAACCACTTTAATTAATAAGTAACAACTGAAAGAGTATACAGATGTACTAATAATATCTATGACAGAGAATTCCCTAAGTTGAGAGGGAATCTCTAAGGGCTTGTTGTCTGCCCAAAGGTTCGTGTCTATCTGTCAGACCTCCTGTTGTCTCTGAGGCCTGTCTGTTACTAACTCAAATATTCTTTCAATACCTCTCACCTCCCCCTCGACTGCCACACCTTAGAAATCATGGAAAATTACCAAGACCACTGCTATCACATGTTCAGAGAGTGGTGAGGAAATTAGGAGTGTTGAGGTCAGCTTACATTGGTGGGAAAGGAGTTTGAGTCATGAAAATTCATAGGGTTGAACGATCGCTGTGTGTGCAGTCCCCCACATAAGTATAGAAACACTGTAACTAACACCTTAAAACTATAATGAAAGATGTAAATAATGATTGCATAATAAATAATACAATCGTGAGATGTAATACGCCCTCACTAAAATAAATACTTGCGTACCCACCACAAGGCAGATACTTAAAATTATAATGAGAGTAAACACAAAAATTTAGTTAAAGACTAAAAACAATTCAGTTGAAGAAAAACTTCGAAAGTGGAATGGACATTTTTCAAAGTATTTTGTTAATAAAAAATAAAATTATAAAAATGTGCCAATAAATTGGCACACAGTATATGAAATGATTACAAATTGAACGAAGCAAAACAAATGCAAAGGCAATGAACAAAAACAACTTGCAGAAGAAAATACTATTGGTAGTATCTGAGTGTAAAATGGAGGGAGAGTAAGAGACTGTTCTGGAAAGAAGTCAAGACAGTTAGGGAAGTTAGCAAGGGAAACAGTAAGGGTGTGAAAGATAAGAATGGGAGAATGCTAGCCGAGAAGCAAGAGAGAGTCGAAAGATGGAGGGAGTACTTCAATGAGTTGCTAAATGTATGGAATGAGCCAGCAAACATAGCTGGATATGGTATGGGAGGGAGAGGAAGAGAAATAGTGGAGGAGGAGGTGGGGATCAGGAGGTCAGAAGTGTGGGAAGCCATGAAAAGAATGAAGTTGGTGAAAGCACCAGGAACAGATGGAGTGTGTGGGGAAATGTTGAGGTATGGTGGTGAGATAGTGATCGAATGGGTATGAAAAATGTGCAAACTAGCATGGGAGAAGGGGAGTGCACATGATGACTGGAAGACTGGCATAATAGTCCCCCTATATAAGGGCAAAGGGGAAAGAGGAGTGTGTGGTAACCACCGAGGAATATGTCTTCTAAGCGTAGTAGGGAAGGTATACAGTAGCGTAGTGATTGAGAGAGTGAGAGTGAGAATGGAGAAATGGATAGGCGACGAGCAGGGAGGTTTTTAGGAAGGGAAGAGGATGTGTAGATCAGATTTTTACCCTGAATTGTGTTGTGGAGAAATATCTGGAGAAGAAACAAAAGGTGTATGTTGCCTTTATGGACTTGGAGAAGGCCTATGACAGAGTGGATAGAGAAGGTTTGTGGAAAGTACTTAGAATATACGGAGTAGATGGCAAGTTACTGAAAGCACTGAAGAGCATGTATGAGGGTGCAAAGGTGGCAGTACGTGTGGAGAGTGAGCAGAGCGAGGTCTTTGACCTGAATGTTGGTTTGAAACAGGGGTGTGTGATGTCCCTGTGGTTGTTTACTGTATATATGGATGGAGTCATGAAAGAAATACTATCAAGAGCAGTGGATGTTGGTGTATCACAGAAAAGGGAGGGAATTGAGTGGAAGCTACCTATACTGCTGTTTGTGGATGATACAGTTCTGATGAGTGATAATGAATGGGAGTTGCAGGGTCTGGTAAATGAGTTTGGAACAGTGTGCAAAAACGGAATTTGAAGGTAAATGCGGGGAAGAGCAAAGTTATGGTCTTCAAAAGGGGTGAAGTCACAGAGTGTGAGGTGAAGCTGAACGGTCAGGCTATGGAGATCGTCAACTCTTTTAAGTATCTGGGCAGTGTGTTGAGTAAAGAAGGGACTATGGATGAAGAAGTGCGGGAGAGGGTACAACAGGGGAAGAGGGTTGTAGGAACGCTGAAAGCAGTAACAAGAAGTCCTTGCATGACAGTGTGGTAATCCCGACACTGACTTACGGAAGCGAAGCATCGACATTGGTTGAGAGACTCAGACCAAGAGTGAGAGCAGTGGAAATGAATTACTTAAGAAGTGCGTGCGGAGTTACATGGAGGGATAGACAGACTAATGAGGAAGTAAGAAGGAGGTGTGGTGTGGAGGTAGATGTGCTGGAAAGTGTGAAAAGGAACAACTTGAGAAGGTTCGGCCATATGGAACGTTTGGAAGCGAGAGAATGACTAAGAGGGTGTACGAGAGCGAGGTGGAGGGACAGAGAGGGAGAGGTAGACCGAAAGAGAGAGAGAGATGGAAGGATGGAGTGAGGAAGTACATGAACGAAGGCGGTGCTGGTTGGGGGGAGGGGCGTCGACTGACTGGGAACAGAGGTGCATTGGGGCGGTTCTTTCGTGGCCACACCTTCGGGGATCACGGCGTCAGGCAATAGATAGATAGATAGTATCTTTAAACACAATTCTTAACTAAAGAAAACAAAAAAAAACATAGACACATTATAATAATGAAGTATGCTGTAAATCGATTAACAAAGCAAAGAAATACAGACTTAAAAAACAAAGTAAAAACTAAAACAACTGCAGTGAAGAAAACGAAAATGATGTCCTACTCATAGGATAAAAATAAACGGAATAAAATACTAAACACAAAAGTCAACTTAGGTTAGACCCAAGGTGCGAAAATAAATAATATCCAAGTTTATAATAAAACAAAATATTAAAACCTTACAAGTTTGATAAAACCAATTTAAACAAAAATAAACATAATTAAAACCTGATGTAAAATAAAAGGATAAACATCCTATCTATAGGAACATGATAAAACAATATTAAACACAAGAAGCCACATCCCCGTAGTGTGTAACATAATACCTTCCTATTCTGAAAAATATTCATTGCGCAAATAAAATCACACAGAATACAATTGTAATATTTTTTTTCAGACGGTAGCTATCCGTTTCCCAAATAATGCATATCCTATGGCCAATCCTAAAATATAGAATATAATCACACACTCGTCATTGCAAATAAAATTATTACAACCTACTATGGGTTTCAGAGGCCGTGTTACATGGTTTTTCGGGAATAACTTATTAACACAAATTTGGATTAGTACGATATTTTGACACAGCTTTATTCACACCCTGCCCTAATTTTCGCCAATATCGTGCATTACCAAAAGTGTAGAATTAAGGTACTTGTCCCTGTGTCATGAGGTTAAAGTCGCACCTGGTCACACCTGGATGATGAGGAAACGAACAAGGTTAGTCACCCCCCCATCTCTCTTTCTTTCCCTCTCGCTCTCTCGCTCTCTCTCTCTTGCTCGCTCTCTCTCTCTCTCACTTTCTCACACATGGAAACTACGGCCACTGGCGCATTCATTATACATATAAAAGTGAGGCATGCAAAATGTATTAATTTTATTAATGTATGATAGTGACATAAACTGACTGCAAGGGCAACAGTAGGGTAGGGTGGTGGGTATAAAACGAGCGTGTGTGATGGAAGAGCAGTGGTTTGGTGATTTCCAGGTGTTGTATAGTTTTGTGTTGGCATGATATTGCATCTACTGTAAGGTGTAATATGGTCATCGTATCGTCAGGTTGTGTTGGATGTCAGGTGGGATGGGGCAGTTGACGCTTGGTCATTAATTACGGGTTGGGAAGGGGTGAGGATGGGAAAATGTTGGGGGAGGAAGGGTAGTGTAGGGTAAGTAAGTACAGTCACTTATACAAAATCGTGGACCGGTACGATTTTCGTTATGCAATTACTATCTGGGTTGATTATTGGCTGGGACTTGCTTTATAATCAATGGTATATGTAGGTTCGTAATTGATGTATAGACAATCATATTCGTAAATCCGTTTGTAGAGATATACTTCCATAATTAGAAAAAAGGTGAGGTCCATGAATTGTTATGAGTGATGGTACGTTGAGGAAGATGCTGCCGACAATAAAACAAACAATACAACAAAACACGGAGGAGAAGGGTGGGACAATGGGACATTTATACAAAGTTTATAGGAATGTGGAGGGGTGAGTGTGGCCAGGTTTTATTAATAGGTCATTTTATACAACGAAAGGAAGCGGAGACATGAAGGGTGGACAAATGATTGGACAAGCCGATTGGCGGCTTTCTCCCTGCTGTATATGTAGTAAAGACGCATGACAAATGCGTTTTTACACCCACGCGGACAATGACGCAACATGGTTGCCATAATTTGCCTTGCTGGAGCCAATGTCACGTATGGCTGACTGTATACGACTGCTGCCGTAAGCCCGTGGCACCCGACGAAAACACACAACACCCGGAAACAACCGAACCATTGCTCATCGATGAAACACGGTCGTTATATACCCAGCACCCTACCATACTCTTGTCCTTACATTCACGTTATGTCACTATACAATATAAAATTAACACATTTTGCATGCCTCATTTTTATATGTATAATGCATGCGCCAGTGGCCGTAGTTTCCATGTGTGAGAAAGTGAGAGAGAGAGAGAGCGAGCAAGAGAGAGAGAGAGCGAGAGGGAAAGAAAGAGAGATGGGGGGGTGACTAACCTTGCTCGTTTCCTCATCATCCAGGTGTGACCAGGTGCGACTTTAACCTCATGACACAGGGACAAGTACCTTAATTCTACACTTTTGGTAATGCACGATATTGGCGAAAATTAGGGCAGGGTGTGAATAAAGCTGTGTCAAAATATCGTACTAATCCAAATTTGTGTTAATAAGTTATTCCCGAAAAACCATGTAACACGGCCTCTGAAACCCATTACTGCAA
Organism: Paralithodes platypus; assembly: GCA_032716605.1. NCBI lineage: Eukaryota > Metazoa > Arthropoda > Malacostraca > Decapoda > Lithodidae > Paralithodes > Paralithodes platypus. The sequence continues at coordinate 21,114,715 of CM064524.1, forward strand.
AATTAATCCCAAAATAAGTACATCAAACCCACACAAAAAAACTATGGATTTACAATAGCCTGCTCACTACCATTAATGGCAGACAAAAACCAACAAAGACAATTATTCCATACGTGCAATACTAACCACATCAAGAAAAAACAAAAATACACAGAAGTTATATTAAATACCCGACATACAGATATTGATAAACCAACTCCTATATTTAATTTTATCATAAATTCACACACAGTAAATTCCTAAAAAGGAATACATTTATATATATGAGACACATTACTTCTTGCAGTATGTCTGTGCTCCATACCACTAACACATATATATATCTCCTAATCAGTAGACTCTGAAACCAAAAATCAGTTTCACAATGCTCTCACCAAGATGAACAAAAATAATAATTCTCCAAGATCAATTATTTTCAACGAAATAAGCCAAACATCTCATATTCCACAAACTACGCCCTCATTCCAGACATTACAAATATATATTAGATGAATGAACTCACGTTTCTCTAAAAAAATTCACAAAATATTTGTTTTCTCGAGGAAATAAGCCAAAACAGACAAATCAAACTTCTATATTAGCCAAACTATAGCGAATGTTTCATGCAATAATACTAAATAATAGAATGTTTAAACTTCCCTGGGCAAAATGAAAAATAAGAATGAACAGTCCCAAGAATAAAAATGTACGTTTCTTTAGATTGTAATGAGAAAGTCTACGGAAATTAAACGTATGAATTCAACTCGAGAAAATCCAATTGTATAGTAAGTTAACTCGTTATAAAACAATGAAAAACACATGACTAAAAATATCTTGTGATCCAAAAAAATTCACTCGAAAATAAACGTGAGGGGTAAAAAAGGTTATCCTAACTCTTTACAATTCCTTAGTCCGCCCTCTTCTGGAATACTGTGTTCAGTCCTGGTGCCCTTATTACCAAAAAAATATAGACAAGATAGAACGAGTTCAACATAGTTACCAAAATGATACCTAGCCTAAAGAACAAACCATACGAGGAGCGAGGAGCGTCTTAGAGAATTAAATCTATTTCCTTTAACCCAGTGCAGATTAAAAGGCGACTTAATTCAAGTGTTCAAAATCATCAAAGGCATCGACAATATGAAATGTAGTAAGTACTTCACTATCGACCAGTCTAATTACATGCGGGGAAATAGTTGCAAAATTATTGGTAAATCTTTTGACTCACACGAATATAAGAATGTTGTTTTCAATCGAGTTGTCAACTTGTGGAATGGGCTTCCCTGAGACGTTATAGACTGCAGCTCCGTTGATTATTTTAACTCCTTCAGTGCGGGCTGTTATATAAAAAATATGGTCATCACTGCGGCACTTGTCATATGACAATTGACAATTTTCTGCCTTGAACAAGGGCTGGGAGGCAGGCGAGCGAGTCTATGCAGCGCGGGACCATCCAATCCACCGCCCCCTGTGTCTGAGCCATCACTAAGTGGCAGTGGGAGACATCTCCAATTCCCTTACAGACTTGGGAATAGCGGAAACCGCTCAAACTCGCTATTTTTTACCGATTTAGCGTCATGTGTGCAATATCGTTGCATTTCAACCAGTGGGCGTACAGACATGATTCAGGCGTCATTGAAAAGGTCTATTCCTCTGCTTTCAAGGATATATCATTGAAATACGTTCTAGCTCATGTTTATACATGAAAATGTGCTAGGAATGAAGGTTACTTTTATTCCAAAACCCCTGTATGGTACAGTGCAGACTGTTACGTCCTGGGATATATAAACACTGGGCTCTTTCTATTGGACTAGGTATGCGGCAACAAGCAACAACGGAAAACGCTAGATCCAACCCTTATCTATAAACCCAGGCAACAAACCACCCTAAACCTTCAAGAGTCCTGCCTGGACAACGAGGTATCCTATGACTCGGTTACAGGGTGCACGCACTATAGACTGCTGATAGTCAAGCAGGCTATATAAAAGATCTCACAATTAAGTTGACTTAAAGCTTCAAGGAAAAGATAGATAACAGAATTAAATTGCAGAAACAATTTAATAACAAACTAGAAGAAAGCACATTTAACGTTACGTTAATTAATACAACTAATCACCCCTGCGTGAAAGAAGGTGAAAGCAAACAGTCCTCAAAATATCGTACAGGTAGACAAGATGCGGGTTTCTAAACTGCATGCGGCTACTGTAGGATCTGATGCTTAGCAAAGAAAGTACGTTACGGATTTAGAGAACTCTTAACTCATAAGCAGGAATAGATACTAGTGATAGGCCGTACAGTGTATAATGGCATAGGTATAATTAAATAAAGGCAGCAACTCGCAACATAGCCACATACAGGTGTGCTTCTCACTCTTAGTCAGGCAAGCCTGCTCGGACAGAGTCTCTAAGCCACACCCTGACTCACAATGCTCACAAAAACGGTAAACTGTGGCACAATAACAAGCATACAGAGATAATAAACCCCTAGCTGTTAATCTGCCAGGTGGCAGAGGTCTAGCCGGAAGGATATAGGCTTCGGATACCCGGGCTGAGCCACCTGCTCAAGCCTAGGGACGTTCCCAGGTCTGTGCGCCAAATTACTCTAATTGAAATGGTGCTCTCTTGAGAGACTCAGATCCCAAGTATCTGACTCTCTCCTGGCGACCCTAAAACAAAAGCAAGACGTGCTAGCGCAGTGCTGAGTGGACTAGGCAAGGGCCCTCACACAACACAACACTAGACACACAGGCACACAGACAAGAAAATGCCCCCAGACTCCCACGGGTATCCTAGTAAAGTCGTGCGGGTCCACAGGACTCGCACCAGCAGACTTTACTTAAAGGATCGCAAAAAGCCTCCCCTCCGGTCTAGCCCCTGCTAACCTGACACAAGAACACACTAGCAAGCATGAAACCACCAAATATGAGACAACAAAAAAGCTTCCTAGGTCTCATTAACAATTATGTCTCTGCATAAGGCCCAAAATCCTATCTAGTTATCTGAGAGCTCGTCGTTAATACAATAATAGATATAAGGTCTATCAAGGGGATGGGATAATTAAATAGATTGGTGAAGTAGTGGAAGGAAGGTATACAAAGTAAGAGAGAAAGTTTCTAAGTGGGGTTGAGAGGCATAGATATCAAGGGGGTCCGAAGGGTACGACAGTGAGGTGAGCTCTGAGTCTTGAATCTGTCTGGACCCCGCCCTAGGCATGCAGAATACATCCCAGGCTCGGCAACACTCAACACAGTTGCCGGGTCAAAATCCTCTACCCCGTGCGTGAGTCGAAACTAAGCCTAACGTTGCAATCAAATGCATGTGGCAGCGCTTCAGGCTCGTCCCAAGCTAAGCAAGCGAAGCAACGTCCCAAGCCAGTCTCTCTCTCCCGCTCGTCTCCTCCCGCCCTCACTAGACTTACATCTTATATATTATAATGAAACAATCAACCGAGAATAAAATATACTAAGATGCGTTGGTTAAGAATAAGGGCAGCTACACGCTGTGAAACAACATAAGAATATCCCAGACATTAGTTACGTTGTCGTAGGATACATACTAAGGAAAAGCCTGCCGGCCGGCTGCCACCCGCCGGTTTCTAAACGGCTGGGCAGCCGACGCGCGCGCATGCCTGCACGTGGCTACTATGCAGAAGCATCACACCTCCCCCAAGATATAAGACCCTTGACTAAGTTCTTCATATCTAACAGAAAGCTTCTCATAGTACCACACACTGTTGCGACACAAGGCACTATATATAAAAAAAATAAAGACTGTTGCGCTCCACCGAGCAAGTTCAACTAACTTACCGACAATAAGCGAAAACATTCAACTTAGATACTGCTACAACATCTTATACAAAATTTTACACGTTATAAAAAAAACAGATATTTATAAGGTTTTTGCTTTTTTAATTTGTTTTTTTCGGCTGAACTACAGTGACAGCCTATTTTCCTCCACACTCAACCCTCAATCCTGTGGCAGTCTAACCAACATCATCCACCCTTGATAGACAATCCGCTATCACGTTATCAGAACCGGCAATATGGCGTATGTCCAGATTATACTCCTGAAGCATGAGTGACCACCTGGTCAGCCTCATATTCCGGTTATGAAACTGATTCAAGAATTTCAGAGGGTGATGATCGGTATAAACCACTACGACTGGTCCGAAAGCAGGAACATATACATCGAAGTGCCTGAGCGCCAGCACTATCGCCAAGAGTTCTTTTTCAATTACAGAGTAATTCCTTTGTGCACTATTGAATTTTTTACTGTAAAAACTCACTGGATGTTCGATACCTTCATCATCTGTCTGTAACAAGACAGCCCCAGCCCCTACGCCACTGGCATCAGTCGCCAGCTGAAAAGGTCTGCTGAAGTCCGGGGCCCTGAGTATGGGGTGGGTACATAACAGGTGTTTCACCAAGGAAAACGCCTCTGCACACTCAGGAGACCACCGGAACTTCTTGTCCTTAGATAATAAGTCAGTTAAAGGTGCAAGTACAGTCGAATAGCCTTTGATGAAGCGACGATAATAGCCTATCATACCTAGAAACCGCATGATTTGTTTCTTAGTCGTAGGCTGGGGAAACTGATCGATGGCTTTGATCTTTGTCTGTGGAGGGCACACCTGACCCATCCCCACCTCAAACCCCAGGTACAAAACTGTGGCTTTGACAAAATCGCACTTACCAAGGTTTACCACCAAACCTGCTTCATTCAGTTTATTAAAAAGCTGTCCGATGTGAGCACAGTGACTGTTAAAATCATCGTCGTATATTATGACATCATCTAGGTACCCCGTACAGTTGGGAATGTCGGCTACAATGTCGTTCATTAATTTCTGAAACGTTGCAGGGGCATTTTTCAGCCCGTATGGCATAACATGGCAACGATATGTGGCACCGTCCACCACAAACCCACACACCTCTCGCGCTCGCTCAGACAAGGGCACTTGCCAATATCCCTTAACAAGGTCTATCTTAGTGAGGAACTTGGCTTTTCCTATCTTATCCACACTGTCGTCCACGCGAGGGAGAGGGTAGGCATTTGTGGGGGTTAAACCATTCAACCTGCGGAAATCTATACAAAACCGCACCTTGCCATCTGGTTTGGGCTGCAGTGTGACTGGGGAAGTCCACCTTACTGCACCCTCAGAAATCAGCCCACGTTTCAGCATATAATCCAGCTCTTCCCTAAGTGCTGGTAATTTAATAGGGGGAACACGGTATGGCACTGATTTAAAGGGCGGGTGGTCCCCAACATCGACATCGTGCACCGCTTGAGTAGTGAGGCCAGGATGCTCCGCGAAAACAGCTGGGTTTGAATCAAACAAGTGCTGCACAGCTACACGTTGTTGCTCAGGCAGGTGCAATATCAACTCGTGAGCCACTTGTCTAGAATTCCCCGCCCACTGATCCGCGGAAACATAACAATCCCAATTATCCTCCCCCGCAGCTTGACCGTCCCTTCCTCCTTCTCCACCATGATCGCTGCAGATCAACACCGGGACAGTGAGAGGCTCGGAGGGGCGCCTCACATACTCTTTCATCAGATTTACATGGCAAAGTTGGTTCTTTTTCTTACGATCAGGAGTAGCTACTAAATAGTCGAGATCAGAAACCTTCCTTACAACCCGATACGGACCTGAATACTTGGCAGACAAGGGGTGTCCCACCAGAGGCAGTAGTATCAGTACCTCCTGATCTACTTCAAACTCCCTCAGCTTCACCTTCTGGTCGTATCTGTCCTTCATCTGAGCTTGTGAACTCTTAAGGTTCCGACCTGCTACCTCCAGGCTCTTTAGCATTCTCTCACGGCTTTCAACAACATACTTTAGAAGTGAGCATGGCTTTGTGACTCCCTCTCAGATCTCCTTGACTATGTGGAGGGGCCCCCTGACCCTGTGTCCAAAAACCAACTCGTTCGGGCTAAATCCCAAGCTCTCCCCAGGTACTTCTCTCGCAGCAAATAAAACGTATGGGAGACCTAGATCCCAGTCCTTCCCATTTTCCATGCAATAACACCGCAACATACTCTTGAGAGTCGAGTGCCACCTTTCCAAAACTCCCTGACTCTCGGGATGGTAGGCAGATGACACCACAGACACTATCCCATGTTGCTGCATGGTCTGCTTAAACAGAGCAGAAGTAAAATTGGATCCCTGATCAGACTGGATCTCCTGAGGGTAGCCATAACGAGAGAAATAGACAAGTAGGTTTTTGACAACAGTCTTAGCCATCCCGTTGCGCATGGGGTAAGCATCTGGATACCGTGTTGCTACATCCATTACAGTTAGTAAAAATTTATTGCCGGCACTAGTGGGGGCCAATGGGCCAACCATATCGATAACTACTTTGCTGAAGGGCGGCCCAATGACAGGGATGGGTTGTAACGGGGCTCTCGGGATGACCTGATTGGGTTTCCCAACAACTTGACAAGTGTGACACTGTGACACCCATGACACGACACTCGCCTTTAACCCAGGCCACCAGAAAAGCTTGCTCAGAGCTGCCTCCGTCTTACGTGCCCCCAGGTGCCCTGCCAAAGGCACATCATGAGCTAATCTCAATAAGCTCTCACGGCACACCCTCGGTACTACTAACTAGTCCACTAATCCTGACCCGCCATCCCACTTTTTCTTGGGATCCTGATGTCTCCGATACAAGATCCCCTCGGAAAAGAAAAAATCACCAGGCTGCGCATCCCCATCGCTCTCCATTTCGACAGCACCATTACCACACGCCCTGACTTCAGGATCTTCCAGCTGCAAGGAACATATATCAGCAGGTGCGAGATTATCCAAGTTCATCTTAAATAATTTATTTCCACCTCCAATGTCCCGCTGAGCCATCCTTTCCTCACGCTGCGCGTAATGATGCTGTCGCAGAGTCTCTTCCTGCCCTGCACCTGCACTAGCGGTGACAGGACCCGGGGCCTCTCCAGACTCTAACATAGATGCCAATAATGAGTCACCAAGAAACACTGCCGGCTCAAAACTCTCCAATTGACCAACACTTCCCGTTTTCTTGTGACCTTTCCTCCGCGGTTTGATAGACTGAGGTGGTGGCTGCAAGGCTCCGGATGTCTGAGAACGCGTCACAACACACGCCATGGTTTGTACGCTACACTTCTCAACCCACTCCTGTTCCTCCCTACTAACGTCGGCCGCCTTCTCGGCAACGACCAAGGGTGAAACCTTAGAAGCAGGCACCGCAAAGTCGTTGCCGAGGAGGAGGTCGACGCCCCCAATAGGCAAGTTCTCTACAATTCCCACATCCAGCTCCTTTGCCACACCACCCACCTCCAGCTCCATCCACACCAGCGGGTAGGACTTCGTAGCATTGATCCCCTGAACTACCACCACCCGAGCAGCGTTAATCGGTCTACCAGTAAAGTTCTTTAACAAGGTCTGAGAAGCCCCCGTATCACGCAATAGCTTAACTCCTCGCCTTTCGCCAGCCCACCTCACAAAACCATGCCCTCTATGATCCCCAAAGACGTCGCGGACAGGGTTCGAGCCTTCCGGACTCTTGAACACAGGCTGTGTCCCACCCTCTGACAAACTACCCTTGGCAAACTCAGAAGATATAGGCGACACCCCTATGCTGCGGGCCAATGACACAACCTTGTTCGGTGGCTTGTTCGGACAAGCATTTGCAAAGTGACCCTCCTTGTGACATGCAAAGCACTCTTTACTCTTTGGTTTCCCTTGGGAGTGGGAGGTACCATTAGACTTCTTGTACGGGACGGTATTTGGTTTATGTTCAGTTTTATTGTCAGTGCTAGATGGTTTTGTGTATTTATGTGTATCAAAATTCTTGGGAGGGGGAGGGGTACGATCCTTTGCACCCGACTCACTCCTAGCTGCTGCTCCGCACCCTCGAATTAATGACAGTCGGAGGTCAGCCATTTCTGCTGCCTCCTGGAGAGTTCTAGGATTTTTTTTCCTTTATATTTAATGTTAAGTCCCCGCCTGTGCACTTAAAGAACTGCTCCAAGAGAACCAGCTCACTCAACTCCTCAAAAGTAGCTGCCCTCTCAGAACGCAGCCAATGTCGTAGTGCATCAGACAAGTCCCAGGCGTGTTCTAGGAAGGTACTATCCTTGCCCTTAGTAACACCCCGAAACTTCAAGCGGTAAGTTTCTGGTTGTAACTCATAGGCCCGTAGCACAGCCTTCTTTAGCTCATCATAAACTACACAGGACTCTAAAGGTAGTGCATCATACGCTTTTAGCCCCTTTCCTAGGAGTCTTGATGAAACTAATGCTGCCCACTTTTCCTGAGGCCACTGGTGTTCCTGACACTAATTCATCGAATACAGGAACTAGTTTAACACCTTACGAGCGGCCTATGCGGTTTATTTATATGTACCGCCCAGCGGGGTGTTTTTAGCCAAAATAGGGCTGTTTACGTGATCATTTTCATGCCTAAATAAGACCCAGAACGTAAAACAAGTACCTATCCCTGAAAGGGCATAAACAGAGCTTTCGAATGACACCATAACGATCCTTTTATGATGGCTAGTTTTCTTGCAATAACCGTGCAACGCGAGTGCAAAAAGCATGTAATTAGCCACTTTCCCGATACAATTCCTTATATAGCGAGTGAGAGAGGGAGGAGGGAGCTGGGATTCGTGTCAGTATGTTCGCCGCGGTGGTCTGGAGCAGTCATACGCTCGCTACTCTCCTGCCACCACTTGTCTCTCTCTCTCAGCAACATTACGTGCTGAAATTGCCACTCGACCTATGTCGAGCGCCGCCACATAGTCCAGCTTTATTAAATACGACTTATGTGGTGAGCCGCTAATTAAGGGTTAAGCAGGTGCAACAATGATTGGTCCCGATGTCTGTTACCTCCCCCAATATTTCGCCCTGTTACCTCCACTCGAGATCTCTCCAGCTCCCCGTCAGCCCGATACCTAGTAGACTCTGCCTGCAGTTCAGCCTCTCGTATAGCTGTTCTCTCTGCAGCCTCAGCCTGCACACTAGCCTGTCTCTCGGCAGCCTCAACCTGAGCTCTAGCCTGTCTTTCGGCGGCCTCAACCTTGGCCATCTCAAGCCCAAACAACAAATCTGGAGTCAACCCTTGAGGAGGGGAAGGTGCATTTAATGGAGGGGGTCCCTGTGATTGAATTCCACGCTGCCATTGACCATCAACTTGGGGGTATGTACTAAATTCAGGCACCCTGACGTTTGATATGGGGGTAGAGTGGAGGGGGGCTGGGGACCGGGGCCCCCAGTCACCTCTCCACCCAGGTCTCTCCCTTCTAAACCCAATATCAAAGTCCTCAGCTGATCTTTCCTCATGCCACTTAAACCCTGGTGACCCTGAAGACCTGCCACACACTTTAAGCCATACTTATTCAGCTTCAACACCCTGGCAGCGGTAAGGGGCACTTCTAAAAATCTTCTAGCACGCTCCTCGCTATCGCCTAGCCACTCCACAGGTCTTTCTCCCTCCGAGCCCGTATCGTGACCTGACCCATCACTGTGTTCTGATGTATTAGACATGTTTGTGTACTACAGTAATTATCACGGTTATAGAATGTGCCTTATCTCCTATGCAAGTATGTATATACTAATGTTATTTAAAGTCTTTAATGTGTTATATTGGTTGCTCCAAAAAAAAACTCTATGTCCACTGTATTCCTCTAATCATAAGGAATCTCAAAACAAATGACCACTATATTCCTCTGTTCAGTAAATCCTATGCAAGGTCGCCATTTGTTACGTCCTGGGATATATAAACACTGGGCTCTTTCTATTGGACTAGGTATGCGGCAACAAGCAACAACGGAAAACGCTAGATCCAACCCTTATCTATAAACCCAGGCAACAAACCACCCTAAACCGTCAAGAGTCCTGCCTGGACAACGAGGTATCCTATGACTCGGTTACAGGGTGCACGCACTATAGACTGCTGATAGTCAAGCAGGCTATATAAAAGATCACACAATTAAGTTGACTTAAAGCTTCAAGGAAAAGATAGATAACATAATTAAATTGCAGAAACAATTTAATAACAAACTAGAAGAAAGCACATTTAACGTTACGTTAATTAATACAACTAATCACCCCTGCGTGAAAGAAGGTGAAAGCAAACAGTCCTCAAAACATCGTACAGGTAGACAAGATGCGGGTTTCTAAACTGCATGCGGCTACTGTAGGATCTGATGCTTAGCAAAGAAAGTACGTTTCGGATTTAGAGAACTCTTAACTCATAAGCAGGAATAGATACTAGTGATAGGCCGTACAGTGTATAATGGCATAGGTATAATTAAATAAAGGCAGCAACTCGCAACATAGCCACATACAGGTGTGCTTCTCACTCTTAGTCAGGCAAGCCTGCTCGGACAGAGTCTCTAAGCCACACCCTGACTCACAATGCTCACAAAAACGGTAAACTGTGGCACAATAACAAGCATACAGAGATAATAAACCCCTAGCTGTTAATCTGCCAGGTGGCAGAGGTCTAGCCGGAAGGATATAGGCTTCGGATACCCGGGCTGAGCCACCTGCTCTAGCCTAGGGACGTTCCCAGGTCTGTGCGCCAAATTACACTAATTGATAGGGTGCTCTCTTGAGAGACTCAGATCCCAAGTATCTGACTCTCTCCTGGCAACCCTAAAACATAAGCAAGACGTGCTAGCGCAGTGCTGAGTGGACTAGGCAAGGGCCCTCACACAACACAACACTAGACACACAGGCACACAGACAAGAAAATGCCCCCAGACTCCCACGGGTATCCTAGTAAAGTCGTGCGGGTCCACAGGACTCGCACCAGCAGACTTTACTTAAAGGATCGCAAAAAGCCTCCCCTCCGGTCTAGCCCCTGCTAACCTGACACAAGAACACACTAGCAAGCATGAAACCACCAAATATGAGACAACAAAAAAGCTTCCTAGGTCTCATTAACAATTACGTCTCTGCATAAGGCCCAAAATCCTATCTAGTTATCTGAGAGCTCGTCGTTAATACAATAATAGATATAAGGTCTATCAAGGGGATGGGATAATTAAATAGATTGGTGAAGTAGTGGAAGGAAGGTATACAAAGTAAGAGAGAAAGTTTCTAAGTGGGGTTGAGAGGGATAGATACCAAGGGGGTCCGAAGGGTACGACAGTGAGGTGAGCTCTGAGTCTTGAATCTGTCTGGACCCCGCCCTAGGCATGCAGAATACATCCCAGGCTCGGCAACACTCAACACAGTTGCCGGGTCAAAATCCTCTACCCCGTGCGTGAGTCGAAACTAAGCCTAACGTTGCAATCAAATGCATGTGGCAGCGCTTCAGGCTCGTCCCAAGCTAAGCAAACGAAGCAACGTCCCAAGCCAGTCTCTCTCTCCCGCTCGTCTCCTCCCGCCCTCACTAGACTTACATCTTATATATTATAATGAAACAATCAACTATCGAGAATAAAATATACTAAGATGCGTTGGTTAAGAATAAGGGCAGCTACACGCTGTGAAACAACATAAGAATATCCCAGACATTAGTTACGTTGTCGTAGGATACATACTAAGGAAAAGCCTGCCGGCCGGCTGCCACCAGCCGGTTTCTAAACGGATGGGCAGCCGACGCGCGCGCATGCCCGCACGTGGCTACTATGCAGAAGCGTCACAAGACCAAGCAATTGTCATATGACAAGTGCTGCAACAAAAGTGTTAAACTTCGCATAGACAAATATCTTGCATGAAACCCGCGACTGACTGCATTTGTAAATGAATAATTTTTCTGTTCCGCCTTTAGATTCATCAAAGGATTATTGCGTTTATATATTGCTAAGACGTTACTCTCTTTTTCCCAGATATACGAAAGATCCTTATAACTGTGTTATGTGTGGTTTGTGGAAGGAGGAAACTGAAGGTGAACGTCAATAAAAGTAAAGTAATGGTGTGTAATAGGGTGAATCTAGATGTGAGGCTGGATCGGGAAATATTGGAACAAGTAGAGTGTTTTAAATATCTAGGAGGAACGATAAGCAGGAGTGGAGGTATGGAAATGGAGGTAAAATAGAGAGTGTGTGAAGGAAGGAAGGTTTTCGGAGCAATGGGAAGTATGTGGAAGAGGAGAAATCTCGGAGTGAAAGTAAAAAGTGCACTGTATCAAGGAATTGTTGGGCCAACAGTGATGTATGGGGCTGAGACATGGGTTCTGAAGAAAAAGGAGAAAAGAGGGCTGGATGTGATGGAGATGAGCTGCTTGAGGAGTATGTGTGGAGTTACTCGTAGAGATGGATTGAGGAATGAAGAGATACGTAGGAGAGTGGGGCAGCAGGAACATTTGTCAGCCAGAGTGGACAGAAGGGTGCTGAGCTGGTATGGTCATGTTGAACGAATGGGAGATGAAAGGCTTACAAAGATAATATGTGAGTCAGTTACAAGGGGAGATAAAAGGGCAGGAAGACCCCCATTGAGATGGAGAGACTGTGTAAGAAAAGCTTTGGATGATAGAGGAATTACTATAGATCAGGCAGGGGAAGTGGTGGTGGACAGGAGTGAATGGAGAATGCTTGTGAATAGTTGAGTGAACACGTGGTCATTTGGAGTAAGGGGTCGGGCGCAAGTTGGACTAGATAATAGTCCATCAGGCGCCTGGCCCGGGGAGACGATTAATATGAAGGGTGCGCCTGGAAGTGTGGTGGGAGGGCTTGTGGCTTTAGCTCCACTGCATGTCTGCCTGCCGAGATCGGAACCTCTCCGGGTGGTCGGGGGCCGGGGGAGTGCTGGAGCGACCTTGGTGACCCTGGTCTCTGGGTCTTCTCCTGGGTGACCTAGATGTGTGTGAATTTGTGTTTTTATCTGTGTTATTCGTTGTTATATGTTGTTTTGTGTTTTTCCCTGTTCTTGCTCTGTCTTGAGTCGGCTACCCCCATAATGGGGATTGTGCCTGAGCATATAGATAGATAGATAGATAGATGTTACTAACCCACCTGTCCCCTACTAACTTCCTAGTCCTGCCACAGACATTAGTTCCAGGGCAGTGGTTTCCTTTCCAATTTTCTCTTACCCACTCTAAACCACTGTTTGGACACTTGATCTCCAGTGTTTGGGAGAACGAGCAGCCTAGATGGGTCACTAGTCTATTGTTGCTTGATTTCCTTTGTACTCCTCAGCTCCCCGCCTTGGAGTGGCTTCGGTCACCTGAGCTTTATTAGTGGTAAGCAGGGAGGCCTTGGCCTTGCTTGGGACCTTGGGGCTGCTCGGCCAGACAGCCTGGGGAACAGCAGCAACAACAACAACAACACTTATTACCGAAGAATAATCTGTATCTTGAGTGGAACAATTTACAATGTCGTGAATAAATAACCAGAATAGTAATCACACATATTGAACATAATTTGTTATTGTAGTAACACAACAGTTTCGGGTCATCTAGGTGAAGGTGAAGGTATTGAGGAATACACCTTTCCATCTTTCCTCGTCACCTTAAGGTGAGATGGCCGTATATATTTACTAATTGTGTTATCTTTAAATGTTCTGTTAGTTTCCTCCCCAGACCTCCATCAAGCTGTAAAAAACACCCCCTAGACCCCCTTTCAAGATAGATTTGTAAAACAAAAATATTGAAAAATATCCAGGCTGAAAGCCGATTACTCTTCAAATTACAGGCTCGCTATCGCTGATTAGGAAAAAAATTGACACCTAAATTGCACAAAAGTCATAATATTGACAACTATCGCCAACTAATGAGCCAGACGTCCAAATATAAAAAAAAAACAATGGGGCTAAACACGGGAGAGAAGGGGGGCCAGAATAAAGACCCGTCTCCCATTCTCTTGTCTATCCTCATATGATATATTGTATAACTCTATGGGGTGGAACATGGAAAAAACATTCAAAAAATGTTTTCCTACACTAAAAAAAGATGAATAAGAACTATTACATACAAAAAAATAAATGAGTCAACAAAGGAGACATTTGTGTCCATGAATATTTTAAAATTCCAGTATATATATATATATATATATATATATATATATATATATATATATATATATATATATATATATATACATATTGTTATATAAATATTTAAAGAACCCACAAGTAATAAATCATATGTTTATAATGTCACATCCTATAAATACCCGACTAAATAATGAAGACATAATCATAATTTAGGAGGAATAGAGAACTTATCATTATTCAAAATATCATTAAAAAAATATCTCTATGAAAAAACAGAGCAACGAAATATGAAAGGACAAGTAATAACCAAAACGTAGAAGTAGCAACTGTAAATAAAGAATATTCCACGCAAAATTGAGATAATTTTGTATGGATTCTGTATGTGTAGGTTCCCATTTAGTTCGATGCTGTGCGTTGGTATAACACCATCATCATACATGTATATAATAAACTCATTGTCTGCATAGGAGCATCTGCTCAGCAGACTAGGCCAAATTTTCTGTTTTATAAATGTGCCATTTGTAGCATGTATTTATGGCAATAAATATTTTGAATTTCAATTTGAAAATAAATTGAATGGGCTGCTAGAATTAAATCGATTACAATTATTTACAGCAAATCTGTAATTTAACTGTGAATGTCTATGTAATCAAGTAACTTGTCTACTATAGTCTATTCGCTGTAAGTAGGCAAGCAATCATTACCTCTATCCTTGGTAACTCAAAAAGGTCTAGAGCAAATGGGCTGTAAATGGCCACACCTATTCCCTAACTGACCCTTCCCAACTGGTAGAAATATTAGCTTGATTACTCTAATCGTGTTTTAGTTACAGAGGTTAGAGGTCATGATTTCTCGCCTACGTACAGCAAATATACTATAGTATCCCTTATAAGAGTTTCACTATAATTGAAGTCAAGCTTATTGGCTGATAATTCTTGAGACACTCGTGGTCCCCTTTCCGAGAGAGATGTACATAGATTTACATAGATATTCTGACCACACAGACCTTACGATCCCAGCGAGGTGGTCAGGACTTAATTCTAGTAGATATAGCTAACCCAAAAGTAAGGGAAAGTGGAAGGAATGGATAGCAAAGAAGAAGGCACTTTCCCCACCCTCCGGCAATTGTTGTAGATGAAGACAGTTGGAAGTGAATATCCTTACAGATCTTGGAAACTGCCTGAAGGAATTTATGGAAAGTTAGAAATGGAAAGGAAATTGCATGCAAACCTTCACATGTAGTAGTATACAGTATATATACATATATATCGATTAGTTTTTGTTTTCCCCTCAGTTAGGTCTCTTCAACTGGAAGCAGCGTTCGTTACTACCACATCGTTCTATCATTGGTTATTACCTACTCCATCCTTATTTCTCTGTGGTGTGAGTCTAGACTTTTTTTAAATGCATCTATTGAGACACTATCTATTCCTTTATTTGGGAGCTTATTCTACTCACTAATTATACTGTGAGTGAAGAATATTGTTGTTGTATCCATGTTTGCTGTCTTACCTATTAATTTTAACGTGTTTCCTCTTGTAGAACTCTCTTTGACTATCTTAAATAGTTTATCAGGGTTAATGTTACTGAATCATTTTAAAATCTTAAAACACCCAATCAGTTGTCCTCTTATCCTCTGTTCCTTAAGTGAAAATAGAATGAGTTCTCTTAGTCTCTCATTATATGGTTTATTTCCCAGAGAAGGGATCAATTTAGTTGCTATTCGCTGCACAGATTCCAGCTTTACAATGTCCTTTATGAGGTAGGGAGACCATAACTGCACAGCGTATTCTAGATGTGGTCTCACTATACTCTTATATAATGGCATAACTATGTCTCTGCTGTGATAATGAAAATTACTTCTGATGGAGCCTAATACTCTGTTTGCTTTGTTAGCTTCTGCCGTGCATTGGTTTGAAGATTTTAGATTATCATTTATAAGCACTCCTAGGTCTTTTACCTGTGTTACGCTATTAACTTTCTCCCTGTTCATATAATATTCATATTTATTGTTTTTAGAGCCCATTTGCAATATCTGGCATTTGTTTACAATAAAGGGCATTTGCCAATTCTCTGACCATTATGTGATTGTATTTATATCTGTTTGTAGACTGATTCTATCGCTTTCTAAAATTATTGCATTTCCTATCTTAGTGTCATCCGCAAATTTAGAAACTATATAATATATACCATTGTCAATGTCATTGATGTATATTATGAACAAAATCGGTCGCATCACTGAGCTCTGAGGGACTCCACTAGTCACTGGAGTCCATGATGATTCGACACCATTAACCCCTTCAGACTCATATGACACAAGAGGTTACCAGATTAGCAATAAGAAATAGAGTTCTCTCACTCTTATAATTACCTTTCCACAATTAATTTTCTGCCCACAGCTAACTCAAAGACAACTGCAGAGGTTGAAGTAACTAAACTAAAGGTTTCATAAATACCCCTGATGGCAACAAAGGCTTTAAAGTATCCCCAATCGGCTCAAAATCGCGTCATATGTCTGAGAGGGTTAATAACTACTCTCTGCTTTCTTTCACTTAGCCAGTTTTAAATTAATTCGTAAGTTTTGCCCTGTATTCTTAAGCCCTGGACTTTCTGTAGCAATCTTAAATGTGGGACCTTGTCGAAGGATTTCTGAAAGTCCAAGTACACTATGCCGAGACTTTTGGTGAAGTTATTTAAATTGAAAAGTCTATCATAAAATTCTATTAAGTTCGTTAGGCATGATCTCTTTGCCCTGAATCCGTGTTGACTATTAGTGATGAGATTGTTGCTTTCGGTGAAAAATACTATATCATCCCTAATGAATGATTCCATAAGTTTTCCAATAACGGAAATTAAGCTAATAGGCCTGTAATTATTTTGGTAGTTTTATGTCACTTTTTTTTAAATATTGGTGTTATATTCCCTGTCTTCCTGTCGGTCGGTAAATAACCACGTTGGAGTGACATATTAAATAATATGGTCAGTGCTTCAGCGACTTCGTTTTTGGCCAATTTTAGAATTTTAGGGACGAACAGGTGTAGGCCGGCGGATTTGTTTACTTTCAGGGAATCAATCTTTCTCACGACATCTGATTTAGTAAGTTTGAACTCTCTAAGCACAACTTTGCGTGTTTGATTGTTACCTTATGACACACCCAGGTTGCTAGCAACATTAAAAACAGAGCTGAAATGTTCGTTAAGAGTAGATGCTATATCTCTGCTATCAGATTCAAGGTCACCTTGTTTATTAAGTATCGGCCCAATACCGCTATTAATTTGTTTGTTATTGTTTGTATTGTTACGATCCAGGTTCTGAAAGACACGGGGCTCTTCATCATTGGACTAGATAAGGCTAAATGCAACAACGGTAACACTAGTTCCAACCCCTGCCTTAACCACTGGAGAACAAAACACCTATACCGCCCTGAGTCGTGCCTGGACAACGAGGTATCCTATGACTCGGTAAAAGGTGCACACTATAGGCTGATGATCACTGAAGCAGCCTATACTCATACAACATACGATTACTTTATTAAAGTATACAAGGAAAAAGATAGATAGCGTAATTAAATCGCAGCAACGATTTACTAGCAAACTAGAAGAAGGATAATTAACGTTACGTTAAATAATCAGTAAACTGTCACTCCTGTCTGAAAGAAAGTGAAACAAAGAAAGTCCTAAAGCATCATGCAGTAATCTTCTGCTAAAGTCAGATGCAACTAAGAAGTATGTATCGGATTCTGAACTGTGTATTATTACTGTGGGAGCATATATAGTGTAGGGACATACGGTGTTATCTGGCACAGGTGTAATTATAAAACAGTCGGCAGTCTAAACTCTAACCACAAAAAGATGTGCTTTCTCCCACCAAGCACAAGCCTGCTCTGGTTGGGTCTCTCAGTAACAATCACGACTTACTATAAACATAAGGAACAATAATGCTGCACACATATACACAATGAGATTATAAAACCTAATCGGGGGTCTGCCAGGTGGACGAAGTCTAGCAAGGGAGTTGTAGGCTAGGCTACCTGGGCCGAGCCACCTGCTCGGTAGCCTAGTGTCGTTCTCAAGTTTGTGCGCCTAGTTACATTAAATGACGGGGTGCTCTCTTGAGAGATCCAGGTCTCGTGTACCTGGTTCTCTCCTGGCGACCCTCCTAAGTCCAAAGCTAACAAGCTAGCACACTGCTGGGTGGACAAGGCAAACGCCCTCACGCTAACACAGTGCTAGGCTCTAAGGTACACTGACAAGAAAATGACCTAGGCCTCCGCAGGTATCCGGTACAGTTGCATAGGCTCAACGAAGTCTATGCTCATAGGAAACTGCAACCTGATAGCCTCTCCCCAGTCTAGCATCGACTAACCTGGCAGACACCCAAGAAAATAAGGTTGGGGCAACACGATGAGTATGTCAAACCTCCCCAAGCCAAAATGGATAACCCTCTGATCCAAAATGCCTAACTACGTACATATAATATCTCTGAGAGCTCGCTGTATAATACAGTGACGGATATATGAAATCAACGTCAACGGGAAGGGCAGTTAATTAATAGTAGGATATACAGAGAGAAGAAGGTAAGCAGTGGTAGTGAAGCAGATAAGTGAAACAATTGTTCAAATGGTGATGCAAGCATGAAATTTGGTACAGGTATTCTTCAAAGCTCACTTTCAAAGCACATACCGCTGGCCACGCAAAAATTCAATATGGCGACCATTTTTCAAGATGGCCGACACATCTGACTGAGCCCTACTGTTATGGGTCAGTTAATTGAAAGAAAAAAGACATGAATACTGTCCAATCCATTTTGTTTTGGCTCTAACGTGGTAAGTGAAGGTAATTTTGTCCAAAGCAGTTGCATATTAGACTTTAACTAAGATGGCGTCCAAGATGGCCGCCATTAACCCGAGGAGGCCGGATTTTTTTGGCGATTTTCGGTAGTGTTTATGGCTTAATAGCTAATCAAAGAATAAAGATAGAGAAAGGAGTCATAAACCACGTGAGAGAGGTCACTTTCAGCTTTTGTCTCGTAAAAAAATTCAGCTCCATAGGTCAAGTAGTTACCGAGATATTGCTTGTTTTCGTGAGGTAACTTTTCCGTGATTTTCCGTGTTTACACACCTTTGCCATAGTGAAATTTCCTTAAACCCATTGTGTTGACATCACGGTAGTTTCGGTGATATTGGAACTCGGTGAAAATTACCGCAAAAGTACCGTGACGTCATACAAGTAAATAGCAGCCATCAGCAGGCTATTTAAAGCCGTGCTACTTGAGTAGTGTATCGGCCTTCTGGGGTTAAAGACAAATTTTGTGATATCTTGGCTATTAGTAGAGCTAGACAAATGATTTTTTCATCTAATCCTACATTTTTGAGGTCAGAGAATTAGAAAGACTTGTCACATTATTAACTCATCAGGGTCATAAGTAACTAGACAAAGTGAAGGAAGATTATATCGTAGGAAACGGCCTAATTCACACCATTTATACATATCCATTGAGTACAAATAACATTAGTAAAAATACCATAGAATCAAAGACTCACACCTCACATTTGCAAGTGCACAGACCTGTACAGGAGAGACCCAGCCTGTAGCACTTGCACCTGCCACGACAGTCTGATTTACAGCCACATTTGGTCAGCTATTCGCAACTCTTGGCTATGGGGGAGTTGGCTGTCCAGAAGACGTGCCATTCTTCACCAACCTTCTGCCATCCCCAGTCAGCAGGACTCTCTGCTTCTGGTTGACACTGGGTTGCTTGGGCCCAAACACAATCAGCCTGGAAGGCAGCTCGTCTAGTGTGCTGAAGCAGAGCTGCTCTTGTTGGTGGAATGGCCTCATAAGGCCTCTGTTTTCTGGCAAACATGTCAAGCCTGGCCTCATCCACAGTGGTAGCAGTGCTGGACCTGTCATACATCAGTATGACAAACCTCTCCAGTATCTCAAGGTCACCATCTTCCACTGTAAGAGGGTACTGGCTCAGCGTGGAGAAGACAGGGGAGGCCTCTGGACAAACATCCCATGTCTGCCAGGCAGTTTTCTTTCCCTTGTTACGGAAGGCTGAAACAGTGTCACACCCTGTGAAGGCATGAAAGAATAACATGCCTTTAGCCTTCTCCTGCCCCATACAGCGATACAGGCCATGCACACTGATCCAGCGCCGGCTTTGACCGTGACCAAATGCCACCCATAACTACTCTAGCCCCAAACTCTGAAGGGCTGGAAAGGCACTCACTGCAATTACCACAACATCTGTATCATTTGCCTTGACCATGATGGCTTTGCTCCCATGTTGTGCAGCATATTTGGCATGCACAAAGATGCGGCTGTCAGCTTCCTCATGAGAGCACTTGTCCAGTCCTTGAAGACCAGTTTCATGAGTGCTGAGGATTGCAGATCCCTTTGTGACAATTACCAAGTTTGGTGCTGTTGGTAAAGGTGGCATATATCTGCCAGGCGAAATGTGACTGGCTCTTCTGAGCATAGGTTGCTTTCAACAATGTATGTCACCAGCTCTGATAAAATTAATGGATAAACATCTGGCTCCAGATCAGTGGCACTTGAGCTTTTCTCAAGGTTTCTCAGGTGGGACCTTTCCCTGTTGTAGAGGGCACTGAGACACACTCTGTGGTACTTTAGCTCCTGTGCAATAGCATCTCCACCACTCAATTTAGCAAGAAGCTTGCCATCGTTAATTGCCTCTGCACACTCTTGTAGCCTCTTGTTAAGGTTTATGGTCATTACCTGCCTGAGATCAGATGCAGGTGCCACTTTCTCACAAAAAATACAAGTTTGACCATCATAGCTAGTTCGACATTGCTTTGCATGATTGTCTTCAGACTCACTACTTTGACGATTAGATCGGCGTTTCCTTGCGCGATTCAGCTTTCTGTTGTTAAACAACAACCGGCAGTTGACATGGTATTTTGCCTGATTTCTTCTCAAAGTGGCATCTATGCCGTCACCTTCATCAAGCCTTGTTGGATCCACGATCAATGGCATTTCCTGGATTTCATGAAACATCGGTATGTTGGTAGCCAGCATGGCATAACCGTCATGTTCAAGGGAATAATGGGTTCTAGGTGATGTTAAATCTTCACCTATTTTGTCTTTCTGGCAAAGACAACATTTTGACCAGTCAGTTTGTCTTATGGGAAAAATGGATTTTGAATCTGCCATTTTGCTTTCTGATTAAGGCCGAGGGTTTATCCTTTTACCACCTTAACGAAATTGCATACACATTACTTTATGGGATACAACTAGGTTCGGGTGACCTACACCTAGCCCGATCATTCATCCAGTGCCATTTAAGTCCCGTGTGATCTGTACACCATCCAGGTAAGTACATGAGCAAGTCATGTATAGAAGATACGTTGGACAAGTGGATGTTAAGTTAAAATGTTACGACGTTGAAAGGCCTATGGAAGCCCCTTCTTTTAGAAAACTTTACCAACAATGAGAGGCGAGAGATTTGCCAAAAACTAAAGGAGAAGCGGCCAGATAAGTTACGAGACGCGGCTCAGCCCCCTTACCCTTGGCTCGGCTCTCCCGCGCTGGCACACCCTGTCAATTCAGGTGCGGCTATCTAACTCTATCTACTAACTACCAACTACTGTCTAGTAGCTAATTTATATGGGGCTGTTAGAAAGCATTTGGGACACTAAATTAAACTACACTACAACATATAGTATAGTACAGTAAAATAAGCTGACACTGAACCCCATGCTGAGTTGCACAGCAGCGATGTTACCAGTGTGCCCTGGTTGTGTGTTGACATCACTCTATTATATTTGCAAGATCTCATCAGTGCCTCAGTCCTTACTAACAAATGTGAAAATGGCTCCATTGGATTATCTGACCCAAAGAATGTATGTGCACACCAAACATCATGTATATATGTTCAGTAGTTGCTTAGATATGAACATATGAAATTAATGGACGCCATATTGGATGCCATTCTAAAATTCCAATTATAGACTATGACAATGATTAAAACAGTGCTTCTCATTAATCTGGTTAGCAAGAAACAGTTTTCTCTTAAAATGTTCACCAGGTAATAATAAAACAAAAATTAAGCAATATATGGTCAGGCACGGCAGCCATCTTGAAAAATGACCGCCATCTTGGTTTTTCGCGTGGGCCAGCGGTATTTCTGAGAAGAATGGACCTTGAAGGGTACATGTACCAAATGTCATGCTTGCATCACCATTTGAACGATTCTCCTGAAATTTGCAGTTATCTGCTCCACTATGGTAGAGAAAGTTCGCAATAGGGGGGTGAGGTGGGCTGATAGATTGCAAAAGGATGTTAGCGTTACAGCACTAAGAGGAGCTCTGAGGGAGACACAAGAACAGGAGCCCGCACCACCGTCCCAGGACCGCGGCCGCCAATCACAGACGACTACGTCACCAGGCCGCAGGGCTGCAGAAGGCGCCAGGATCCACCAGCCAATCAAGGGCGCAGGAAAGCGCGCGAGCGGGAAAACACCACGAGTGAGGGAGGCAACACATACCTACGCACGCACACATTACCACCACGCTCGCGCTATTCTCTCTCTCCCTCCACAATGCATCTTACATTCTACTAACGATATAAAATACTTCCCGTTGTCACAGGTGAAAATAAAGAGTATTTCTGGACTACCTTTGACACTATGATGCACTAGGAAGAAACTAGAACTTAATCAATAACCTACAGCCCATAACACTGCCTGGGGAGAGGGGAGAAGAGGATGGGGAGCCACGCTACCCCCTCGTGGTCGCTGGGGAGCTGACGTGTTTCACAATATACCTATAGCATTTTTTGGAATTAGTTTTACTATCCTTAGTTATGTTAATTTCGTAATTTATCTTTGCAAGATTTATAAGCGATTTAACCTTTCTTCTAGCAACCGAGTACTGGTCGTTTATGGTATTATTATCTGCAACCCTCTTTTACTTGTGTAAACGCTTTCTTTCTCAAATTGCTCTACTGATATCATTATTATAACTTAGGGGTTTGTTAACATTTTTGTTGTGACGTTTACGCAAGGGTACATGCTTATTCTGGGCACTCATGATTATTTCTTTGAATTTAATCCACATTTCGTCAGTGATGTTAATACCTTTAATTTGCATATGAATGTATTTAATTAAGTTCATTTATTAAGTTGCTAAAATCTGCCTTGTTATAGTTGGGTATAAGTGAGCGAGAGAGAGAGAGAGAGAGAGAGAGAGAGAGAGAGAGATAACACAAAAACGTGTGTGTGTGTGTTTCAGACCCGCTCTTTAAAATTCTGGGCATCTTCACCTGCCCTCCTACGTTCCTGTTTTCTTATCTAGCGTCCCCTTCTGAAAATATTTTGAGACTCTGAAAGGGATGAGAATGTATTGCATTATAAATGTAGTATATTTATTACGATTATTATATTTAACTTCATGGGGCAATTTGGTCAAACTGGGTAATGGTCACTTCGGCTACAGTCAATATCTCACTTAGATATATCACGTTTTGTCAGAGTCAATTTTCTCAAACCAAACCTAAGACACTGTAATGTAGCATACAACAACCTAACCTTACCTTAACTTATCCCTAACCAACAGTACCTTCACTATAACCTAACCTTACTTTAACTTAACTTAACTTATTCCTAACCAACGGTACCTTCACTATAACCTATCCTAACCTTACCTTAACTTACCCTAACTTATCCCTAACCAACAGTACCATCACTAAAATCTATCCTAAACTTAACCAACTCTTACCTAACTTTAACCTACTTTAATCTCAAACGGGTAATATTTGTGAAATTATAAATCCACATTATAATAAATAAATGCAGAAGGTATATATTGTAAGGGCATATTATTCGTCGCTTAAGTATATTCTTATTTGTTTCATGCATACATCTTAGAGCAAAGTTTATGTAGGCTACACCAATAATATATAGTTATACAATCTACCGAGTTACAGTAATAGAGAGCCATAACCCCCACATGTTAAGGGGGGATGGACGTTTTATTTCATCAACTATATATAGTTAAACAATTTTAGTTTAATCTCTAGACCTCCTCAATTAAGCTTAAAAAAACAACCACCATGTCCATACTTAGTGTACTCAAACTAGTATTAACAGTCTCGATGTTACGTAATCGGGGTTGATGTAGCGTTACGTATCATTCCGTAGTCTTAAGTTGAACGCTTCCATAACCTTGGTCGAACGTTCCATGATTGGGTAGAATATATTATTCTATAGTTGTATATGGGAAAGTATTGTAGGATTATAATTCCCATATATATATATATATATATTTGTATTATTTAAGATTGTTCATAAGTATCTCATTGTAAAGAAGATGGGATACATTTTCCATATGTTATGCGCGTGCGCGGTATGTCACGACAGAGACAAACATAACGCGCTCGCTCACTCTCCAACCAACCTCCGTCCCAGCTACACACGCTAAGCCTTCTTCCTATAGTTTCATAATCAGGTGTTTTCGCTTCACTTTCATCTCATATTCCATATAGTCATTACATCATCATCTTTGTTAGTTAGCACAAACTCAACGTAAATATCTAGCCTATCCTAGCCTATTGTAGCCTCTTTTCATACTTTGTTTACTATACTAACCACTTCAAGTCATCTAGCCTATTTTCCGCCATCCTCCAATCACCAGCTGAGTTCATCAAAGGGTATATATTTTTATATGGTTAATACTTCTTCAAAATCAATAATATACAGTCCACTTATCTAAATTAACCATATAATTGGTCCTTCGACCTTTCACTAGTTTGCCCCCCCCCCCCCACCCCCTTTTTTTTTGTGGTTGGGGGTGGCATAGCCTACGTGGTTCATTTCTTTTGTGCCATATTTCGTCTGTCCCTCTTGGCCCAGGGCTTTTGGCGTCATGGTGCCGCGGGTGGTGGGGTAGGGGAAGATTATCCTGCGGTGGTTGATAGGCTTGCGTACCCAGGCCCGATTAGGAAGGTGGCAATTTTGGGCCACTCCTACGTCAGGGATTTGTACGTGGACCAAGCCGTCCACAGGCCTTTCTTTTCCGTGACTCCTCTGGCCGCCCCAGGTGCCCGCGTCAGCACCTTGAGATCAACAGAAGCCTGGGGGTTAGTTTTTAGAGCTGAAGCCCGACTTGACCTTCTTGGTGAAGGAGGAAATGAGATAAGGAGCGGGGTCAGTCCGAGAGGGATTGCGGAGGGGATCGAGGTCCTAGCTGAGGAGGTGGTGCGGCTCTCGGGGGGAGAAGTCCGGGTGATTGGGGTAGAGAAGCGGCAGGCTCCACGAGGGGTCTCTACGGACGAGTTTAACCGCATTAGAAATGCGGTTAACTGATGGCTAAAGCGCCATATCCCATTCACCCGGGAGCGCTATCAGTCAATGAATACCTCTGAGGCTGACTTCAGGCCCAACACCTCACGCACGAGGCATCAAAGCGTCTCTATTCGGAGATCCTGGCCACCTGTCGTCGGTGCTTTATGCGAGACGAATATGCCATGGTCGCCAGGTCATACGACGAGATGTTTGCCCACCATGACGTTAGAGTTGATCAACAAAATCAGTATAGCCTAGATTAATAATCCTTCAAATCGGTATAGTATATTAATTAAATTTTGATTGTAAAACCTTTAGGCCCAAATTATATAACAATTGATTGGCACTAAGATTAAAATCATCCATACTGTACTGTATAATAATTTCAAAGGTTAAGGTTATTCATTCTATATCAAATTTATACTGTCCAATAACTTCTTTATTTGATTCACATGTCATTCTAAATTCTTCTCTCGTCGTGTGCCCTGGAGGCGGGGTAATATGATAGCTGATAGACTGAGTGTGTGTTAATCCAACTCAAAACTTTTTTCCTTGTGACTTCTTGAGATGAACTTTTCTTGTGTACAATTTTCACATTTATTAAATTTAATAATATAAAATTAGCGGTACCCATTGAGTTTAGCCTGTTTACATTACCCTATAGGCTCTCTCTCTCTTAAAATTCTTGAATTTATTATAAATTTAAACGGTACCTGTCTTTTTTGACATCTAGAGACTTTTGGCCTATACTGTATTGTACTAAATTTCCCTCCAGGCTTTTCTTAACTTATGGTGTAATGATTCTATAATTTCATAACTATCATGTAAGGAGTTAAATTGAAAAGCTCCGGATTGCTAGTCTACATTGCGCACAATTCTTATTCCGCATTTCGTGAGGGGGTTTTCTTTTCGGCTCGCGATTTAATTTGATTTCTCGGAAGTACTGTATTGTTGTCCACAACTTATTCGGTCTGGCATTGATAATTTGATTTAACGTCATTAGATTTCCTTCCCGTATAATCATGGCTAAAAGTGTACAAAAGCGTCGGGCTGGACTTAAGGGCTCTTTGACGGTCTTAACCTCTGATATTGACGGATTCCTTGATTCAGCGTCTAGAGTGGAGGTGGAGGCCAGGTTGCTCAGTATTCAAAAGCAACTTGACAAGTATGAGGTCACACAGGAGGACCTGGCCGACACATACGAGGACGCCGACTATATCGAGGTGATCAGAGAGGATACCCTATATATGGAGGGCATACAAGTAATTGTTGCCACACTGAAGGGGATCTTGATTACAGAGGTCAAGAAGGAGGTCAAGAAAGAGCCAAAGAAATCCGCAGTCAAATTACCACATCTTATTATTCCAAAATTTGAAGGTGATGCCACCATGTGGTCGGGATTTTGGGAGATGTTCAAGTGTACCATCCATGACAATCCCGACCTCACAGATATACAACGCTTCACCTATCTAAAGGGTCAGCTTCAGGGTGATGCACATAAGCTAGTCGAAGGATTCATAATCAAAAGTGCAAGCTATGCCCCAGCAATTGAGCTCCTGCAAGAGACATATGGGCATCCAGATCGAATCAAGGCAGCTTATGTTACCAAATTCAATCAATTAGTGTCACCCAAACACCAAACAGCTGACCTGAAGGACTTCTATGGCAATACAGAGAGTGTGATGAGGTCAATCATTAGCCATGGTATTTGTTTGGAGGAATTTTGTGTGGTGACTCTTGTCAATAAGTTACCATCACCACTAAAAGAAACCATAAAACGGGAAATGGGAGACTCGAGCCTGGATTATAAGAAATTCACTCATTGCCTCCAGGCTGAAGTGTACAATATGGCGGGTCAAGACAGAGTAGGGGGTACACCCATAGCTACGGCAACATTTACCGCCCAGAGTGAGTACAGGAAATTCAACTGTGTTCTGTGTAGTGGCACCAATCATTTATGGTACAAGTGTATGAAGTATAAGACAGGGCCTCTTAAAGTTAAAAGAGCCCGTCAACTACGTCTCTGCACTGGGTGCTTGTCAAAAGACCATGGCCATTCGGGTTGTACTAATCCTAACGTAAGAAGCTGCCAGTTTTGTAAGGGCAAACACTTTCATTCCCTGTGTACACAAAAACAAGGGAAAGAAAGTAGACCAGCGGAGGATAACACCAAGAGAGATCATACTGCTGCTACTTCAACTACAATGTCCGTTGCCGCAGGTAAAAATACAGTAATCTTGCCCACCATACAGCTGCCGGTAAAGGGTAAGGATAATAATTGTGTTAAAATCAGATCGCTACTTGACCAATGTTCTCAGAAGACCTTTGTGAAGTCTTCTGTTCTATCCTCCCTTTCCTACATTTCTAAAGGAACTGAGGAGTTATGTCTTCACGGATTTACCGGGAAACAGGCCTCTAGGGAATATAATGTTGTGGCACTGCAATACAAACACAGAGGTAAATTTCATCATCTAGACGCAATAGTGGTTGATGAATTGCCAGAACATAAAGGTGAACTTAACCTAAAGTCTAAACTGGTTAGTTTACAAAGTAAAGGCATAAAATTAGCCGACCCTCACGCAACAGACACAGATCAGCTGGAGCTGCTCATCGGTGCGGATCACTACTACGATATAGTGCGACCTGGGTATAAAAGGTCAGGTAGCCTAATTCTGCTTCCTACCAAGTACGGGTACGCCATCAGTGGTCCATATGTGACACAGCCTACCAGCTCCAGCACAGAAGTAATTACTGTATTGAAAGTAGCAGTAACACCAATGGACGAATACATGTCCACTGGTAATATTCCACCATGCAAAAATGACTTAAATGTTTTGTGGGAATTAGATCATATCGGGATAACCCCTAAGGAATACTCACTGGTTGAGCGTCAAGCACTATCGTCGTACGAGGATACCGTTACCTACGATCCCGACAGCCAACAGTATAAAGTGAGACTGCCCTGGAACAATTCCAAGGATCAGCTGCCATCTAACAAGGGTTTGGCCATAGGCCGTCTTCGGGGACTTCAGAAAAGATTCCTCAAGGAGCCTGACTTTTGCGAGGAATACTCAAAAGTCATAAAGGAACAGGTGTCCCGGGGTTTTATAGAAGAGGTGCCTTTTGATACATCAGATACCGGGCATTACTTGGCTCATCATGGTGTAATCAAGGAGAGCAAACTACGCCAGTGCGTATTGTCTTCGACTGTTCCGCCAAGATGAGTGAACGTCATCCTAGTCTTAATGACTGCCTGTACACTGGACCCTCACTGGTGCCAGATTTAGCGCAGGTTTTGCTTCGGTTTCGACTCAGTAAGTATGCCTTGGTGTCTGATATTGAGAAGGCATTTCTAATGTTAAGGCTCCATGAAGACGACCAGGACTATATGCGATTTATGTGGCCCAAGTATCCCAGGCAACTGGGTTCCCCCCTAATTTGTTACCGGTTCCGGGCAGTTTTATTTGGAGAGACTTGTTCCCAATTCCTTTTAAACGCCACCATTTTGAAACATTTGTCTTATGTCAGTGCAGATCCGCAGATTATTCATCAGATTCGGTCAGGGTTGTATATAGACAATTTACTGGGTACAGGAAATGAAGAAGATTTCCTGGTTGATACCTACGCTGTAGTCCGAGAGCTTATGAATGACGCTCATCTACATTTGCGTGAATGGGCGACTAATAATTCTGTTTTGCGGACTGTACTGCAACGGGATGGTGTGGCGGCTGTACAGCAGGAACATGTTAGAGTGCTAGGGTTGTTTTGGAAAACGGACACCGATAACCTCTCATTCGGCGTTAAGTACGCGCAATATTCGCAGATTACAAAACGAATTTGCTTGAGTATGACAGCTAAACTGTTTGACCCCTTGGGGATAGTTCTACCGGTGTCGATCAAATCGAGATTATTCCTTCAGCAATTATGGAGGATAAAATTAGGATGGGATGAGGTTTTGACTGGCGATCTGGTTCAGGAGTGGGATGACATTATTTCGGATCTTCGTCTCTGTAAGGGTTTTAATTTTCCTCGGAGAGTTGTCATGGACCATCCTGTTTCCATTCATGCCTTCTCAGACGCTAGCAAGGTCGCGTACGGCACCGCCATATACTTTGTTGACACAAGTGGCAGCCGTCTAGTCATGGCGAAGGCGAAAGTCGCCCCGATCAAATCCCTTTCCATCCCAAAATTAGAGCTGACTGCAGTTCTGTTGGCTGCTAGACTCGTTCACTTTGTAGAGGAAACTTTTAAAAATTTGCTAAATATCTCGGAGACGGTTATATTACGCTTTACTGGTTACATAGCCGTAAGAAGCTACCAGTGTATGTCACCAACCGTGTCGACGAAATTCGTACCCTGCTCCCAACCGCACAGTTCCGGTATGTGTCTACCAAACAGAATCCAAGTGACTGCATTACTCGTGGTGTCTCTGCTAAATTTCTCAAATCTTCTGCGTTGTGGTGGAATGGCCAATGCTGGCTTAATGATCCCAACGAATGGCCAGAGAATATAGATTTGAGCGAGCAACACACTGCTATTGTGGCACCGGTAATTGACTCGGTGCCTGACGAAGACACACGGTTATGGGACTGGGATAGATTCAGCAGCTATGAAAAGTTACAACGTGTTACAGCATGGGTGTTACGATTTGTATGAAAGGTAAAAGCAAAAATTAAAGGCACACCGCCCACAGGTAGTGCTTACCTCAATGTGAAGGAGATCAGAATTGCAGATAAATTATTACATAAGCTCTGTCAACAAGAAATATATACACAGGAATATAAATTACTGGTTAAGGGAACAAAGTCTAGGAATAACCTGATCAACCAGTTGGGCTTACACTTGAAGGGGGACTTGATACATTGCGGAGGCAGATTACGATTGGCAGCCCTCTCTGAGGCAAGTAAGTATCCAATACTACTGCCCCCCAATCATCCCCTCACCCATCTTATCATCGATAGGTGTCACCGACTCTGTTGTCATTATGGGGTTGGTCATATAGTCACCTATGTAAGACAACGATGGTGGGTGCCTAGAATCAGGCAGGTGGTCAAGAAAGTCCTTCGCAAATGCTTAAAGTGTAGAAGAGTACAGGGAACACAGTATGATCCCGTCGGAATTCCTCCCTTACCAAACCTGCGAACTACTCCAGGTGACCCTTACAAAGTTACCGGGGCTGACTACAGTGGAGCAATCCCTGTGAAAGATTCACCCAATCTTAAGGTGTATATGATACTTTTCACTTGTGCTGTTACCAGGGCAATTCACCTGGAACTGGTCACCAACCTCACTTGTGATAGCTTCCTACTGCCTTCCGAAGATTCTGCAGTAGACAGGGATATCCGCGTATCATGCTGAGTGACAATGCAAAGACTTTCATAGGGGTATCTACATATCTCAAAGAAGTGAGCAACAATCCTAATATTCAGACCTGCCTAGCGGATGTAAAATGCGAATGGCGTTTCATTCCCGCCAGAGCGCCTTGGTTTGGCGCCATATGGAAGAGAGCCATAGGCATCGTGAAGGCGGGTCTGAAGAAGGTGTTGGGTAGAGCTCTCATCTCGATTGAGGAACTCAACACCATACTCTTGGAGATTGAAGCCACCGTAAATGATCGCCCTCTATACTATGCTTCTGGTGATTTGGAAGACCTTACCCCAATCACACCCTCAGTACTGGTATGTGGATACAGACTGCGGGATCTTCCTGAAGAGCATGACGAGGATACTATGGAAGATCCAGACTACATAAGTAAGGAAGTGATATCGGCCCGCTACAAATACATTCGTAAATTATCGCGAGATATTTGGCATCGCTGGTCAACAGAATATCTGGTGACTTTAAGGGAAGCGCAAAAGAATAAACTAACACCATTAAAAGGTCATTGGCCTAGGGTAGGGGACGTGGTAACCATCCATGAGGAGGGCCCGCGCGCATTTTGGAAATTGGGTCGGATAGAGGAGTTATTACCAGGTCGTGATGGTGAGGTTCGGGTAGCAAAGGTTCGCACCAGGACTGGAGTAATCACACGGCCAACAGTCCGACTATATCCTCTTGAGGGTTACCTCGATCGCAAGGACACCCTCGGATCAGTTATCCATTGAAGTCCCCTCTCTGGCTTCTACTTCGGCGCAGCCTGTTGACGCGTCTGGCGAACGCCCACGTCGACAGGCAGCCCAGATATCCTCCCAAGCTTGGCGGGATAAGATTGCCTCCGGGCAAATCTAATCATGTAAATTTTGTATATTTTCTGTTGGTGGGAATATGTCCATACTTAGTGTACTCAAACTAGTATGAACAGTCTCGATGTTACGTAATCTGGGTTGATGTAGCGTTACGTATCATTCCGTAGTCTTAAGTTGAACGCTTCCATAACCTTGGTCGAACGTTCCATGATTGGGTAGAATATATTATTCTATAGTTGTATATAGGAAAGTATTGTAGGATTATAATTCCCATATATATATATATATATTTGTATTATTTAAGATTGTTCATAAGTATCTCATTGTAAAGAAGATGGGATACATTTTCCATATGTTATGCGTGTGCGCGGTATGTCACGACAGAGACAAACATAACACGCTCGCTCACTCTCCAACCAACCTCCGTCCCAGCTACACACGCTAAGCCTTCTTCCTATAGTTTCATAATCAGGTGTTTTCGCTTCACTTTCATCTCATATTCCATATAGTATTACATCATCATCTTTGTTAGTTAGCACAAACTTAACGTAAATATCTATCCTATCCTAGCCTATTGTAGCCTCTTTTCATACTTTGTTTACTATACTAACCACTTCGAGTCATCTAGCCTATTTTGCGCCATCCTCCAATCACCAGCTGAGTTCATCAAAGGGTAAATATTTCTATATGGTTAATACTTCTTCAAAATCAATAATATACAGTCCACTTATCTAAATTAGCTATACACCAAGACCCTCTTTCAAGATAAATGTGTACATTTACAGATAGAAAAATGTCATGGCCAAAGGCCAGTTACTCTTAAATTACAAGTTCGCTATCGGTAGCAAGGCAAAAATAAACACCTAAAAGACACTAAAAGTCTTAATATTGACAAAGACATGGGGCGAAAGGTCATACATTGCCAAACTAATGAGCCGAACGTCATAAAATCTGAAAACTGATATGGCTTAACACGAGGGAGAAGGGAGACCAGAAATGTGACCCATCTACCCTTAAACATAGAGTATGTTTTACACGCTGAACTCTTTCTTTTGGTTTCTCTTTCCACCAGGCTCATTTATCTCTATCACTTATCTGGTTCGGTTTCAGTCGCCAGCAAAAACATTCCTTTCACCAATTTTTCAATGTATCGTGAAAATCCATCGGTCGTTCCTTCCTGTGATACTATCTCTAAAGGCCGCGTCATAGAGAAGTCGAACGTTGGGCGACTGCCGCCCGAATTCGATGACTTGCATATTTTGCCCGAATTGAGACGAATCAGCCGAAAGTACCCCGGACGTAACTCGAAGGTAACCCGATGAGGGTCGAAGATGCCCCAATCATGCGCCGAATATAACACGTATATGCAGCGAATACGGCGAAATAACAAGAATTAGTGCTGATGCTCAGCCGATCAGCCGATCAACAACCGAAATAGAAGAAGTTAGGCCGAACGTCAGCCGAATAGAACGAATATCAGACGATCATCAGGATTGTTGGAACACCACCTGTACCTGCCGTACTGTATATAACATGATCTACCTTCGATCTAGTCTCCGATGCCGATGTGAAAGAGCCTCAAAATAGTACGAGAAAAAACTTGCTCATCGAAAATTGCCGGAGAAAGCTCTCGTGTGACACCGGCTTCAGGGGAGATGGGTCGTTTTTTCTAGATCCTCTTTCTCCCTCATGTTTAGCCCCTTTAGTTTTCAGATTTTTAGTTGTGTGCCACATTAGTTTGGCGTTTTAACACCTTACGAGCGGCCTATGCGGTTTATTTATGTGTACCGCCCAGCGGGGTGTTTTTAGCCAAAATAGGGCTGTTTACGTGATCATTTTCATGCCTAAATAAGACCCAGAACGTAAAACAAGTACCTATCCCTGAAAGGGCATAAACAGAGCTTTCGAATGACACCATAACGATCCTTGTATGATGGATAGTTTTCTTGCAATAACCGTGCAACGCGAGTGCAAAAAGCAGGTAATTCAGTACTTTCGGTACATAATTGAGTATGTAGCGAGTGAGAGAGGGAGGAGGGAGCTGAGATTTGTGTCAGTAGGTTCGCCGCGGTGGTCTGGAGCAGTCATACGCTCGCTAGTCTCCTGCCACCACTTGTCTCTCTCTCTCAGCCACATTACGTGCTGAAATTGCCACTCGAGTTATGTCGAGCGCCGCCACATAGTCCAGCTTTATTTAACTCGACTTAAGTGGTGGGCCGCTTTTTAAGGGTTAAAGACCTTTCGTCCCATTTCTGTGTCAATATTAAGACCTTTTGTGCTATTTATTTGTCAATTTTTTTCCTGGTGAACGATAGTGAGCCTGTAATTTTGGAAGAACCGGCCTTTGGCCGGGAAATATTTCTACCGAAAAATGTAAAAATTAATCTAGAAGGGGGATCTAATGGATGTTTTTTCAAGTTAGTTGTAGGTCTAGTGAGGAAGCTACAAAAATAATAAATATATGAAATAATCGACCAAAAAAGAATCCCTTCCCCTTAACCCGCTGAGTACCAGCTAAATATTTATAAATGTACCACCCAGGACCGGCTGATTCTGACTTTTTTTTCCAGAAACAAAAGCGAATGGGTTAGGAATGAAGGAAAAACCACGAAAAACTGATCAAAAAGCTCAAAAAATGGTCCTACAGAGCCCCCGAAAACGGATTTTACAAGAGTAAAAAATTGAAGGCAATTTCCCCAAAAAAACATATTTTTGCGCGCTCACGCGCACGCGGTTGGACTTTGAGAGTTTTCAACCATCGGCATGGGTGCGAGGGATACTTACACAGTTCCAATACAAATCTGAGGCATCTAGGTGCCATAGGACCGGAGTAATTGGGACTGGAGTGACACTGACGCAGGGGTTTAGCGTTACATACATTGCTGACGCAAACGCTGCGTCGCTGGGGCTCAGTGGGTTAAGCTTCATTTAAGGAACTGAAATTTACATACTGGTTTATAATTGTCACTGGCTCAAATCCCAATTTATTATAAATGGCTATTATGATTCAGTCGTGGACTTTTTTTATCCATGATCATGCAAAATGTTTCTGAAAGTAGAGTATTGTGCAATAATAATATTTAATGTGATTTTTTAATTACAGTTTGATAAGATTAATTATGTCAATATTTTAATTGCACCTAAAATTAAATTATAACACTAATGTTCAATGTTTATTTAGTTATTATTATTATTATTATTATAAATATTATTATTATTATTATTATTATTATTATTATTATTATTATTATGATTTTTTGTTTTAACCCATTCAGTACCAGGGACGTCTGTGACGCCTCCCGGCGCTAGCAGAATGGTTGCGTGGGGCATTGCAGCTCGCTAGCGCTCGCCAGGATGGGGGGATGGGCTACAGTTGTCCTAGAATGATCTGCTTTATGATATTAGTGTCGTGTTGCCACAGACAGTCTAGAAATGGTCTTTGTTTTGGTCTGTGACCGCGCCTTGTATTTTATATTCGCTATAATATAAATGTTGCTTGTGTGAGAGGCGAGGGAGAGAGGGTGACGGGGTACACCTGGCAGCGGGGGGTGGGCTGTGACGCGGCTCGCTTGAGCGCTGACGGCGTTGGCGGCCGGGTGGTCAACTAGTCCCTTCCCGT
The DNA here is from genome assembly GCA_032716605.1 of Paralithodes platypus. Classification (NCBI taxonomy): domain Eukaryota; kingdom Metazoa; phylum Arthropoda; class Malacostraca; order Decapoda; family Lithodidae; genus Paralithodes; species Paralithodes platypus. The sequence continues at coordinate 21,149,715 of CM064524.1, forward strand.
CAAGGCCTCATGGTTTTTTACCAAGCTCAGAGCTGGCCTGACATGCGTATCGTCTACATCCTTTGCAATTCTGTCCCCCATACTCTCCACTTTGCATACTATTTCTCTCTCTCGACTTCTCCTTTCTCATTCTCTAATCTTTATTAAACTCAACATCCCTTCTGGTTTCAGCATAGACGTTCACCGTCGGCCAGTCGTATTGTACGCGAAGCTCTCAGATATTTCCATGTATTAGGCTTTAATGAGGTTTGGAGAGACGGACTTTTCCATGTGTGTCCTCTCTCGGGAAGGTTGTAGACCGGTATATGTCTCCCTGGCAAGGTGTTGAGTGATTCTGCTGGGTTATTTAAAGCTAGACTAGGGGTAAGGTTACTGTGTCGTTGTCTCCGATGTGTGCAGTGTTAGCTAAGCCCTGCACGACATCGACAGGTACTGTGGGAGCCTAAGTTGTCTTCGGGTGGGTTTACCTTGCGAGCACAGCGCTGTGGTGTGAGAGGGCCATAACCTATCCCTCACAACATAGTGCTGCCTCTTTGTGTTGACTTCTGAGGGATCGCCAGGATAGAACTAGGTACTAGAGACCTAGATTTATCAAGAGAGCATCCCCGTCATATAACGTAATCTTCATTATACCACCTTCGGACAACGTTAGGCTACGAGCCGCATGCTCGCCCATTGTTGCCCTGCCTTGATACCCCAGCTAGACTTTATTAACCCTTCTTTAGCGGCCTATGCGGTTTATTTATATGTACCGCCCAGCGGGGTGTTTTTAGCCAAAATAGGGCTGTTTACGTGATCATTTTCATGCCTAAATAAGACCCAGAACGTAAAACAAGTATCTATCCCTGAAAGGGCATACACAGAGCTTTCGAATGACACCATAACGATCCTTTTATGATGGCTAGTTTTCTTGCAATAACCGTGCAACGCGAGTGCAAAAAGCAGGTAATTAGCCACTTTCCCGATACAATTCCGTATATAGCGAGTGAGAGAGGGAGGAGGGAGCTGAGATTCGTGTCAGTAGGTTCGCCGCGGTGGTCTGGAGCAGTCATACGCTCGCTAGTCTCCTGCCACCACTTGTCTCTCTCTCTCAGCAACATTACGTGCTGAAATTGCCACTCGACCTATGTCGAGCGCCGCCACATAGTCCAGCTTTATTAAATACGACTTATGTGGTGAGCCGCTTTTTAAGGGTTAACTAAGCAGACACTGGTTAGAGATAAGCTCCATTATTATATGTATGCCACATTATTATTCGCTGCACTTTTGAGCCGAGGTTGTTGTCGAGTTGCACAACCCTAGTAGGCTGTTGCGTTGTGTCGCCAAGCATTTCTTTAGTTGTCGAGCATTACTACCTTTGCGCAGTATTTATTATTCGCCTGCCTATTATTACTATATGTCCTAGTATTTATTGTGACCCGTATTCTGCATTATAATTGTTCAAGATTCTTTACGAACATCTTCCCAGCATCAGACTTATTTCAGAAGTTTCCAGTTGATGTTGCAGGACTAGCATTGCACTTTCTTTAATACAGGAGTGCCAGTTATTTGAGTATCTACCGTAACGTTAATTAATCACGTTAACTATCTTTTCTTTGTGTAACATAATCGAGTAATCTTTTACTGTTTGAGAATAGGCTGTTTCATCGAGCGTCAGCCTAGTGTGTGTGCACCAGTTACCGAGTCATAGGATACCTCGTTGTCCAGGCACGACTCAGGGCGGTAATGGTGTTTTGTTTTCCAGTGTTTAAGGCAGGGGTTGGATCTAGTGTTACCGTTGTTGCATTTTGCCTTTATCTAGTCCAATGTTGAAGAGCCCTGTGTCTTTGAGAACCTGGATCGTAACAAATGGCGACCTAGCTCAGGATCTTGTGAACTAAGAGATAATTGCAGGATTGTTGTGGTCATTTGTTTTATTGAGGAATATAGTGGGCACGTTAATTTTTTTTGGCAAAGTAGTATAGCACTTGAGAGTCTTCAGACATATTTGGCAAGTGAATAGTGCTACATAAGAGTTTGGGGTACTTCTTTTCTGAATATTGTGGTGAGAAATTTTTGTGAGCATCATGTCTTATACCGGATCAGAGGAGAATGGAGACACAGTACGTCATGTCGAAACGGAGGAACAGCAGCATGATGAAAGGGTTAATCGGGTGAACTGTGAGGAGGATGCTAGGATATTTTTGCAATGGCCTGTTGCTGCCGAGCGGTTGGAGGGTATGGATCGGTACGGTCTTCAATGCCTGGCAACAGCTATCGGTCATGCGGTTACTAGCAGCATGACCAGGGATAACTTGATAACGTGTGTACTGGGCAGGGTGACTGGTGAGCGAGATGGGTTGAGTGCTCAGAGCCCTTCGGCCATGCTTCCCCTACACTCGACTCCCAGCCATCCCAGTAGTTTGCCGACCCCGGGTACGCTTCCGCAGTTGGGTGGTGACTGGCAGGGTGGGTTGCCCCTGTGGGGACCACCGGTAATTTCAAACATTGTAGCACCTTCACCTCCTCAAGGGTTATCTCCAGAATTATTGTTTAAGCTCGAATTAGCTAAGCTTCAGCATCAGCAGCAATTAGAATTAGCCAAGATAGAAGAGAGAAAAACTATCAGTCAGTAGCACATAGAGCTAGCAAAAATCCAAGCTGATTTAGAGTCGACTAGGTACTGTGCCGACATGGACGTAGAGAAGTCGCGAGCAGAGACAACGGGACAGCGACTTGGGGCTGGTAACTGTGTTCATGAGCAGTCTCTCTCGCACTTATTGAAACTGGTTCCGGTGTTTGATGAGAGTGGTGTAACAGAATTTTTCACACGCTTTGAGAAGAAGTGCCAGGAACATCAGTGGCCAGAGAATAAATGGGCAGCACTTGTATCCTCTAGATTAATAGGCAAGGGTCTTAAAGCCTACGATGCGTTGCCTATTGAGTCGTGTATTATCTATGAGGAACTCAAGGAGGCTGTCCTGAGAGCATACGAACTACAACCAGAGACGTACAGGTTGAAGTTCCGGGGTGTTACCAAGGGTCGGGAGAGCACCTTTTTGGAGCATGCCCGGGAGCTGTCCGATGCTTTTGGGAATTGGCTGAGGTCGGAGAAAGCTACTACGTTTGACGACATTAAACAGTTGGTGCTTTTAGAGCAGTTTTGCAAATGCACGGGCGGCGACCTGACGTTAAACCTTAAAGAAAAGCAACCAAAAACTGTACAGGAGGCAGCTGAGATGGCTGACCTCCGGCTATCACTAATTCGTGGGTGCGGGTCTGCCCAGCGTAGTGAGGCAGGTAACAAGGGGCGTGACGCCCCACCCCCCCGAGTTAGTGATATACCTTATGCAAACAAGTACAAGAGCCATGATACCAAGACTGACCACAAGACTAGCACCGTCCCATTTAAGAAGGGGCCGGGCCCTTCCCAGTACCAAGGGAAGCCCAAAGGGGAGTTGGAGTGTTATCATTGTCATGAAAAGGGGCACTTTGCAAGAGTCTGTCCTAGCAAACCACCTACAGCAGCTGTGTCTTTGGCCTGCAACATTGGTGTGTCTCCGAAGTCATCTGAGTTTGCCCGGGGCAGTTCGTCAGAGGCTGAGGCACAGCCAATGCAGAAGTACCTGGGAGGCTCGAACCCTGCTCAGGATGTTTTTTGCGACCATAGAGGGCGGGGTTGCGTGATGTGGGCGGGGCGCAAGCATGGAGTAGAGGTCTTGCGCGATACAGGTGCTTCCCAGACTCTGATGAAAAACTTGACTGGCTACCCTATAAACGCGGCTCGGGTGGTGGTGGTGCAGGGTATTAATGCAACTCGGTCATACCCGCTGGTGCGGTTGGAGTTGGAGGTGGATGGTGTGGCACGTGAATTGGATGTCGGGATTGTGGAGAAACTGCCAGTGGAGGGCGTCGACCTTCTTCTCGGCAACGACTTTGCAATGCCCGCTTCTGAGGTTCTACCCTTAGTCGTTGCCGAGAGGCCGGCCGACGTGTGTGGGGAAGAGCAAGAGTGGGTCGAGCGGTGCCAGACACAACCCATGGCGTGTGTTGTCACCCGAGCTCGGGCAGCTAAAGTGTCACAGCCTAGTCCTCCGTCTTCAGACCAGCGGAGGAACGATCAACAGGAGGAGGCTAAAGCTGGAGTTGGTTTTAAGAGTTTTGACTCGGCGGCTCTCCTGGGTGATTCAGTATTAGCACCATTACTTAATTCTGGAGTAGCCCCTGGGCCTGTCATCGAGAGTGACGAGGCTGGCCATGACGAGTCTGCACGACAGCAACGTTATGTACATCGAGAGAGACAGAGGGAGCAGCCCAGTATCGGGGAAGGTCATGCATTGCTCCGGGAGCAGTTAGATCGCTTGGCACCCTCAGATATACGTCGGTTGCAACTAGAGGACCCTGAGCTCCAAACGTGTGCTAATGGAGCTGTAGAGCTCGACGAGGACGGCGATGCACAGCCAGGAGATTTTTGTTATTTAGAAGGCATCCTCTATAGGCGTTTTCAAGACCCTAAACGTAGTTGGCAAGAGGGGTCCGGAGTAGTGGACCAGTTGGTGGTGCCACGGGAGTGCAGGGATAGCCTACTGAGGTTGGCGCATGACATACCACTGGCAGGACATCTAGGGGTGAGAAAAACGGTGGCGGCTTTAGATTTTTTTTTTTGGTGGCCGGGGTTGAAGGGGCAGGTGGTAACCCGGATAGCAAGGTATCATACGTGCCAGAGGGTTGGAAAACCTAACCAAACAATTCCGAGAGCCCCGTTGCACTCCATTCATGTCAGTAGACCGCCCTTCAGTAAGGTCATCATTGATATGGTCGGACCCCTACCCCCTACTAGTGCCGGTAATAAATTTCTAGTAACTAGCATGGATGTGGCCACTCGTTATACTGATGCATATCCAATGAGAAATGGCACGGCGAAAACTGTTGTCCGGTACCTGCTCTGGTATTGCTCGCGGTATGGTTACCCGCAAGGGGTGCCGTATGTTTTGTTCGCGGCAAGAGAAGTACCTGGAGAGAGTCTCGGTTTCAGTCCGAATGAGCTTGTTTTCGGGCATCAGGTGAGGGGTCCTCTCCACATGGTGAAGGAGATGTGGGAGGGCACTAGGCATGTTGTTCTGCGAGATGAGTTGCGGCCTCTTGTTCCTGAGCGACGGGAGGAGTTGTTCACTAGGCTGTGGCAGTCCGTCCGCATATTTGTTGCTTCTCCAGGCCTGATGTACGGGGTAGAATCCGACATGGAGGCTGGAGACAGTGCAAGGCTTGAGTTGGTTCCCTACCGTGTGAATCCTGCTCGACAGCCTGTTGTGAAGGCGGAGCTGGACAGCGTGTGGAGAGGGGGTCTGAGGGATGAGGAATATCGTGAGTGGTCGTTGCCAGTGGCTTTGCAACCTGAGTTTGGTGGCAGAGTCCGTGTGTGTTGATTGCAAGAGTGTGGAAGCATTATCCCTGACAGAAGCCTATCCATTACCCAGAGTTGACGACACCATAGACCGCTTCGGGGCTGCCTCGCTCATCACGAAGGTAGAACTAGTGAAGAGTTATTGGCAGGCCCCGTTGCCGGGAAGAGCGAAGAGAAGTGCCAGTTTTGCGATGAGCTGGGCAGTTTGTCAGTGCCAGGTGTTGTCGTGCTGCCGGAACACAAGTTGGATGTGTGGCATGCTAAGGGCACTGATAATGTTTTGGCTTTGTTTGCAGGAGAACCCTCGCTGTTCAGTCAGTGTTTGTCGCGGGTGGAGGATCCGGGGTAGGCTACCACAGTATGTTGGTATAGCCTCCTGTCTTGGCTCGCGGTGTATTTTTGCGCTGGTGCTTGTTGGCTCGCGTGTGTAGCATCAGCGTAGGGTCGCAGAGCAGGAGTTGTTGGCTTTGATTAGACGAAAATTAGGCTACATCTATAGTAGCCGCCAAAAACAACATTAAAATAAAATATGAAAAATTAAATAAAAAACTCTTTCTTTTTAATAATTAATTTTAATTTTTTAATATTGTAGCTGAGTACTGAGTGCAGATGATTTTCTCTCAGTAGGCTGTGCTTCTTAAAGCTCGCTCTGGGAGCACAATGTTATGAATTAATGTATTATGTTTGGGAAGGGTGATACGATTTTTTTATATATAAAATGTTGTTGTATTTTTTTTTTGGAGGAGACTGAGCTTGCATTCCATGAGTGCAGAGTGGCTAGGAGTGGCAGATTCTAGCGACATTCTGCCTGTTCAGATATGGGCTCATGGTTGAGTGTCCCATATCTTGGGGGGGGTGTGACGCCTCCCGGCGCTAGCAGAATGGTTGCGTGGGGCATTGCAGCTCGCTAGCGCTCGCCAGGATGGGGGGATGGGCTACAGTTGTCCTACAATGATCTGCTTTATGTTATTAGTGTCGTGTTTCCACAGACAGTCTAGAAATGGTCTTTGTTTTGGTCTGTGACCGCGCCTTATATTTTATATTCGCTATAATATAAATGTTGCTTGTGTGAGAGGCGAGCGAGAGAGGGTGACGGGGTACACCTGGCAGCGGGGGGTGGGCTGTGACGCGGCTCGCTTGAGCGCTGACGGCGTTGGCGGCCGGGTGGTCAACTAGTCCCTTCCCGTCGCGGCCTCATGGTTTTTTACCAAGCTCAGAGCTGGCCTGACACGCGTATCGTCTACATCCTTTGCAATTCTGTCCCCCATACTCGCCACTTTGCATACTATTTCTCTCTCTCGACTTCTCCTTTCTCATTCTCTAATCTTTATTAAACTCAACATCCCTTCAGGTTTCAGCATAGACGTTCACCGTCGGCCAGTCGTATTGTACGCGAAGCTCTCAGATATTTCCATGTATTAGGCTTTAATGAGGTTTGGAGAGACGGACTTTTCCGTGTGTGTCCTCTCTCGGGAAGGTTGTAGACCGGTATATGTCTCCCTGGCAAGGTGTTGAGTGATTCTGCTGGGTTATTTAAAGCTAGAATAGGGGTAAAGTTACTGTGTTGTTGTCTCCGATGTGTGCAGTGTTAGCTAAGCCCTGCACGACATCGACAGGTACTGTGGGAGCCTAAGTTGTCTTCGGGTGGGTTTACCTTGCGAGCACAGCGCTGTGGTGTGAGAGGGCCATAGCCCTCACAACATAGTGCTGCCTCTTTGTGTTGACTTCTGAGGGATCGCCAGGATAGAACTAGGTACTAGAGACCTAGATTTATCAAGAGAGCATCCCCGTCATATAACGTAATCTTCATTATACCACCTTCGGACAACGTTAGGCTACGAGCCGCATGCTCGCCCATTGTTGCCCTGCCTTGATACCCCAGCTAGACTTTATTAACTAAGCAGACACTGGTTAGAGATAAGCTCCATTATTATATGTATGCCACATTATTATTCACTGCACTTTTGAGCCGAGGTTGTTGTTGAGTTGCACAACCCTAGTAGGCTGTTGCGTTGTGTCGCCAAGCATTTCTTTAGTTGTCGAGCATTACTACCTTTGCGCAGTCTTTATTATTCGCCTGCCTATTATTACTATATGTCCTAGTATTTATTGTGACCCGTATTCTGCATTATAATTGTTCAAGATTCTTTACGAACATCTTCCCAGCATCAGACTTATTTCAGAAGTTTCCAGTTGATGTTGCAGGACTAGCATTGCACTTTCTTTAATACAGGAGTGCCAGTTATTTGAGTATCTACCGTAACGTTAATTAATCACGTTAACTATCTTTTCTTTGTGTAACATAATCGAGTAATCTTTTACTGTTTGAGAATAGGCTGTTTCATCGAGCGTCAGCCTAGTGTGTGTGCACCAGTTACCGAGTCATAGGATACCTCGTTGTCCAGGCACGACTCAGGGCGGTAATTGTGTTTTGTTTTCCAGTGTTTAAGGCAGGGGTTGGATCTAGTGTTACCGTTGTTGCATTTTGCCATTATCTAGTCCAATGTTGAAGAGCCCTGTGTCTTTGAGAACCTGGATCGTAACACGTACTTTTAATCATATTCTGGCATATGGAATATAGGTGTCCATATCTAGGGTTTATCGTCTTATTCTGGTTATATTCATCTCTCGGTTGGGTTACATTCGGCTTTTTGTCTGACGATATTCGATACAATGAGAGATTCATCGTAATATTATCGTGTTATCTTCGAGTTTCCATCGTGGTATTATCGACTATCATCGTGTTACATTCGACCCATGTTCTGGTCCTTCGTGGCATCATCGTCAATTCAAATTAGAGCCGAACATGCACTAACTTTTGGCCGATTCACCTGATACCTCGCCTCCAGCCCAGAACATCCCTGAAACGTCCCCAGAATCAGCCCAAGCGCTACCAGAAGCGAAACAAATTCATCAGAATCAACCAGAACCGGCTGAAATCTGAATTTTGAATCATAGTTGGCCGCGTTCGGCTGGGTTCGACTTCTGTATGGCCTTAATTGTTTTCAGTCACGTAAGACGCCTACCATATCCGGTTTAGCGTTCTCTCTCACTCTCTCTCTCTCTCTCGTTTCCCACCATCATACGCCTTTTGATGATACTCTTCAATCCCACTTTTTAATTTTCTTTTATCTCGACCATGTTCTTGCGCCTGCTATTTTTGTTTTTTTACCTATATTTTTATCACGATTTCTGTCTGGTATTACTAAGACGATGACATGTTTTACATAGGCTTTTCATATTCTTAAAATAGGGAATAAGCACCTAAGACACCTTTTAGGGTCATCCAATCTATATATGTATTTTATGTGAAGTCCTAAGATAATCATGACTACGATTTGATATCCATTTATCGAATACTGGATATCAATCTAATCGTGTACTCAGACCTAACTTCACACTAAATAGCATAATATATCACAGTAACTATGATGAGAGCCAATGGAAAGCTTCTCATGATCCTTCTTAGAAGGTGACCAAAAGTTAATCTATTCGAGTATCAAGTGAAGAAATTGAGGAAGTGTTTTTTAATGGGAGAATTCCACTTGATTTTTGTTCTTTACTTCTTTCTCCTTCATTTTTAGCCCCATTGTTTTTGAGAATTTAAACCGTTCGTCCCATTAGTTTGGCGATATTAATAACGTTCGCCCCATTTCTGTAAATTTCAAGACCTTTTGTGCCATTTAGGTGTCGATTTTCTACCTCAAAAATTACAAATTTATCTTGAAAGAGGGTCTAGGGGATGTAATTTAAAGCTCGATGGAGGTTAAAGGGACACACTAAAAACCTCCCCTTAAATCCGCCAACTAGTTTGTGACAAATCCTGTTGAATAAAACAGAGAAGAAGACAGCCAAACGAACTAAAACAATAATAGTCATAATAATAATGACAGAGGAAGAACACGACTTTCATTTTCACCTGTACAGTTGTAACACATTGGTCACTCTGAGTGGGCCTGGGAACCTTAACCCTTCCTGTAGCCAATTTACTAAGTTTAAAAAGGGCCTCTAGCATTTTACAGGTTTCTAATTATCTCACTTAACCCTTTGTACTACCACATATCCTTCTTAATACCTTCTGTACCAGTGATAGCCTTTTCACTTTACTCCGGCTACAATTAGACGATATTATTCAATTTTATAAGGGCCTCCAGCATTTAACAGGTTTCGAACTATCTCCCTTAACCCTTTTGTACTACCACAGATCATTCTTAAGCTGCACAAACTCGTCTATATATAGTTAAAATAACAAAAAACGTTGCCGGAACAAAAAGGGGCAAATATGGATTATAATTGGTGGATCTATTTTCGGCTGGACCACTGCGACCAATCACAATCATCGTTATAAACAGCACTACTATAGCTCATTCAATATAAGTAGGCCAGAAATCGTGACCTCTAATGTCTATATCTCGAATAGGTCTCGAACGAATGATCAGTAAATGTTCACCCCTAATCCATGGCTGACTCTTCCCAAATGGTAGAAATACTAGCTCGATTACCCCCGTCGATATTGAGGTATAAAGGTTTTTGGCTTTGATTGATGCCCTAATAATAACGAATAGACAATACCAATGATTGTATACATCAGATACTTATGATTGGTGGATCTATTTCTATCCCTGTTATTGTCACCCATTGTAATCATCATTACGTACAACCTTATTATCTTGGGCACACACACACACGAGAGAGAGAGAGAGTGTTATGTAGAGGTTGTTGATACCAAGTTAGGAAGACTGAGGGTGTCGTTCCTAATTAGGTAATGTTAGGTAAATGGTTGGGGGGTTTCCTTACAGGTTTATAGATTTAGATTTACTGTAGTTTAGGTTGATTGAAGTACTGGTAGGTTCTCTGGTCTGCGTCCTGTTCTCTCGTAGATAGGTAGATAGGATATATATGATTGTTCTATTCTTATTATATAATAGTAATGCTGCCACCGTTTAGCCTTTACTCTCTTGCTCAGGTAAAGGAAATATCAGGTATCAAAGCCACGTTGTTTTATTGAAGTAAAAAATTAAGATTAAAATATACAAAGAGAATTTCCCTATGTTGAGAGGAAATCTCCTGGGCTGTCAACTTGCCCATTGCTCGTGTCTCAGTTTACTCAAGCCTTCTCACTCCACCTAGCTCTCCTGCCCTGCCACACACCTTATAGGTGTGGAAAATCCCATCACTCCTTCCGTTCACATGAACAGTGCATGGAGAGAATCAAACGCGCGAGGTGAGCTTAAAATGCGTGGGAAAACAAACTAACATGGTAAAACTGACGAGACAAAAAGAACCATGAAGTTACAATGAATACTCTCATGGATGTACAGTCACCCGCATATATATACCATTCAATGCAAGTAAACCACCTTAAAATTATATGAGGGTTGTATGAATGGTTCCTATAATTATGTTTGAATCTAACAGGTAATAAGAGAGAGAGAGAGAGAGAGAGAGAGATCAAAGACACACAAACACTGAGGAATAAATATAAATACATATCAAAGCGAAAACGAAGCCAATGGCATTTGACAGTTTCCAGGCTTGTATTTTTCACACATGTTTATTATTTGTCAATGTTAATATTTATATGTTCTTTGTTTATTTATATATATATATTTATATACAAAAAAAAAAAATATATATATATACAGGATTTTGTTTTTTCTATGTGGATGAGGAAAACAAAAGGCAAAACTACTTGCAACGAGATACTGCCCCAGAGTTGTAAAAGTGACAGTGCCAAAATAAAATAATGTTCGAGCCAAAATGTCTGGATACACGGAGTTTGACGCAATTTAAGTCATACGATGAAGGATAGATGGATTCATGGAGAGAGTTCCAGAGCTTAGCTGTTGAATAGAAGAATGATTGGGATTATTATTGCACTCTTCCATTGGTGAGTTGTACAGAGTAGGGGTGAGATTGTGTTGCAAGACAGGTACTACGTACCCTCCATAGAGGAGGTGGTATACACTGAGAGAGCTCTAAGGAACACTGATTATTGTAGTAGCGATAGAATAGCGAGAGAGATGCAACATTGCGGCGCAGTGAGAGAGATTGCAGAGAGTCAGTGAGTGGACGGGAGTTAATGATACAAAAGGCTTTCCTTTCTACTTTGTCTAGAAGTGCTGTGTGAGAGGATCCTCCCCACACATTTGAACAATACTCAATACAAGGACACACTGTGCCCCTGTAAAGAGCCAAAAGCTGTGCAGGGGTAAAAGAACCCCCTTGAGGCGGTTGAGCACACCCAGCTTCTGGGAGGCCGCATTAGCATGATTGGTGATTTCTTCCAAGAGAGACCAGAAGAAATAGAGACACTGAGAATACTGAGAGAAGATGAAGGAGTTCACAATGGGTAGATATATGGAGAAATTGGGTTTTGGAAGCATTAAAGGCAACAAGGTTTTCACTGCCCCAATTGGAAAAAGTAGTTAGATCAGAAGATAAGTATTGTATGGCATCATTATGTTTGTATTTGAGGGATTGCTTGCTGGGGCGTTCTGGAAAAGTAATTGAGTAGTGTAAGGTAGAGTCGTCTGCATATGAATGGAACAACTGTAGAGTGACTCTTAAGGAAGCCATACTGGCGATCTGAGAGTAGATTATGAGAAGAATTTGGAAGTAAGAATAGCTTCAAAAGAGATAGATGAGATGAGTGCAATTGTACGATAGTTGGAAGGTTGAGAGCGGTCACCCTTAATTGGGGACAGGTTGAATGAGAGCAAACTTCAAGCTAGAAGGGAAGACGTTAGAGGAGAGACAGAGACGGAAGAGTTTGCGTAGGCAGGGAGTCAAAACGGAAGCACAGTTTTTGAGTACTACAGGAGGAACACCATTCGGACCGTACGCCTTCGTAGTATTAAGCCCAGCGAGGGTAAAAGGTACATCTTTAGAAGAGATTAGGATATTAGATATAACTAGGAGAGACGGGGGGAGGGGGTGGAGAGGGAGAAATAGTACCGGAATCAATCTAGGTTGAGTTTCTAGCAAAAGTCTGAGTGAAGAGTTCAGCTATGTCAGAGGAAGATGTGATGGTTGTGCCATCAGAGTGTAAAAGGGGAGGGAAAGACGAGAAAGAAAAATTGTTGGAGAGGTTTTTGGCTAGATGCCAGAAAACTTGGGAAGAGCTAGAGTTTGATAGTTCAGTGCATTTATTTTTTATGAAAGAGTGTTTGGCAAGTCGAAAAACAGATTTGGCTTGATTCCGGGCAGGAACATAGGAAGAATAAGATTCTTGAGTTTTAAGGCGGCGGTACCGTTTGAATGCTTCCTCCTTATTGCGGACAGCAGTACAAAAATCATTGGTAAACCAAGATTTTGTTTGCATTAGTCTGAAAGAAAGAAGATGGAATGTATGCCTCCATGACCGATAGGATTATCTCGGTAATGTGCGCAGCACTCTCCGGGGGTCCCCGGCCATGGAAGCAAAACTAATTTTATGGTAAAGCAAAGAAACACTGCCAGAGAGCCTCCCAGTCGGCAGTGCCAAAGTGCCACAAGTGCCACCGGCTGAGAGGATCGGGTGGCCATACTGGAGAAATAAGACAAGTAACAGAGATAAGTTTATGGTCGGAGGAGCCCAAAGGAGAGAAAAGATCGACAGTATAAGAAGAAGGGTTAGAATTATTATGTTACCTCCACCAACCGACTTTACTCCTAATGTCGTGAATCCTGGTATAGATACCGTAGTTTGTATTTCCCGGGTTCACGACAGCTGGTTCCTTTTTGTTTATACGCATTACTTTTTTTATCTTTGTGGATAAATATTACTGTGGTTGCACCAATTATATCTTAGTTTAATTTCCCTTATTATTTAATCACGGGGGACGATATAAAACCCTTAAATATATTTGATATTGTCACGACAAAAGGGAATCTCAGACACAATTCACACAGACTTGTTCCCGCCAACTACAGACTGCCAGCTGCTGCCACATAACACCAGAACTTCCCTGATATTCACCTACCGACATGTCCATCATCTAATCTACACTCTTTGCATCACAACTAAGTTCGTTTAATACTAGAAGTACTTCATAGATAATACTGGGCCTACCACAGATAACCTACATATACATTTTAACATGTAAGTCAACCGCCGACCCGGTAACATTTTTATAGCCTAGGCCAATTCATCTTTCCAAGTTTAGTTATTTAATTTATACCAGTTTCTCCTCTACCCCCTAGGAATAATAAACAGGATATAATTGGTGCCGTGTGACCAGGATTCTGGGCCATCTGTTTTATATATTAATAAGAATTGGCGGGGGGGGGGTATTAGGCCTGACTTGTCTGCCTTTGTGTAGAGCTGGGCGATCCAGTGGACAAATGTTGAGGGGCGCACCGGGGAAAGCTGCAAGGGCATGGGGCGTCGGCCGAGAGTTTGAGCCATCGTCCGGTGGTTACCCTGTGCCCTTGAGAGAGGTGGCCCTCTCCGGCCATTCGTATGTCCGGGAATTTCCGCTGGATCGTCCAGTGCAGTGTCCTGCTTTTTTTGTTAAGCAAATATATAGACCAGGGGCAAGGGTGGACACTGTCAGGCAGACCCCAGCCTGGGTTAGATGCGCCAGGGAGCCGGAAGGTGTTAGATAGGCTACTGGACAGAGTGCGTGCATTCTTTGAGGAGAAGGACAGGGCCGAGGAGGAGCAGTCGACGCAATAGGCTAGTTCTCAAGACTACGACGACGGCTGCGGCTGTTCCTCCTTCAGAGGAGTCTTGGTCCTTCTTTCTCTTTCCTTTCCTTTCTTTTTCAGACATTAACTTTGTAATTTGTTAAAATTTAATTTAGCCTAGTAAAGCAAAATGTTGTAAAGTAATATGATATATGTAAATTTCCTTTTCTTTGATCATTTGTAAACTCACAGGGGGCACGCAATCTGCATGCTTCAATTTGCTTGGTTGCTGTCATCATCAATGTAAGTAGGTTAGCATAGGCTTAGAATAGGTTAGCCTACAGTGACGATTAGTATTGTTGTTCCTTAAGCTTTAGTTACCGTAATTTTTTTAAGAATGGAGGAGAAAATAAAGTTATTGCGGCGGTTCAGGGCCGCCAAGAAGGGAGGGATTACTAAGCTTACCTCTAATTTTTCTGATTTTATTGAACATGCTGCTACACTGCTAGATGTAAGGGGTGTGAAAATCACTGTAGAAAAGGCCCTAGCTGATATCGAGTCGTATAACGTAGAGTTGTAAAGCTTATATTCAGATGATCAGTTAGAAGAGGAGATGGTGACAGATATGCAGTATGTTAATCAAGTAAACAGTCAGTTAGCTGAGTTGGATAGTGCCCTCCAGACAACCACTACTGGTAGATCTCATGATAGCGCAGCAAGTAGGAAACAGAAGGGTATTAAGCTACCCTCCCTGAAGTTGCCAGTTTTTGACGGAGATCCAACACAGTGGGTAGGTTTCTGGGTGCTTTTTGATTGTAGTGTTCACTCCCAAACGGACTTAACTGACATTCAGATATTTACGTATCTAAAGGGACAACTTAGTGGTGAGGCTCTACAAATTGTTAGTGGGTTTAGTTTGGTCGCTGCAAGTCAATATTCTAAAAAACAGTTATGGTCAAAAGGATCGCATCAAAGCAGCTCACATAGCGAAACTGTGTAACCTCCCGCATCCTAGCCAGGAGGTCAGTGCTCTGAAAGATTTTTCCGCGTCATTTGAGTGTGCATTAGAGTCATTACGCTCTATGGATGTAACAGTAAGTGAAATGTGTGCAGTACTGTTGCATAATAAACTTCCTAGTGCACTCTCTGAGGTGATTAAGCGTGAATTAAAAGACAACTGGCTGGATGTGGATGAATATGTTCGTGTGTTTAAGACTGAAGTGTGCAATCTAGAAAGTAGACATAATCCACTTGAACAGTTTGGGGTGACCGCCACAGCAGCATAATATTATGCGGTGTATCAGAAACCCAATACCAAGCAGAAGTATGGATGTAAGTTGTGTTCAAAGACAGGAAATTTTTGGGCAAAGTGTGCTAAATACAAGAACAGTCCTGCCAAAGCCAATAGAGCAAGGCAGTTGAAATTGTGCGTCGGGTGCCTGTCGTCAGAACATGGAAGTACATGGCGTGTACTAACCCTAAAATTAGGCCGTGCCGATTCTGCCAACAGAAATATTTTAATTATTTGTGTCCGACGCCACGCCTTGAACAAACTGGACAACCAGTGGCCCCTGAACCAACAGTGACCATGGCTGTGGCTTCGGGCCATAATGCAGTGTTGTTACCTACGATTCAGATTCCCTTGACCGACAGAAACGGTCATACCAGTAAAGGAAGAGCTTTGTTGGACCAATGTTTGCAACGTACCTTCATCTTGCACTCTGCTTTATCGCAGCTTGATTACATTAGGGTCAGTAAGGAACAGCTAAGGCTCCAGGGATTTACTGGCTCATTTGGTAGTACTGAGTATGAAATAGTAGAGTTAACCTATCATCACAGAAGAAGGGTGCGTAAATTGAGGGCCGTTGTGGTGGAGTTACCAGTATACAAACCAGGGAGAGGATTAGGGATGGAGGTAAATGCTATCAAGGCTCGGGGTTACAATTTAGCCGATCCAGGTATCACTGATGGAGATATGATAGGGTTACTGATTGGGGCAGACTTTTATTACCATTTTGTACATTTAGGCTATGTCAGGGAAGGAAGTATAGTTATGTTACCCACAATTTAAGGTTATGCACTGAGTGGCACTTATCAGTCAGATATAGAAGAGACCCATGTAGAGTTAGTCACTGTTCTTAAGTTAGCAGTAGACCCTTTAGTGGAGATACAGGAAGATATTGGCAGGAAATCTCCAGAATTAAAGGATCTGACAGCTCTATGGGACTTGGACCATATTGGTATAAGTCCTAATGAGACTGGTAAGGGTGGGGAGAGAGTCTGAAATATATTTTCTGAAACGGTACAGTATTCCAAAGCACAGGGACAGTATACAGTGGAACTGCCGTGGAGAGATAACATAGATAAATTACCTGATAACTTTAAGTTAGCCCAGGGCAGAATGAGAGGAATGCAGCGTAAATTTATAAAAGATCCCAACTACTGTCAACAGTATACAAAGGTTCTGGATGATCAGGTAGAAAGGGGGTTTATTGAAAGGGTAGAAAACAGGAATCAAGCTGGTCATCCCATTCACTACTTAGCTCACCATGGTATTACTAAAGATAGTGTTACTACGCCTGTACGGATAGTGTTTGACTGTTCGGCTAGGATGGACGAGAGGGCGTTCAGTCTGAATGACTGTCTCCATACAGGTCCATCGCTAGAGGCTGACCTCACCCCGGTACTTCTACGCTTTAGATGCCATCAATTTGCCTGGGTGAGTGTTATTGAGAAAGCATTTCTCATGGTGGGATTGAGTGAGAAGCATAGGGATGCTACTAGGTTTCTGTGGCCCGTTGATCCCTTGGATGTTGCAAGTCCTTACATTGTCTATCGGTTCCGTGCAGTTCTGTTCGGGGCCACCTGTTCCCAGTTCCTCCTTAACCCTTAAAAAGCGGCTCACCACATAAGTCGTATTTAATAAAGCTGGACTATGTGGCGGCGCTCGACATAGGTCGAGTGGCAATTTCAGCACGTAATGTTGCTGAGAGAGAGAGACAAGTGGTGGCAGGAGACTAGCGAGCGTATGACTGCTCCAGACCACCGCGGCGAACCTACTGACACGAATCTCAGCTCCCTCCTCCCTCTCTCACTCGCTATATACGGAATTGTATCGGGAAAGTGGCTAATTACCTGCTTTTTGCACTCGCGTTGCACGGTTATTGCAAGAAAACTAGCCATCATAAAAGGATCGTTATGGTGTCATTCGAAAGCTCTGTTTATGCCCTTTCAGGGATAGATACTTGTTTTACGTTCTGGGTCTTATTTAGGCATGAAAATGATCACGTAAACAGCCCTATTTTGGCTAAAAACACCCCGCTGGGCGGTACATATAAATAAACCGCATAGGCCGCTAAAGAAGGGTTAATGCTACCATTCAAAAATACCTGTCTATGATACAGGAAAACAGTGAGGTAGTTAATAAGCGAAAAAGGGGGTTGTATATTGATAACTTGCAGGGGACTGGTGATGATGTAAGTGATTTGTAACAACAATGTTGGGATGCCCGTAGAATATTTTCCAGCGCTAACCTGTCTTTACGTGAGTGGGTCACAAATAATGAGAGCTTGCGGGAACTATTGCACCTGAAGGGTATAGTTTCCGCCAAACAAGACGGGGTTAAGGTGCTTGGCGTTGCGTGGCTAACTGATAAGGATATGTTACAGGTTAATTGCCACGGAAGTAGCCCTGCATTGGTTCTAAGTCTAACCGCGAGTGTGTTCGATCCTCTAGAAGTGTTGCTACCGGTAACCATCCGGGCACGGAGGTTCGTATAGGACTTGTGGAGATTAGAGTGTGGGTGGGATCTACCCATTAAAGATAACATAAGAGCTAACTGGCAGGGTATTTATGACGATATGATAGATAGTACCGGTATCATGTTTCCCCGTCAGGTCACTAATTCTAAAAGGGTTACGCTGCACCTATTTAGTGACGCTAGCTCAGTAGAATATGGTGTAGCGGCCAATGCGGTTGGTGATGATGTGAGTAGGTTAGTAATGGCCAAAGCTAAGGTGGCGCCTTTTAAGTCCCTCACCATACCTAAGATGGAATTGACTGCTGTTCTTCTCGCAGCTCGTCTCGCATGTTATATATGTGAGGCCTACGCGGACGAGCTGATTATAGAGAATATATACCTCTGGTCGGACAGCCAGATAACCCTATGCTGGTTGTCTAGTAAGAAGATTTTGCCTATCTATGTTCAGAATAGAGTTGATGAGATTTTAAAGTCATTAGTCCCCGGCGCTCATTTTCATTATGTGTCTACAGAGGACAACCCCAGTGACTTAGTCACCAATAGGATTTCATATGTGTCCTTAGTTGCTTCTTCGCTTTGGTGGGGAGGGCCCACATGGCTACCTCACCAAATGCTATGGCCTGATCATGGCCCAATAGGGGGCTCAATAGGAGGGGACACCACTGTGGGTTGTAACATGAGTCAAGAAGAAACCCTGTCATTGCCGGTACCGGTTGCCCCTACTGCCATATTGAATTGGGACCGGTATGGCTCATATATGAAGTCATGGCATGTAATGGCATGGGTCCTTAGGTTTATTAGGACTCTTAGAGAGAAGACACAAGAGAACTATCAAGCAAAACCGGCATACTTGACGGTGCCGGAATTAAGAGCAGCAGAGTCAGCCATGATTAATGCAGCTCAGAGAGAAGCTTACTCTGAGGAACGCCACTATTTGTTAAAAGGACAGGGCACACCAAGCAATATAGTGAAGCAGTTAGGCCTCTATATGGAGGGAGGCATGATATGCTGTAGAGGTAGGCTACACTTGTCAGCTTTACATGATAGCGCCAAGTACCCTATCCTTATCCCTAATAAACATCGTATAGCCACTCTCCTTAGTAATTACTGCCACAAAGTGTGTAACCATAGTGGTGTTAGTTATGTTGTAAATTACATAAGGCAAAGATGGTGGATCCCCAAGATTAGACAGGTAGTAAAGAAAGCCTTAAGGGGATGTATCATCTGCAAGAGATTGCAAGGTACATCATACCGTGCTGTACAGGCCCCTCCATTGCCGGAGTTTAGGGTTCAGTAAGTGAGTCCTTTCCAGGTAACGGGGGTTGACTACACAAGTGCCTTACCTGTAAAAGAGAAGGGGGGTACTGTAAATAAATTATATGTAGTCTTATTCACCTGTGCAGTTACTAGAGCGGTCCATGTAGAGACGGTGTCTAACCTCTCCTGCGAATCATTTTTGCATGCGTTCCATAGGTTTACTAGCAGGAGGGGTTACCCTGAGATTATGATGAGTGATAATGCCACCACATTTGTTAGCGGAGCCAGTACATTACGGGAGTTGATAGATGATGCAAGATTAAAAGGTACTCTAGCGGAATTCAACTGCGAGTGGCGGTTTATACCGGCCAGGGCGCCATGGTTCGGTGCCATATGGGAACGGGTCATTGGCATCCTAAAGGCCAACTTGAAGAAGGTACTGGGTCGAGCATTGGTTACCTCAGAGAAACTGAATACGGTATTACTGGAGCTCGAGGCCACAGTCAATGATCGCCCGCTTGGCTACACGTACAGTGATTTTGAAGACCCTATACCCAACACTTCTTCACAACTGGTTCATGGGAGGCAGATCAGAAGCTTTCCAAGGCGAGAAGTCACGGATGCAGATCTCAAGGACACGGCGTGGCGTAACAACGATTCCGTCAATCAACGCTTCCAATATGTAACAAAACTCTCACATGACCTTTGGAAAAGGTGGAGCACTGATTATTTAATATCACTCAGGGAGCAATATCGTCACTTAATGGTAAAGAGAGGGATAGCATCACCGCAAGTTGGGGACGTCGTTCTAGTACATGATGACGTCCCCCGACTTTTTTGGTGTATAGGTCGGATAGTGAAACTTCTTCGTGGTCCTGACCACGAATGTAGGGTAGTTCTGGTAAAAACAGGAGCCGGTTTGACCACCAGATCGGTGGTTAAGCTATACCCACTAGAGATAGATTTAGAGGTAGTGGATGGCGACAGCAAGCCTAACTTTGATAATATCCTTCCTGCTACTGGAGCGGACCGAGGTGATACCCCTCAGAGGCCGTCACGTTGGGCTGCTTTGGTTTCCTCCCAATTGTGGCGATCCATGATCGGGACGGGACAATTGTAAATACTTTGTATAGCTGGTGGCAGAGTATGTCGTGAATCCTGGTATAGATACCGTAGTTTGAATTTCCCGGGTTCACGACAGCTGGTTCCTTTTTGTTTATACGCATTACTTTATTTATCTTTGTGGATAAATATTACTGTGGTTGCATCAATTATATCTTAGTAAAATTTCCCTTATTATTTAATCATGGGGGACGATAAATATATTTTATATTGTCACGACAAAAGGGAATCTCAAACACACTTCACACAGACTTGTTCCCGCCAACTACAGACTGTCAGCTGCTGCCACATAACACCAGAACTTCCCTGATATTCACCTACCGACATGTCCATCATCTAATCTACACTCTTTGCATCACAGCTAAGCTCCTTTAATACTAGAAGTACTTCATAGATATTACTGGGACTACCACAGATAACCTACATATACATTTTAACATGTAAGTCAACCGCCGACCCGGTAACATTTTTATAGCCTAGGCCAATTCATCTTTCCAGGTTTAGTTATTTAATTTATATCCGTTTCTCCTCTACCCCCTAGGAATAATAAACAGGATACCTAAACTCAATTAATGAAATCAACAAATACATGTGGCAGTCCAGGGAATAAAGTCAAGAATGTTGGGCTGATCTCCGAAGCGATCCGGGATACGGGTGGGTTGATGAACTAACTGCTCTAGGTCATTTAGGATAGAAAAGATGTAGGCTTGTTCACCAGGTTGGTTAGTAGTGTAAGAGGAGAGCCATTGGAAGTGGTGAACGTTGAAATCTCCTTGGATGGAAATTTCTGAGAAAGGAGAAATTGATAGAATGTGTTCCACTTTAGAGTTTAGATAGTCGAAGAATTTGGGAAAGTCGGTAGAGTTAGGGGAAAGATAGACAACACAGAAATATTAAGTATGTGAATGGTAGGATAGTTTGAGCCATAATGTTGAGAATTCCGAGGAATCTAAATCGGGAACACGAGAGCAAGTGAGTTTATTGTGCACATATGCACAACATCCGCCTTTGGCTTTGAAACTAGGATAGAGAAAGTAGGAGGATACAGAGAAGGGGCTGCTGGCAGTTGCTTCAGACACCTGCGTTTCAGTGAGGAAAAGGAGATCAGGTTTGTAGGAGGAGGGATGGTGTTCTACAGAGTGAAAATCAGAGGATAGGCCGCGAATGTTGCAATAGTTTATAATAAGAGTGACAAGCCGAGTATGTGCATTACATTAATGAAATACTCGGTTAAAACAAAGACATTTAAGCGTCATTGTATAAAATATCATGAAAATACTTGCGTTCTTTCTACTTTATTTGCATTTATATTCATATAAATGTTTTTCGCCTATGTCGCTTTTGCAATATTTTACTTTCCACAGAGCAATTCTCGCATCATATATCAAAAGCGAATACAAAATATAAAACCCTGACGTTTGGTAGCTGGCTATTTGGTCTAAAAAATACAGATACAAATATTTTGCACAATATAGAAGCAAAGTTGGGCACTATTCATAGCCAGTTGATCTTCAATGTTCATAGGCAAAATATACCTGCATCTCTATTCATCCCTTTCACATCTCTCTCTCTCTGTCTCTCTCTCCCTTGGGGTGTTTTTTAAGGCTTGATAAAGGTCTAGGGAGCAAACTAGAAGAACATTGTTATGTTTATGGGCGAGGTGAAATGACATAAACAATAGGCCAAACATGAAATTAAAAACTGATGCCAAAACCCTCAGCAAAACATCCAGGTTCAAGGAAAATACTAGAATACAAATTCTTTGTTTAATAAAAATTAAGTATATAATGTAACAAATAAAATCAGTCTCTTCAGGACGAGAAAATAAGAATATATAATGCACTAAGATTTACAGAAATTTGCAAGTGAATAAAATAAATAACTATATACCTTTACTGGAGCAATGCAAGGTAACAATAGTTATATCACAAGAATTAATATTTTCTCAACATCACAGGAAATGGTTAATATCTGTTTAATAACTTAAGGAAATGCACACAATATTAATAAGTAATTAATACAACTGTTTAAACTTGAGAAAATATTCTTTCTGAAAATACAATAATAATACAGGCAATACAAGAAGGAGGTAACTAAATTAATCTGATCAAATTCACAAATTGGCTACCCCCAAAATGGGGATTGGGCCTGAGCATATAGATAGATAGATAGATAGAAATTAACAAACTTGAAAACTAATCACAAATTAATTCAATGCTTCCAAATAATAATTAAAGCATTCAAAAGGAAATAACAAAATAATATGAATTTACATAAGCTCAATTATATTTATATTAACACACAATATCAATAATAGGCTATAATAGGGAACACACTTATACAGTATACTCAACTCACCCAAATCACAGGTAACAGCTTGCAGGTTGCTAAATCTGTTGAAGGTAGCCAGAGCACTATATCACAACACTAGGTAAAGTCACTATATACAAGAGAGAGAGAGGTGTGATGCGTGTAGCTGGTCAAGTCGAGTCTGGTTCCCCGAGGCAGGGAGTCCAGGAGCCAAAGGGTGTTTGCATGCATGAAAGGGCCAGAAAATCACCCGCTTGATTTAGTTAGAGGGTCCACTGGGACACCTTTTTAGCGATGGTAGACATCCCGAAACCCGGCAGTTATTGTGTTATTCGGGATTTTCGCTGAATTTAATTAAATCAAAATAATTCCTTTTTTTACGTGTGACGGTTACATAAATTGCAATAACTCAGCAATGAAATGGTCTACAGAGCTCTTTCACCACTCAAAATAAAGCTTAAAGAATTATCTATTCAATGGATACAAACACAATAAGATTGGTCAATACTCAAGGTCACAAGAGGTCAAAGTATGACCTTTTCTGATGAGGAACTAAAATTTATGACTTTTCAAATTTAAATATTTGTGAAAAATAGGTAAATGGATTGAACGTTTAATGCTTTTATATTCTGGTTAGGTACACCATAGGCAAGTTTTTGAAATTAGTTGGAAAAGTTGATTACGTATTTTAACCCCTTGGCGTCCAGTACAATAATATGAAGTTTGCGAATGATATACCAATAATAGCTATGTATTGGTTATATAATTATGGTACTACTGAGTCAGCTAAAGTTCTATCAAAACACTCTGTATCACAGTATCATACATTGCATATATATCTTCAAAGCAGATTTCAATGATTTGTTGTCACATTAATGAATTACCTACTTTTGGGGAGAGGGGTGTGCCGGGGATACAGTTGGAAATGTATTATGTGATGTGTCACATTAATGGCCTAGGTTATGACATCCTTTCACCTGACATTTGCAGTAAGGGCAGCATTTCATATCTAGTTGTCTGCAGACACAGCGTTTAGTAGAGCAGGAGGTACATTTGCAGGGCATTGCAAAGTCATCCGGTAGCAAGACTTGAAGATGGTCCGGTTGAAGAATGCCATCTAATTCAATGAAACCAAAGTCTCTGGGATCCAGTTGAGGATTGCTTAGGCAGTGTAGCTGTAGATATGTCCCAAAGAATGCCCTGAGGACATGACCTTTGACTGATCGGCTGGTGGGAGGCAGTTCCAAAATGGTCTTTTTGCTGTGGTGGTAGAGGTAGTACCGTAATTCATCCATTGTTCTGCATGAGGTTCCTGATTTGTACACATTCACAAGGAACTCTTCCACCAAGATGAAGTTAATACAGTTCAATTCCTTTCCAAAATCAATCAGATAATACACCGGATCTGCCTTCAGTGCAGCAGCCTTTGTACCAAATTTACTTGTGGAATCACAACCAGTGAGATGGTGCAGGGCAACTAAGATTTTGCAAGTATCTGATCCCAACTTATCGCCTAGAACATGAAAGGGTATGTATCTTGTGGTATTACCAACATGAAGGGGTATGTATCTTGTGGTATTACCAACATGAAGGGGTATGTATCTTGTGGTATTACCAACATGAAGGGGTATGTATCTTGTGGTATTACCAACATGAAGGGGTATGTATCTTGTGGTATTACCAACATGAAGGGGTATGTATCTTGTGGTATTACCAACATGAAGGGGTATGTATCTTGTGGTATTACCAACACCAGCACGAATCCACATCTCTCGTAGGCCATGTGCCTTCAGAAGCGACCAGTAGTGTAGGGCCAAGATTACTACATCAGTATCATTTGATATAATAACCACTCTCTTAGTCCCATTCTCAACTGCATGACGAGCATGTGGGATAATTCTGACGTCGGCCTCTTCAATCGTTGTGTCTAGATCAGGTAATGGTGTCTCTTTTCCATTCAAAATAGCCAGGCATGGTTCAATTTCAGGTGGAAGTCCAATCGAGCTAACAACTGTATCTGTCATCGGTTTTGGCTTGGTTAAGATGCGTTGTCGAATGAGTTTCTGTAGCTTGTATTTGTTTGCAGATGAGGCCCAGAATGCATCCATTGTGACTGGCAATTGCGTTCCTGTACCTATCCCATATAAATCAATAGGGCTGCAACCACACCTTCTAGTTCTTTCGCTGTCCTTCACTGAACCCTCAATGTATGTGTCAAAGACGAAGTCGACACGTTTAGAGTTGCTGCCAAGTCCATATGACACCTCCAAGAACTTATCGCAGAGTTCACCAAAGGTGTTCATCTGGGATACACGCATACGACGAAGGCCTGCCATTACATCAATGATAGTCACTGTATTTGCTGGCTTCCATTTAGATGGTGGTATATAGTCTGCTTTTTCAAGGTGTTTTTCTAACTCAGTGCACAGTTCACTCTTGTTTGGTTTGGTCATTAGTCCATTCTTGTCAAAGAGGTAACTGCTGTCAATCAGGTCAAACCCCAGCAAATGTTTCATGTCATATCCTCACACACGAGCAATGTCATAGATCTTCTGGGTTTCTGCCATTTGCTTCTTGGTCTCTTTGCTTGTAGACTTATAGGTACTTTGGTCTCCCTTAATGGATTTGAATGTCTTAAGGTTCGTCCTGTGAATGGTATCAAAGATGGATCTGTGTTTCATTATGATTCTTTCATTTCGGAATGTTTCATACTTCTTCCTAGATCTTTCATCAAATTCGAGCAGATTGTCACGGATTTCCTTTGTCATGATTTCCTGTGTGAGGATGTTGTGAAGCTTGTCTTTGTCTCCTTCACACGGTAACATCATGGGGTTGTCATGTTCTTTTACATACTCAATCATATCCTGAATCAATGTCTCAGATGACCTTGTTGCTGATAAGTTGAACTCGTGGTTTACTAAAAGTTCTGTGCTAGGTGTGACGACTCCACTGACCTGACGTTGGAAATTGACAACAGCTAACATTTCATGGTAAATGATCTCCCACTGAGCAACGAATTGCTTCTTTTTGGTGCTACCGATGATACCCCCAGCACTCTTCTGGGATCGATTTATCGTCTGCTCGAGACACATGTCTGCCCCTACAGCACTGAATGGTCCATCTGTCCGCTTCACCACGAACTTGCCTGCCAGGAAACTCTTGTACACATCTTCTGGTAGCTTTCTCATAGCTTCTAGGTATAATGAAGCCCATCTAAAATAGTTGACCCTATCACATCCAGCAAATAGCGGCAGCACAGATTGAACACTTTGGAGATGGAGTTTCCAGTCTCCCTCACGGTCTGCCCTAACCAAGTCCTTTAGAACAGCCACCATTCTGACGAAGTGGTCCCAGAATATAAAAGTCTCTGACGCTGCACTTCTCTGACATCTAAATTTATTGAAGTCTTCAACCATGACTTCTGAGTTTGACATAAATGCCTCCAAATGAACCTTGCTTTCCTCCCTCTTCTTTTCTGCTACAGAGTTTTTCAACAGTCTCAGATGCTCAAGCTCATCCCTGTACCTCTCAATTCCTTCCACTTTGAAGAACTCCGCCCACTGCAGCCTTTCTATACACTCAGAGAGCATGAACAAACCCTTCAACGACCTCGTATAATGTGATCCATCAAGAACTGATCTTACCACATTTTGGCCAAATGCTTTAGACTCTACCAATATAGTTTCTGCTCCACTGCCATTAATGAGCTTTCCTATCGCACCCATGACTACCTTAATCATATGAAAAGAGCCCAGACATAACACCAAGTTATTAAATTCAAATGGTTTGCTCATGGTGATTTCACGGGCAATGTGATACACCCCCTCATCACATACCACGGGCAAGTGTGTTTGGTCTAGTTGACTCAAAATATTCTGGAAGTTTTTTAATGCTGTGTAAACTGTGCCATATTCCGTAACAGGGTGGGGAAGGACTGGTAGGAAACCTACAACCTTCTGACACACATTCTCATCAGTAATAAGAGAGTTAAAGGCACTCCAAGAGGGCATTGTTTGGTCCATAGTTGTTTCTTTAACACCTTCCGTCATACATGATAGATCCATTCTACTTACAGTCCAAGCTACGTCCTTCCTGCTGACACTTTTTGCATGTGATTTGTCTATTTTGTACAGTTCTTCCGGAACTTTGTAGATTGTTGGAAGGCTTGGCATTTTAGCAGTTTTCGTGTAAGGAAACAAAGTCTGGCAACCTAACTCTTGTGTGAATTGTCTCTCTCTGTGGCTGACACCAGTCTCCGATATCTTAGGCTTACTATTCAGAGTCACTCCTTGAAGTTTGTCCAGCATAAGAATCATAACAGTGTCATGACTTCCTCCTATGCCAGATAGTGTTGCTTCCTCATGATCAAAATTATCAAAGGCCCCCAACGTGAAGCTTGATGTGTTTAAATGACTAGGAAGTGGGACCTGACCCTGACTTGCTTCTGTAACAAATGATGCCATATCAGAATGATAGCGGAGTAGCTCGTCATAACTAATTGCCAGTCCAAACCTATTGAGACTAGAAATAAGCGTTTTTGTCCTTCACTGAAAACAAAAAAACAAAAATTAGTTTTCCCAAAATTTTAAATGAACAATATATGAACAGAGAACATAAAATATACTGGATTAACTAATTTTTGCATTCCTATTGCAATCCTAAAGAATACAAATTACGGCATATATCTGTTATGCTTCAGTACGTTGATATGGTATATATACCTTTTATTGATTGCTACACAGGGGTTAAAATATGTAATCAACTTTTCCAACTAATTTCAAAAACTTGCCTATGGTGTACCTAACCAGAATATAAAAGCATTAAACGTTTAATCCATTTACCTATTTTTCACAAATATTTAATTTTGAAAAGTCATAAATTTTAGTTCCTCATCAGAAAAGGTCATACTTTGACCTCTTGTGACCTTGGGTATTGACCAATCTTATTGTGTTTCTATCCATTGAATAGATAATTCTTTAATCTTTATTTTGAGTGGTGAAAGAGCTCTGTAGACCATTTCATTGCCGAGTTATTGCAATTTATGTAACCGTCACACGTAAAGAAAGGAGTTATTTTGATTTCATTAAATTCAGCGAAAATCCCGAATAACACGATAACTGCCGGGTTTCGGGATGTCTACCCTCGCTAAAAAGGTGTCCCAGTGGACCCTCTAACTAAATCAAGCGGGTGGTTTTCTGGCCCATTCATGCATGCAAACACCCCTTGGCTCCAGGACTCTCCAAAATGCGTACATTAACCCTATCACAATTGTACTTAATTATTATATATAGTATTTAAATTTACATTACATAACAACATATATAATAATTATACGTAAAATAAGAATAAACAAAATAGAATAACCTCTCCTTAAAGGTAGATAATACATCAATCCTCTCTACCGGCCGTGTCAACCATTCACCTTTATTCAGGGGGATGGGTCGTTTTTGTGGTCCCAATTGTCCCTCATATTGAGTCCCATTAGTTTTCAGATGTTATTATGTGCAGCCCATTAGTTTGGGGATTCTAAGTCCTTTCACCACATTGATTTGCCAATATTAAGTGTTCTTGCCATGTAGGTGTGTTTTGTCCTGGCGAGCAATAACAAGCCTATAATGTTTAGAGAACCCGGCCTTAGGCCGGGAAATTATTCTACCGAAAAATGTACACATTTATCTCGAAGGGGGATCTAGGTGGTAATTATTTAAGCTTGATGGAGATCTAGGGAGGAACCTTCGGAATCAATATATATCTGTAAAAACGGCCGAAAATTAAACCCTCCCCCCTTAAACTATACACCACACATTGCAACATTCACTCAACATGTTGCATTATTGGTTCGGATGCTGCAATTGTTCTGTCCTATTCGACATTTACAATTTGCTTAATTGATTTGCTTGAAATGAAAAACATTACCCTGCTATTCGTGCACTTTAGTGGACAAATTGTATTTTTCACTGTATTTATTTGCATATGTACATTTACCCACATAAGTTCTGTTTTTCTCCGTGAAACTACGCATGTAGTTTCTTATGCAGTGGTTAACTCATCTGATTATTCAACTTCTTATTAAAATAAATCAAAACTGCAATTAATTTATACTAATTTTACTTTCATACATAAGATAACGACAAAGAACAAATATTATGTGGGTAAATGTACATATCAAATATGATAATTCTTCACATCCATACACATACCCGTCACAAAGCAATACACGCACACACACACACGCACCCAAGTGGTGGTGTGTTTATCGGTACACATGTTAATTATTCGTGCTTACGAGTAATTTGTTCGATTTTTAAACCTAAATATAACTATCTATATAAAACTTACCCTAACCTAACCTACTTAACCTAACCTAACCTAACTTACTTAACCAAACCGAAAACATTCCATTTCAACGCATTTTAAAGAGGTGTGTACACTTAAACTGTCGACCCAAACCTCATGTACCTGCAAACCTACATATTTAGTCAATGTTGTACTTTTAAGCACACCACCGCTTGTCCACACACACACACACATTGATGCTCATATTATAGTTACGTTGACGTTGAAAAGTCCAACTCTATTTTCATATTGTCAACTTTTAATGGGGGTAGGGTTCAAATATTGGTCGATATAATTGGTTAGGTAATATTTGTTTTTGTTTTCTCCCTATACCTCCATCAAGCTATAAAAAACATCCCTGAAGAGTGAGATCCCGCTTTTAGATAAATATGTACATTTTACGGTAGAAAAATGTCCCGTCTTAAAACCCTTCCCGCCCGGGCAGCATTTTAAAATGACACCGCGGCAGATGGCCAGGAGCCCGGGTGTCCCCTTGAAATCCGTAAGCTTGAAAGCCTATTAAGCTTGTTTTGAAAGCCGTGCGTCCGACGCATGTAAACACAGCGGGTCGGAGGCGATGCGCGCACCTCCGAAAACAAGGAGACGTCGGAGCTTTGTTATTGTGTTTTCTGCTAAAACAAATTTAGAGTTGAAAAGTGTCCCATATTGCTAACATCTCCTCGAAATTCTCTCCACGGAAATCGTCATCACAACTGAACCAGTTGACTTAAAAGGCTCTACTCAACGCCAGTCTACAGATTGGAAACAGCACTACGTTACAAGATGCGTCATCATTTTCTAGCAGTTTAAATAACAAAGATACAGGTAGCCTATTAAAGACGTTTTTCGGCCAGATCGCCCGGAGGATCTCCACAATGTCCTTAGGATGGCGAGCCCGTGTGGGAAGGGTTAAGGCCAGTTCCTCCTAATGTAAAGGCTCGCAATCACTCGCTAAGAAAACTACGACACCTAAATGGCACGAAAGGTCTTGATATTGATTACAAAATGGGACGAAAGGTCTTAAAATCGACAAACTAATGTAGCGAACGTCTTAAAATTTCAAAGTTGATGGAACTAATAATGACAGAGCTGGGAGCCCAGAAGAAAATAACCATCCCCTTAATATCTGTAGCAAAACACAAAACAAAACAAAGTTCTTCAGCAAATGCCCTTATGTTGCTACTTCGTAAAATGTTGCTTACAATTATTATAGGTGAATATAAATAGTTGGGAGGATTTTTAGTTTGTTATCATCGTGGGTAGGAGAGCAAAACAAAGTCAAAGACATTCTAGAAACAATTAAAGAGCCGAAGTGGAGGTGGGCAGGACATGTAGCAAGAAGAAAGGACAATAGGTGGAGTAAAAGACTAACTGACTGGACCCCAAGAGATGGAAAGCGCGATATGAAAAGACTAGATAAGAGGTGGAGAGACGAGATAGAAAAGACTGTAGGGGTAACATGGCAACGGCTGGCAAAGTCATGGGAGCCGTGGAAAAGTTTACGGGAGGCCTCTGTCCAGCAGTGGACTCCTAATGGCTGATGATAATGATGAAAATAGGAATTCAAAGGCTATCAACCCTTTTTTATTTTTAAGGGGAGATTTCCACTTGGGGGATTTTCTTTTTCTTTACTTCTTTTTCCTTAATTTTTTCCCCATTGCTTTTGAGATTTTAAGACATTCATTCCTTAGTTTGGCGATTTTAAGAACTTTCGATTGGAGCCTGGCCTTCGGCCAGGACATTTATCTACCGAAAAATGTACGAATTTATCTTAAAAGGGGGTACAAAACTGTTTTTGTTTTTTTAGCTTGATAGAGTTCTAGGGATCACACTAAATACCTCCCTTTAAGCCAGCACACTGTAACTCGAGAATAGCAACAGGACTGGAACCCCTTTCGAGAACTCCAGCCCCTTGTTGTGAGGATGAAACAAGACTATTGAGCATGACTGACAGTTGTGTTAGGAATTATATATACGGTACTTTGTGTACTTGTGGCGCCAGACTCAACTATAATAACATCGATGAAAAGTAAACCAAGATTCTTACAAATAATTTACTTATCTCCATAGCTGCAGATGAAACATATTAACATTTGTATCCAGAAGTTAGCGTCTGTACCCAGCCAGCCAATATATAGTCAAGTCCAAACAATAAATAGGTTAGTGCGTTAGTTAAAATAGGACTTCAGAGGCTATCATCCCTATTAAAATTATTAAGCCAGCACACTTCCAATCAAGAATAACGTCAGACCTGGAGCCCCCTTTCGAGAACTCCAGTTCCTTGATTAAATAGGGATCCCTACAAACTCATTTGCTGATCTCCATAGCTACAGATACAGATTAACCTTATTATCCAGAAGTTAGCGTCGGTACCCTGCAAGCCGAGAGTCAAATCCAATAATTGAATAAGGTCCCTAAACTTATTTACCGATATCCATAGCTACAGATTAAGGGGGAGGTTGTTGCTTTTTCTCCCTCATTTTTAGTGCCATTAGGTTTGAGATTTTAAGACGTCCTTTCCATTAGTGTGGAAATTTTAAGACTTTTTGCTCCATTTCTTTGTCAATATATCGTTCTTACGTGCTATATAGGTGTCATTGTTTTTCCTGGCGAGCGATAGGGTGCCTGTAATTGTAAGATGAACCGGCCTATGGCCGGGGCATTTTTCTACAGAAAAATGTAGGCCTACACATTTATCTTGAAAGGGTATATACTTTTTTTTTTTTTTTGTATTTGATGGGAGTCCAGTGAGGAAACTATAACATAAATAAGTATACCAAAAAATTACAACTATGGGATGGGCGTATGTATTTGCTATTATATGTATTTTTTTATTATTATTTGAGTTTCCTACCTAGACCTCCATCAAACTTTACCCCCCCCCCCCCCAGGGGGAAATAAAAACGTAAATTCCACTAAAAGTCATAACATTGACAATTATTTAGGGCACAAGGTCTTAAAATCGTTAAACTAATAGGCCGAACGTAAATAATCTGAACAAATAATGAGGCTATACATGAGGGAGAAAGGGAGCCAAAACAAAGCAACCATCCCCCCCTTTCAGCTTATTATCCATGAGTTAGCGTCTACAATCAGTCATGAGTTAGCGTCTACAATCAGTCATGAGTTAGCGTCTACAATCAGTCATGAGTTAGCGTCTACAATCAGTCAAAGGGAACGCCTTAGCTTCTTACGATATGAACACAACAGAGAACGATCAACAAAGAAACCCGGTACATCTATCCATATATAACTTCTTCATTGGTTCAGAATACAGCGTCACCCTACCAAAATATAGCGCTTTAAAGGGAGATGGGTCGTTCTTCTGGTCCTCCTTCTTCCTCATGCTTACCCCCATTAGTTCTCAGATTATGAGACGTTCGACTCATTAGTTTGGAGATTTTAAGACCTTTTGCCCCATTGTTTTCAATATTAAGACCTTTCGTACCATTGAGGTTTCAATTTTTCCCTCGCGAGCGATAGCACGCCTGTTATTATAGGAGGAAACGGCCTTGGGCCGGGACAGTTTTTTTAATTAAAAATTCACAAATTTATCTTGACAGGGGGTTTAGGGGGTGTGTTTGTAAGTTTGATCGAGGTGTAGCAAGGAAAGTAAAACATAAATAAATAATTTATTATATAGACCAATAAATAACCACCACCCCACCTCATTCAGTACTCATTCAGTACCGGTGACAAGCTTTTCATTATATTTTGGCAACTATTAGACGATTATATTCAATTTAAAAAGGGCCTCCAGCAATTAACAGTGTTCGAACTATCTCACTCAACCCTTTATACTACTAC
This sequence comes from Paralithodes platypus, assembly GCA_032716605.1. Classification (NCBI taxonomy): domain Eukaryota; kingdom Metazoa; phylum Arthropoda; class Malacostraca; order Decapoda; family Lithodidae; genus Paralithodes; species Paralithodes platypus. The sequence continues at coordinate 21,182,300 of CM064524.1, forward strand.
AGATCCTTCTGTAACTGAATAAGATCATCAAAATATAGCTAGAATAAAATATAACCGACGTTGCTGGTACAGAAAGGGTTATGAAGGTGGGGGGGGGGGTATAGCTGGCTCATACGTGGGTTTGAATCTCCTTTGGACCGCCAGGGTTTGTGGGGTTGATTTTCACATGATATTTATTTTAAGGGGTCATATTTTTTGCTGATTTATGTATCTTTACATTACACTTTAAGCTTCTTCCCTAGACCACCATCAAGTTATAAAAATCACCCGCCCAAGACCCTCCTTCAAAGATACATTTGTTCATTTTGTTATATAAAAATGTCCCGGCCTAAGGCTGGTTTCTCTTAAATTACTAATATCGACATCTAAATATTAACAACAAAATGGGTCGAAAGGTTCTAAAATCGCGAAACTAATGGGTCGAAAGTCATATAATCTGAAAACTAATGGTGCTAAACATGAAAAAGAAGGGGAACCAGAAAAACAACCCATCTCCCCTTAACCCACAGCAAGAACAAAATAACACTGTCAGCCATGTCAGTGTGTTCTACCATCTGTGATTGCTTCACCTCCTGTTCATTGTCTCTGTCAAAAACTATAGGCAAATCTAACTAACCGTTACTTTAATCTTCCATTTTTGCCTAAACACGAATTAAAGCAAATACAATATATCTGACAAATAACGGTTGCTTAAGGTAAACTCAGGATAATTGTACTAAATGGGAAAAATATGGTACTGCAACTTTTAATTTAACCCGTACAAGGTGAGCACCCTGTATTATACACCATAGCCCTGTGCGAAAATATGATAATTTGAGCGACTATTCCAAATCTGCGACGAAAACTACATCAGTGTGTACGAAATGTTTGTGCGCACTTGGCCATATATATATTGATTCCAAAACAATGTGTTGGGGGGGGGGGGAGGGGGCGGCCTGTAGTTGAAAAATGTGGCACGAACGGTATCGCGCGGCTAGATTGTCATCGGGCGGCGAGATTTACCCGTGCGTATATTCTGGCATTCAGGGGGTAGAACCAAAGGGAGGGGAGGGTGGAATGAGCGAAATATCTCTTTTATATCGTATTTTGAGCACTTTGATGCTATATAATGTACATGTACGTATATAGGCGACCCATTTGCATGTCATATAGCAAGAAATAAGGCGCACATAGACAATATATGCGAAAACTATATGTGAGAAACTGAATGGAAAGGGAAAGAAGGAAGGAGTGAAGAAAGAGGTATAGAGGAGGGATAATTGTCATCGAGTGGCGAGATTTACCCGCATGTACATTCTGTACAGGGGGTAGAACCAAGGGGAGGGGAGGGTGGGGTGATCGAAATGTAGCGTATATATCGTATTCTGAGCACTTTCATGCTATATAAATACATTTACGTATATAGGCGACCCATCTACATGTCATATAGCAAGAAATAAGGTGCACATAGACAATATATGCGATATATAGGCGAACATTATACGCGAGAAACGGGATGGAAAGGGAAAGGAAGCGGAAGGAAGAAAGAGGTATAGAGGAGGGATTAATTATGACAGTCGCCCGAGGGTAGAGAAGCCACGGGACTCTCACCCTTATGCCAGGCCAGATACTCGTGTTTGTTGTTTGTGTGGGAGACAGGGGAAGGAGGAGGAGGGAGGGAGGTGGGTTGATAGAAGATTTTGCACATATTGATCACTCTCATGCTTTCATATATGCATGCCGACATTGCAGTAGTCCAATGTCAAGAGTGGACACCAATAACTATGCCAGTATAAAAAGAACGAAATCAGGGTAGGTATGAGGGAGGGAGTCGAGAGTATAAAGAGGGGGGTAGCCTGAATAAACAGTGTACCCAAAATAGACTGGTGTCGTCTTACACACGATAATGGCGGGGCAATTTGGACACAAACACAGGCTTATTGTATGATTACAAGTAATATACAATAGAATTTATTTTTGAGTGGTATTGCATGCTACTTTGCGTATGATATGACATATAATTTCATTCATCTACGATATGAAGTTTTATTTCAACAGTAATGTACAATGACTATATTTTTATAGGGGCCTTATGTTATTACCTATGTAGTGAACAAAATATTCATCAATTTACAATAGTATATTGATGTAATATTTTGTGTTTTTGTCACAGTGACAAGTCGAGTCTACAGATCAAGTTTCCCCTGTTTTATAGTGTGATCCGCGGTGGCCCGGTTGGTACGGTCACGGTAAGGGAAGCCAGAGGGAGGTCAGGGTAGTGGGTTCGAATCCAGGAGGGGGTTATGTGGAGATTGTTGTGACGTGTAGAACATTTTTGGCAAATATTTGTTTTTACAAACTCATGTCATTGTATTCAAGCAATATGATATATTCATAAAATAATTCATATTGCAAGAATACAATGACATGAGTTAGTATTTATATATTTTTTGTTTTATTGTTATTTTTTTATTATTGTATATATTATTATAAGGAATACAAACATAGGAAAATACTGTACAAATGATTATTATTATTACATTCCATAAAATATATATCAGATATAATAGGTACAACAAAATACAATTATTTATCACAGGAAAGAGATCATGAGGTAATGCGAGTGACATAAAAAATACAAATAAGTTATACATTAATTAATATATAATAAATGAAATTAAATAGAAATATATATACAATATTAAAGTAGAAACGCCCTCCGCCAATCACCGCACTCCCTTTTACTTACTTGCTCAGCCAGCTGCTTTTGACAGCTCATGGCTGCAACGTGCCATGCCCCGCCCACCAGCCAATCAGCGGCCCCCATTTTCGGAGCGCGAAGCTGGACTTCTTACTCCACCTCAGAAGTCACTCTCTTTCTCTGCCCGAAGAACTCCTTCTGATTATCCCTTGAGTAATACCTCGGTGCCAGCCCTGTACTCCCGTAAGCTGCCAAAAGAGGGTTCTAATCAGCTTCCTGGGACTTATTTTGAAGAGAGAAGAGAGGAGGTGAAGCAAGAAAGAATCCAGAGCGATCTTGTCTCGGCGCGTGCTAGGCAGCCAATCACAGCGCGGGTGAGCGGGAGGCCTGAGTATAAAGGCTGCTGCGCGCGGACTCCAAGCCAACGATGGAGTTGCAATCATGATAAAAAGCACCATTCAACACGAATTCATCACAGACTGGACATACAAGCATTTCCTTGCAGTTAAAACACACACAACACTCGGACCCCTCATAGTTGCCACCACATATGTCAGACCCAATACCTACATCCCTTACACAGACTTAAATACCTTATTCAATAACAATGCACCTACACTTATACTTGCAGACTTTAACGCTAGACACCAAGCTTTCCAACATAATACCATTAATCAACGTGGAATTCAACTATTAGCACTACACAACCACAAAAGATTAACTTTTCAAGGCCCAGATTTCAACACAGTTTTCACACCAAACGGTAATGGTAAACCTGACTTAATTTTTTCAAACCAAGCTTTTAATATATTCCATCATGATATTTCCCCAGGGCCACTTTCAGGATCAGATCACATCCCAGTTTTCATGTCAATTTCTTCAAACCCAATTCAAGTCCCATGTCAATCTCATTTTAACTACTCACAAGCAAACTGGGAAGAATTCAAAAACATTTTATCAGAAGACAACTACATACACAACTATGAGGGACAACACTACACACACATAGACCAACAAATTGAGAACCTACAGAACAAAATCATAAATGCAGCCAACACAACCATCCCAAAAACTACATACAAAATCAAACACACTTTCAGACCCTCCATCAGAACACAACGACTCCTAGTGTGCTATCGTCGTCGATTCGAACAGAACAAACACAACCACATACCAGGCCGAGTACGTTACGATCTCTCCAACCTCAGAACTCACATCCTTAACAGCCTGCAATCTGATCATGATGCTCACTGGACTCACCTAGTACACTCAGCAGAACAAAACAGGAAAACTAAGCCCTGGGAATTCTGGCAACATATAAAACGTTTAAAAGGTAATACCACTCCCAGAACATCCTCCCTCACTGTTAATGGCAACAAAATTACTGATCCTAGGGCTATCACAGATACATTTAAACAGACATGGCAACAAGTATACCACCCACACCCCATTGAAAGGCCTGCCGAACAACACATCCGCAATATAGAACAACATCTCACTACCATCCCTGACAACATCTCCCATGACACACACATTAACCTAAACACACTTGACCCTCAAAACATACTCACTGCTCCCATTGTGCCAGACGAAGTCAAATTCATCCTGTCTAAAGCACGGAGAAAGGCGCCTGGTGCCACGGGTATTAATCACCACCTTGTAAAGCACCTACCTAACACTTTCATAACAGCACTCACTCGCCTCTACAACGCCATCCTGGCATCAGGCTACTTTCCCGTCTGCTTCAAGACAGCGACCATTATCCTCATTCCCAAGAAAAACCAAGACAAGACTAATCCACTAAACTACAGACCCATTAGTCTACTTGAGACTCTTGGGAAGACTCTAGAACGTATCATAAACCACCGACTCAGACTATTTCTCGAAGACGAAGGACTCCTCACGAACATGCAATTTGGTTTTAGACAACACAGATCGACACAAGAAGCACTAAACATTATCACAAACTACCTTCACATAAACAAACAGTCCAGACGAAAAAACAAGACAGCCTTAATTACAAAAGACATAAAACGAGCTTTTGACACAGTGTGGCACGAAGGCTTGAAGTACAAAATCTGCGAAAATTTCAACTTCCCATTAATTACTCAGAAACTTCTCTGCAACTTTTTGGATAATAGAACAGCCAAAATTAAGTTTTCTAATCTTTATTCAGATTCATTTCCACTAAACGCAGGCGTACCTCAAGGCTCAGTGCTCGCTCCTACCCTCTACATCCTATACACAAATGACTTTCCCAACCCCACTCACAATGACTCTCTCACAGTAATGTACGCAGACGATGTGACGCAAATAATAAGAGCAGACACAATAGACGCATTGACAAACAGAGCTCAAAGAGAACTTGACAAAGTAGCACAATGGGAGCAAAAATGGCGGATTCAGGCTCATCCTCAAAAATCACACGTCACATACTTTGCCAAGGGACATCTCCGCCCAAGACCCTTATTCCAGAACTCCCGAGCACCTGTCCCTAACCGCACACAAATAAATGTCTCTCCCACAAACAAAGTACTCGGCCTCACATTCGACAAAAACATCCGATTCCACAAACAAGCACAAACTTCCATTGCCATTGCATCAAAATCACTACAAACCATCTATCGTTTCAGAAATGCCTCAATAAAAACCAAGCTTCACTTATACAAAGCACTTATAAGACCTCTTTTGTGCTACGTCCCACTCAGCATTTCACTTTCGGCCCCTACCAACCAACTAAAATATCAAAGAATACAAAATAAAGCACTGAGGTGGATGTTCGGGACTCAGTGGTATGAGTTCCAGACGGCACAACATCTTCACAATCTAGCCCACATCCCCCCTCTAAATACTTATTGGCAGCAATTAGCAGAAAAACAAATTATAAAACTTGAGACCTTTCATGATAACTTCATCCAAATTTTCAACATAATTTTACACCGCCCCTTGTCAAACCTCCTTCACCCCAACAACAGAGAGGCACCCATTCCAATATTCACTTAAAATCAGGATTGGTAGAGGAGGTGGGTCATGCCGGCTCGTCCACAGTCCAGCCTCCCTACCACTCCTGACCTAGATTCCTAGCTTCACTTCCCATTAAAATGTATAATTTCACAGACAAAGTACAAGACAACAACCTTTTAACGTAACTCCTATAATAATAACAGTACAGCCTTCTTACAGGTTCTGCCACTGACAGACTTCCCCAGCAGTACCCCTTTTGACTCAATGCCACCCAAAATTACCTCCCCCTATACCATTTTCGAATACTACCACCCAAAAATACAACCCCAAAACATGCAAGCACTTTCGATCTTATACCATCCAAAATTAACTTGCTCCCCATCCCTTGCCCCCTTCTTGGCAAGCCATCCTGAATCACTAAAGTAACTTCTCCAACTAAATCAACTCAACCCCAGCTCAATTATTCAACTCACGCACGTTGGGTCAAGCCCCGACACCCTATTTCTCCCACTATTATCACTGTCTCTCCTACTTAACCAATAAAAACTTCCCTTCTTTCACCCTCACCCACCTTTTCTATATTCATTCATTCATTCATTCATACTCCAAGGGTCACTCACCCCTCAGAGCCCACCGGGTTAACACACTGCAACCTACTTGCTCTCTCTCGCCCGGGCACAAAGGAGAACCAGGAACCCACTTTTCCAGTTACCTTGCCCTCACCTAAGTTCACAACACAGACCACCCCTGACCTCTCCTCACTTTCGCCCACTCGGAGGATGCACCATCAGTATCCTGCCGCCTGTCGTCACGTTGCTAGTCTGCACACATACAGTCAAGCACTTCAAGAAAGACGACAGAAGGTGGACGGAAGTGAGGACTTCCAGAAGAGCTACTGGCCAGCTCTGAGGTGGTAAAGCACAGTTCCAGACACACACACACCTGATCCAGCAGACCAGAATATATTTGTTTAAGGACCCATATTGGGCCCGCATATGATAAAGAAAGAAAGAGAGAACGGTTGACAAACCTGGTGGTTTCTATTAAAGTTGATGTGTCCTTCTAGGACAAGACTAAAGAAAAACGAATTTAGACTCACCTGAATATATAAAGATGATGATGTGTTATTAATTAGCTCTCTTTGTTAGCAACGGCGCCAAGCCGAAAGAGTTATTATATAGGATCTGATAGGAGAGATTACAGATTAAAAGAGTAAAAGTAAAGAGGAGAGGGAAAGAATACTTTTGTTAATAAATAAGGCAACCGGGAAGTTAAAGAGGGAACCAGTTGTTTAGTTGCCTAATAGATTAGCTATAGCTAGGGAAGGACACTAGTCCATGTGAATCATTCATTAAGTTGTGTAAACAGGAAACTGTGAATAAGGACACTAGTCCATATGAATCATTCATTAAGTTGTGTAAAAAGGAAACTGCAAAGAAGGATACTAGTCCCATGTAAGTTGCGTTATTATTAAGTCTAAAAAGAGCTATTCCGTGTATGCGTTTGAGGCACGGTTCATCTTTTGTTAGAACGATTATTGATTAAGGTGCAAGGTAACATAGCGTGTTTGTACTAGGGTTGCTTGAGGGTAAATTCGGAATAGTGTTATTGAGGTTAAGATTGTAAACCTATATGGTGTAGTAACTGGGTGACGAAACCCAATAGTGTTATTGAGATAAAGATTGTAAACCTAAATTGTGAAGTAACTGGGTGGCGGAACCTATAGTATATGTTAAAGAGACTTGGTAATCTCATTCGGTAATTGGTATGATTTTATGTTATTGTGGAGGTACTTGTGTAGTAACGACGGTTGTGTCAAAGGAATAAATATATTCTATCTATTGAGGGGATAGATTATATGTGTTATAGCCTTGTTATTAAGAAAGGATACAGTAGGCTCAGTAAACGTGGGAAAACCTAAAAAGAGTAGAGGAAAGAATATCACTTTTGTGTTTGTTAGACAAAGAGCAAATGGCTCATTATAGTCGATTTGACATTCCTATCTCTTCCATAACCAACCTAGAAATGTTGTTTCCTATGAAGTTTTGTTGTTGATTTGGACTGAGATAGGAACCTAGAACATTTTTAGCTTGGTTGCCCAAATGGGAACTTTGGGCAACTCGGGTAATTTGCATAATCCAAGATGGAGGCCGGACGCCTTCTTGAAAATTTAACTTTTAACCTTCTTGTTCTTAAATGATGTGTAATACCTCTTATCAGGGGATTCTTGTATGTAGAATACATTTTTTATGTTATGTTTTGAATTGCAGTACAATCTCATGAGCTAAAGGTCAGATAAAGGCTAAATTTGACTTGGGTGGACAACAAATGGAAATTACAACTTAACATTCATGATTCACTTTATTCATGTTTTCTTTGTGTGAAAGCTGTCATTAAGTAGTAGCATGTACAACTTGTAAGGAAGTCACAAATTTTTTTAGAATAATTACATACAGTAAGTGCCGTTTGTTTCCTCCATACACATAAACTTACTTTTATCTAGCAACTAAATTAAATATCTGTATTTTCCCATTCATTATCGGGATCAGGAAGACCATCCTCCATATCCTCATGATTGGCACCCTCATCATATTTCTATTCCCCACCATCCTGTATATCGACACTTTCTTGGTCTACATCACCTTCAAAAGCCTCCTCAGCATCCTCCATGTCAGCATCTTTCTCATCTATAGCTTGAACATATCGTCTGTTTGTGTATGGATTACAACAGCCATCTTCACTATAGCAGTTACAGTATGATGTGCATGAAAAATGTTTTTTTGTGGCAGCCACATGCCTCAGTGATGCACTTCTTACCCTATGTCCTACACTGACACCGACTAACGTCTATGACCTCTGGTGGTGCAGGGTCACCCTTAGCAATGCTAGGAACAGGGATACTATCCTGTATCTCCCATCCAAATTTTGTGATATCAGCTGACTCGCCAGGTGGAGCTTGGTGGTCTGCCGCGTTCCATAACATCACTTGCAAATGAGCCCTTAACACCTGCTGCAACAGGTTGGGTGTTGTTGGAGGAAGGGTCATCAATTTTCTTTTTGGTGAACAGCGTAAATTAGGCAGATTCCATCGAAGTTCCTGGCTGCTGTCCATATAGAGCACGAATGAAGGGTTTTGCTGCCTCCAGTAAATCAGCCTCTGTGGCACCCACCTCATCCAGTGCATCTGCCATATCTGGGAAGTCCGCTCTCAGCAAAATATTTAGTGCACTGATTTTGCCTTTGTCATAATGATATGAGGTTGTGTCACATCCACTGAGGGCATGCATACCAAGGAGTTGCAGACATTTTGGCCCTAGATCAGCACAGGTTGCGGTGATATCAAGGACTGTCCCATCCCAGCTCTCCATCTGAACATTGCACTGAATGTCCGCCCAAAATACCCAATAAACCAGATAGGACAGACACATCAGAGTCATCACTAAGCACGTGTATGACACCCTTTGCAGTATTGGCTGCCTCAAGTATATAGGAAATCATGGTGATGTCTGCCTCGTCATGGCCAAATTAACCATTGTCGTGATTTGTGAAGTAAAGTAAGAGAAGAGTAGATGAGGAATTTGGAAGGAATCTGAGTGTTCTGGAAATAAGTCAAGACAGTTAGAGAAGGTAGCAAGAGGAACAGTAAGGGTGGGAAAGATAAGAATGGGAGAATGCTAGCCGAGAAGCAAGAAAGAGTCGAAAGATGGAAGGAGTACTTCAACGAGTTGCTAAATGTAAGGAATGAAGCGCCAGCAAACATAGTTAGACGGGGTATGGGAGGGAGAAGAAAAGAAGTAGTGGAGGAGGAGGTGGGGATCAGGAGGTCAGAAGTGTGGGAAGCCATGAAAAGAGTGAAGTTGGGGAAAGCACCAGGAACAGATGGAGTGTGTGGGGACATGTTTAGGTATGGTGGTGAGATAGTGATCGAATGGGTATGGCAAATGTGCAAACTAGCATGGGAGAAGGGGAGTGCACCTGATAACTGGAAGACAGGCATAATATTTCCCCTATATAAGGGTAAAGGGGAAAGAGGAGTGTGTGTTAACCACCGAGGAATATGTCTTCTAAGCATAGTAGGGAAGGTGTACAGTAGGGTAGTGATTGAGAGAGTGAGAGTGAGAACGAAGAAATGGATAGGTGACGAGCAGGGCGGTTTTAGGAAGGCAAGAGGATGTGTAGATCAGATTTTTACCCTGAATTGTGTTGTGGAGAAATATCTGGAGAAGCAACAAAAGGTGTATGTTGCCTTTATGGACTTGGAGAAGGCCTATGACAGAGTGGATAGAGAAGGTATGTGGAAAGTACTTAAAATATACCGAGTAGATGACAAGTTGCTGAAAGCAGTGAAGAACATGTATGAGGATTGAGGGTGCAAAGGCAGCAGTACGTGTGGAGGATGAGCCGAGCGAGTTCTTTGACCTGAATGTTGAGTTGAAACGGGTGTGTGATGTCCCCGTGGTTGCTTACTGTATATATGGATGGAGTCATGAAAGAAATACAAGGAAGAGCAGTGGATGTTGGTGTATCGCTGATAAGGGAGGGAAATGAGTGGAAGCTACCTGTACTGCTGTTTGCTGATGATACAGTTCTGATGAGCGATAATGAATGGGAGTTGCGGGGTCTGGTAAATGTGTTTGGAACAGTGTGCGAAAAACGGAATCTGAAGGTAAATGCGGGGAAGAGCAAGGTTATGGTCTTCGAAAGGGGTGAAGCCATAGAGTGTGAGGTGAAGTTGAACGGTCAGGCTTTGGAGATTGTCACAGCTCATTTAAGTATCTGGCCAGTGTGTTGAGTAAAGATGGGACTATGGATGAAGAAGTGCAGGAGAGGGTGCAACAGGGGAAGAGGGTTGTAGGAATGCTGAAAGTAGTAACAAGAAATAGGGTGGTCAGTATGGAAGTGAAGAAGTCCTTGCATGACAGTGTGGTAATCCCGACAATGACTTACGGAAGCGAAGCACGGACGTTGGAGAAGAGACTCAGACCAAGAGTGAGAGGGGTGGACATGAGTTACTTGAGAAGTGCGTGCAGAGTTACATGGAGGGATAGACAGACGAATTTGGAAGTAAGAAGGAAGTGTGGTGTGGAGGTAAATGTGCTGGAAAGTGTGAAAAGGAACACCTTGAAATGGTTCGGCCATATGGAATGTATGGGAAGCGAGAGAATGACTAAGAGGGTGTACGAGAGCGAGGTGGAAGGACGGAGAGGGAGAGGTAAACCGAAAGAGAGGTGGAAGGATGGAGTGAGGAAGTATATGGATGAAGGCGGTTTTGGTTGGGACAGAGGTGCATGGGGGCGGTTCGTTCGTGGCCACACCTTCGGGGATCGCGGTGTCAGGCAATAGATAGATAGATAGCGAGTTTCCATTGTCACATTTTCATCAACAAGGTGTACAATATGCTTGCCAGCCTCCGCTTGTTGATATTGCTCTTCAGGATGACATCTCATTTTGGTAAAGGACTGGTAATGCAGAGCTCATAGTCCATGATGATATCACTGGCCCGTCATTTTCTCTCATGATCCTTTGCAGAAACATCTTGGTACTTGTCAAAGACAATTATTTTCTCAGTGCCAGCTGGGTAGTGACTCAAACGGCCCTGGATGGAGGCAATTATATCTGACAGACTGCCTCTGTGTGGCCACATAATATGGTAGAACAGTTATGAAACATCCACTATGACAATATCTGCAGGTGTTGGCAATGTCTCAGGTACACCAAGGCGTTTGACCGGCTCTGACTTGCTACCTTTGCTGAGGCAACCATGTTCATCAATGACCAATGCAGTCCCGGAACCCAGTTCATAGGAAAAGAGAGGTTCAAGTTCCATATGCTGCCGCTGAACTATCACCAATAGTCATTCACCCAGGGGCGGTCTTGCCTAACAAATTTGCTTAGCTTTTTCTCAGAGGTATGTGAAGCAGTAGATAATGAAAAATCATATGATAATTATAGTTTACTTAGACTTAAGTAAGGCCTTCGATAGAGTCCCTCATGAGATTTTGATGAGGAAGGTAGAAGCATATGGAATAGGTGAGTCATTACTAAAGTGGATTAGGTCATGGCTGATTGGTAGGAAACAAAAAATTAGCATAAATGGTATTAAATCAGATTGGGGTTCAGTAAAAAGTGGCATTGCTCAGGGTTCTGTTTTGGGCCCCCAGTTGTTCGTTATTCATATAAATGACCTTAATTTAGACATAACCAGCTTTAGAAAAGATATAGGTAAGCACTGTTTTGGGAACAGAGTTGTAGATGTGTGAAATAGATTGCCTAGTGCAGTGATTATCTCAGGAACGGTAAAAAGTTTCATGTGAACATTGGATAGTCATATGAATGATAGGGATTGGGTATGAATGGGATCTGCCTCGTGTGGGCCAGTCAGCCTTATGCAAATTTCCGGTTTCTTATGTTCTTAAACATATTTTCAAGGTCTATAACTGGAAATTCTTGAAAATCATCCCAACTTTTTATTACAAAATATCTTAGTGACATTCTGTTGAAGTATACATTATTTGTCCAACCACAGGTAAAACCTGACCTTTTAATACACGAGATTGACCTGCAATTGAAAAAATAACATAAACAATGGCTTCAACACACAGTAAAACTCTTAAAATGAGGTATTACATATCATTCTAGGACAAGCAGGTAAAAAGTTGATTTGTTTGTGATGGCATGTGGTGGCCATCTTGGATTATGTAAATTACCCGAGTTGCCCAAAGTTTCCATTTGGGCAACCAAGCTAAATTTGTTCTAGATCCCCATCTGAGTCCAAATCAACAACAAAACTTCATAGGAAACAACATTTCTAGGTTCATAAAATGACAAACCGACTATTTGGCCCTGGTCTCAATAAAAGACACAGCAGGGTTTTGTTTTAATTATTTAGGATTAACCCGTACAGCCCCAGCGACGCGCCTGACGCGTCGGTGATGTATGTAACGCACAGCCCCAGAGACGCGCCTGGCGCGTCACCCTAATTGCGCCGACCGTAACCTCAGGTGTAGCCACTCAAGAGGGCTCAGATTTGTATGGGAACTGTGTACGTATCCCACGCAACAGTGCCGATGGTTGAAAACTCTCAAAGTCCACGTGCGTGCGCGTGAGCGCGCAATAACCTGTTTTTTGGGGGTAATTGCCTTCAATTTTGTATTCTTGTAAAATACATTTTCGGGGGCTCTGTAGGACCAGTCTTTAAGCTTTTTGAGCGGTTTTTCGTGGTTTTTCCTTCATTCCTAACCCATTCGCTATTGTTTCTGGAATAAAACCATTTTCTTAAAACCGGCCGGGTTCTGGTGAACAAACATTACAAAACTAGCCGGGGCTGGACGGGTTAATTACTAACAACGGGTCGTAGGATCGAAGCCGACTTCAGTCAATACCTGAATAGCGGGGATTCAGTTAGGGAGTAACGGGAACTCTAAGGGTCCAAAGTGGAACCTAGCATGAATCAACGTAATATTCAATCTGCGTCTTGAACTAATCTCGGCCCGAGCCAAGAACCTATTATTAGAGTAGTTAGGAAGTCTGTTAAATAAATTATACGAACTTCTAAATGACTGTCGAATTATCCCCCATAGTAGTAGTAGCATAACAGATTTAAAAATAAATACTACAAATATAATACGTACAACAGAATTATATACAATTATTTATAGACTAGTGAGAGTGACATAGGCATGGTCAGGTAGGTCAGGTCAGGTCAGGTGCGGTTGGGCAGGAGTCAGGGGCAGGGCGGCAACACTCAAAAATGCTTCAGGGTGTGGAAGTCCCTGAAGCAGTCGCCGAGGCAAAGTGGGACCTTGCACTCCTCGCACTTCGTGGTGACCTTGGGCTTGGTCCTGGGCCTCCTGGTGGGGTACAGACGTGGCATACCAGCTGCTTTCAAATTCGGTGTGGACCGGGAAATGTCTCAAAAGAGCTACCTGGATACGGTCAGGGTAGTGGGCACCACGCCAGCCCACTTTAGTTTTAGTGGGCTCGCCGTACTTCTCCAGGAGCTGGTACGAGACATTATACACGAACTCCCGAAACTTCAGCTTTTTGTTCGGGGCCATGTCCTTTTTAACCAGCCACATATTGTAGGTGTTGAGCATCGTGATATCCACAAGATGGTGAAAAAGCTTGTGGTACAGTCGTCAGGATTAATTTGTTTCATTTTCCCTGTTAGTATCACTGCACGGTAGAGAGGTATCCCCTCTACCCCCTCTCCTTGTTGGTTCCATACCCCCACCTAAACCCTCCCATTCTCTCTCCGACCCCAGAACTACACCCACTACCCTCCATTCTCTCGGTCTTACCCAGCTAGGAGCTACTTCTGGCACCTCACCGTTTACATTTATTCTGAACACCTGATGAAGGAATGAAGTATTTCACACACATCTCTCGACCACCATCTCCTGCACATTAAAATATGAAATAAACGAAACCTAACCTGAAGCTGCTAATTACTACCGTTACTATACTCTATCCAACTCAACCTTGCCGCCGGCCTCTGCAGCAGATACGAGACCGCGCCTGTGATTGGCTATCTGGCCAATAGGAGAGGCAGAGCTGATAATTTATTCATTATCTTTATTATTCCTTATTTATTAATTAAACTAGATACGTTTAAGAAATGTTAATGATTATTTAATAAATTACAGTGCTATCCAATTCTAAAGCGACATTAAATATAACATGAAACACAATAATAACGAATATATCGTAAAGTAAAAACAAAGAGATACAGAATTGATAAACAGGGGAAGTAAGCGAGAGGGAAGGCTGACTGGCTCGGGCCTGTGTGTATTAGCGAATCACAGGCCGTGCTTGACTTCGCACACATTTAAAGTAGACAGTGACGGTAATTCTTACCTTGCTTGTGTTTACAGTATTATATCTTACGATTTTATGTGTTCCATGTGGTATTTTATAGCTCTTAAGGTTCAGATATCACTTATCACACCATTAGAATGACCTAAACCTATCTAATATAATTAATATATATGGAATATAAAAGAAAAGCTGAATTAATTCATACGATAATGTGATATCCTCATGTTCCGTCATAGGCTATATTTTATGTTATTCTTTTGCTTACCATACTCTGCAACCTTATGAACAATAGCACGAATGCAACGAAAGGTAAACATGAATAGATAATGGTTATATCTGCACATACAGACACAAATAAGATAATATTTGAGTTTAAAAGACGCCGCCGGGCCAGTGCAGTGTTGTCAGGAGGTGGTTTGTTTTTTATTTATACACTGCATTTTCATCTTTTCGGCGGTTTCTGAATATTATGCTCAGTGTGTTGTATGCGAAATAACAAAGGGGTTTGTATGCTACTTTCTAGTATAATAACTTGGCTAAATTGTAACCACAACGTCAAGGATAAGTGCATATAATACAAACTTTGGAAATTCTGGAACCTTTAATGTCTAGGGCGTGATGTCATTGCCAGCCAATCACAGGCGCGGTCTCGTATCTGCTGCAGAGGCCGGCGGCAAGGTTGAGTTGGATAGAGTATAGTAGGGTTAACGTTACTGTATAGTGTTTATGAATATACCAGGTATGAGGGGTAGACATACACACTTATATAATTATATATAAGGTACGGTATAATGAGATTATTTGGTTATACACGAAACTGTTATACAGAGTGGTATTGTAGTAGAATATTTATAGACCAGTTCAATATTATAACTTGTAGTTAGTCTGGGATATAATAAATGAGCGTTATATAGTTATTAAGTAATTATTCTTAACAGGTGTGAATTCCAATTATCTTGTAAGTTATCTCAAGAGAATAAGCTTGAATAGGCATGAAGCTTTCAATAGTATTATGTGCAGTAGATACTCTACGTCTTGCCATTATTCAGGGAGTATTTAACACAATTTGCTATGTTTCAACCCATATTGCTACATAACCATAGCGGACGCCCCCCTTAACTTGGTTACAACACAAGATACCTGATAACATTGAGTAACGTGTTGGCAAGGTTATAAGGGTAAGGTGACATTATGAATAAGTCCTTCCCTAATGTATGGGTGAACGTAAATGTTGAGGGAAAGGGAACTTTAAAATAAGACCCACCCTAATGGATAGATGAGCGTAAGAGTGCCCTAGGGGTAGTTAGTAAAAATACGGCATATATATGGGTTATCAACCCTTCAGGATTATTTAGCCTGTTAAAATCAAGTAATATTTTTAAAGCTGGAGCCTCTTTTCAAAAACTACAGTGCCTTGCCCGAGGGTAGTTCGTGTCCCGTTAATACATTATGGTCAATTAGGAAAGCAATATGGCCTAATAATTGGGTAGATAGCTATGTTAAGAGTATTGAATTCACGTAATGCAGTCACATGGCCGACTCACAGGGCACATTCTCGGCAATAATTAATAGCGTGTATTGGCAAATTGGCTGTTTACAATTAATTAGTCCTGAATTGTCTGGAAGCAGTGAGATTTGTGGAGAAAATTATGAGGCAAATGTTTAGTTCTTGTATACGGTGCTAATAAGTAGTTATATTAGTATTAAATAATTTCATACAAAGAAATAATTCAAAATAATTGAATGGTTTATTTTGTGTGTTTATTGATGGGAGAGACTCCTGGTGGAATTGACACAGACGGTCTTCGTTGTCTCAAGCTTGTTACGTAGCCGAGCCTGAGCCATTACAACGATGAAAAGGAAATACAACTTCGCGTTGGTTAGTTTGGCAGTTTTATTAGAGTATGCTAGTTCAACAGTATTAAACCATCAGTGAATCGGTATGAAGCTTTCAGGTTTCAATGGTAGGACTAAATATATCAGTAGGAATCACTCTAATCATATGTAAGGTTTTCGTCGAACATTCCCCCCCCCCCCTCTCTCTCTCTCTCTCTCTATCTCTTGCTTTCAAATTTAGTAAAGCTCATACTTAACTCTACCTATGATACATTGCATTCCTTCATTAGTTGTTCAGAATACATGCAATTGGTGTGGTCCAGAAGTAGCTAGGTGAGAGCGAGAGAAGGGAGGGTGGGTGTAGTTCTGGGGTCGGAGAGAAAATGAGAGGGTTTTGGTGGGGGTATGGAACCAACAAGGAAAGGAGGTAGAGGGGATACCCCTCCACCGTGCAGTGCTACTAACGCCTAGTCCAGGGGAAATGAAACAAATTAATCCTGACGACTGTACCACTTGACAGTTTTTCTGAGACACTCAACGCCTGCGAGTTGACAGTCGGATTTGTCCACCAGGCGCATATTCTTGGTATATTCCACTACCATATCAGG
The DNA here is from genome assembly GCA_032716605.1 of Paralithodes platypus. Taxonomy (NCBI): domain Eukaryota; kingdom Metazoa; phylum Arthropoda; class Malacostraca; order Decapoda; family Lithodidae; genus Paralithodes; species Paralithodes platypus. The sequence goes on from CM064524.1 coordinate 21,199,205, forward strand.
TTTTTCAATTATCTTCTTCGTTCGGTAGTGGATTTTACCAGAGTCGACCTGGGCACCGGTGTGGACAGTTGACAGCAAGTGAATATCACGTCTGTCCTTCCACTTCATGGCCAACACTTTGCCAGACTTTTCCATCATCTTGTACTTGCCTTGCCCTCTTCGTTGCCTTCTTCGTTCTCTTCTCTCCCGGTGTTCCTGAGCAAGATCGTCCTCCGAAGGTGTGTCACTGGAGGATGGATCCTGAAGGGGAGTGACGTGACCGACGAACTTGGGCATGAACTTTCTTGTCTTTCTGACAGTCCCACATGACCCTGTTTGGTTGTCATGAAGAAACTGACAGAGAGCAGGAGAGGTATGCCAATTGTCGGTGAACAATGTGTGCCCCTTGCCCATGTAAGGTTCCATAATTTTCTTCACGATGTCCCCAGACAAGCCCAAGGGGTCATTGGCACCAACTCTTGGCACGTCTATATCAGTTTCTGTAAAGACGATCATGTCAAGCACTATGCCAGTCTCACAGTCACACAAGACGAACAACTCGATACCAATCCTAGGCCTCTTCAAGGGGATATACTATTTGAAATCAAGGCGACCTTTGAAGAGCACGAGTGACTCATCAATCACCAAGTTGTGGAAATGGATGAAGTATTTCTTATACCTCGCCATCAACATGGTGAACACCTCCCAAACTTTCCATATTCTGTCATTTCTGTTAGGATTGTCGTCTGAGAAGTGCATTAATCTCAGCAGCAACGAAAATCTGTCACAAGTCATGAACTTATTGAAAATTGGGGTGGTGATGAGGGGGTCGTGTTTCCAGTAATGCTGAAGCACATGCTTCTTGCAAAGAGGCATGAGCAACACCAGAGCAAAGAACGTCATTAATTCATTAGCATTAGTATCCACCCAGGCTCGTATTCTCGCCCTTGGTGATATCACGTCCATTCTGTCCTTCACCCACCTGTAGTAGGCGTTGGTTCGGGCAACAATGAACGCCATGATCTCCAAATCGAAGAATGCAAGGAAGAAATCCATTTCGCTTACATCGTCACCACAGGGCCAATCTGCTGTTGAACCAGATTGATTTGCATCAAACTGGTGCAAGTCAGGTACGAAATCAGCCCCATCGGACCAGGCAAATACATGAATATTAGCATTACGTACCGGTAAGTTGTCGTCATCTTCATCCTCGTCAGCTCCACCTTCAGACAGATCACTGTCATGGTCATGGTAGAGAATCGCATCATCGCCCTCCTCTGACGACGAATGCCCCTCCTCATTCTCCGCATCTGGCGCAGACTCACTGTCACTGTCCACGCCCTACCCATACGCCCTCTCGTCGCCGTCGTCAAAATCTTGATCACCATGGATCAGGTGGAAGGGAAGGAAGTGACGGGTGAGGCAGAATGGCGCGAGGCAGGCACCTTTCCATTCACCTTGCCCTTCCCTTTCTTCCCTGCGGCGGCAGGGGCGGCTCGTGGTGGCACGATGGTGGTAGAGGCAGGCGGTGTTTTCTTGGTGGTTTTCAAACTCTACCCTTTCTTTCCAGTTGCCCCCGCAGGTCCTGCATCCCTAGGGCGGCCTCCTCCCGAAGTAGAAGGCCCACCTGTAGAGGCGGTGTGACGCTTCTGCATAGTAGCCACGTGCGGGCATGCGCGTGCGTCGGCTGCCCAGCCGTTTAGAAACCGGCTGGTGGCAGCCGGTCGGCAGGCTTTTCCTTAGTATATATCCTACGCCAACGTAACTAATGTCTGGGATATTCTTATGTTGTTTCACAGCTTGAAGCTGCCCAACCAACGCATCTTAGTATATTTTATTCTCGATAGTTGATTATTGCATTATAATATATAAGATGTAAGTCTAGTGAGGGCGGGAGGAGACGAGCGGGAGAGAGAGACCGGCTTGGGACGTTGCTTCGCTTGCCAGCTTGGGACGAGCCTGAAGCGTTGCCATATGCATTTGATTGCAACGTTAGGTTTAGTTTCGACTCATGCACGGGGTAGAGGATTTTGACCAGGCAACAGTGTTGAGTGTTGCCAAGCCTGGGATGTATTTTGTATGCCTAGGGTGGGGTCCAGACAGATTCAAGACTCAGAGCTCACCTCACTGTCGTACCCTTCGGACCCCCTTGATATCTATCCCTCTCAACCCCACTTAGAAACTTTCTCTCTTACTTTGTATACCTTCCTTCCACTACTTCACCAATCTATTTAATTATCCCATCCCCTTGATAGACCTTATATCTATTATTGTATTAACGACGAGCTCTCAGATAACTAGATAGGATTTTGGGCCTTATGCCGAGATGTAATTGTTAATGAGACCTAGGAAGCTTTTTTGTTGTCTCATATTTGGTGGTTTCATGCTTGCTAGTGTGTTCTTGTGTCAGGTTAGCAGGGGCTAGACTGGAGGGGAGGCTTTTTGCGATCCTTTAAGTAAAGTCTGCAGGTGCGAGTCCCGTGGACCCGCACGACTTTACTAGGATACCCGTGGGAGTCTGGGGACATTTTCTTGTCTGTGTCCCTGTGTGTCTAGCGTTGTGTTGTGTGAGGGCCCTTGCCTAGTCCACTCAGCACTGCGCTAGCACGTCTTGCTTTTGTTTTAGGGTCGCCAGGAGAGAGTCAGATACTTGGGATCTGAGTCTCTCAAGAGAGCACCCTTTCAATTAGAGTAATTTGGCGCACAGACCTGAGAACGTCCCTAGGCTAGAGCAGGTGGCTCAGCCCGGGTATCCGAAGCCTATATCCTTCCAGCTAGACCTCTGCCACCTGGCAGATTAACAGCTAGGGGTTTATTATCTCTGTATGCTTGTTATTGTGCCACAGTTTACCGTTTTTGTGAGCATTGGGAGTCAGGGTGTGTCTTAGAGACTCTGTCCGAGCAGGCTTGCCTGACTAAGAGTGAGAAGCACACCTGTATGTGGTTATGTTGCGAGTTGCTACCTTTATTTAATTATACCTATGCCATTATACACTGTATGGCCTATCACTAGTATTTATTCCTGCTTATGAGTTAAGAGTTCTCTAAATCCGTAACGTACTTTCTTTGCTAAGCATCAGACCCTACAGTAGCCGCATGCAGTTTAGAAACCTGCATCTTGTCTACCTGTACGATGTTTTGAGGACTGTTTGCTTTCACCTTCTTTAACGCAGGGGTGATTAATTGTATTAATTAACGTAACGTTAAATGTACTTTCTTCTAGTTTGTTATTAAATTGTTTCTGCAATTTAATTCCGTTATCTATCTTTTCCTTGAAGCTTTAAGTCAACTTAATTGTGTGATCTTTTATATAGCCTGCTTGACTATCAGCAGTCTATAGTGCGTGCACCCTGTAACCGAGTCATAGGATACCTCGTTGTCCAGGCAGGACTCTTGACGGTTTAGGGTGGTTTGTTGCCTGGGTTTATAGATAAGGGTTGGATCTAGCGTTTTCCGTTGTTGCTTGTTGCCGCATACCTAGTCCAATAGAAAGAGCCCAGTGTTTATATATCCCAGGACGTAACAAATGGCGACCTTGCATAGGATTTACTGAACAGAGGAATATAGTGGTCATTTGTTTTGAGATTCCTTATGATTAGAGGAATACAGTGGACATAGTTTTTTTTTTTTTGGGAGCAACCAATATAACACATTAAAGACTTTAAATAACATTAGTATATACATACTTGCATAGGAGATAAGGCACATTCTATAACCGTGATAATTACTGCAGTACACAAACATGTCTAATACATCAGAACACAGTGATGGGTCAGGTCACGATATGGGCTCGGAGGGAGAAAGACCTATGGAGTGGCTAGTCGATAGCGAGGAGGGTGCTAGAAGATTTTTAGAGGGGCCCCTTACCGCTGCCAGGGTGTTGAAGCTGAATAAGTATGGCTTAAAGTGTGTGGCAGGTCTTCAGGGTCACCAGGGTTTAAGTGGCATGAGGAAAGATCAGCTGAGGACTTTGATAATGGGTTTAGAAGGGAGAGACCTGGATGGAGAGGCGACTGGGGGCCCCGGTCCCCAGCCCCCCCTCCAATCTACCCCCGTATCAAACGTCAGGGTGCCTGAATTTAGTACATACCCCCAAGTTGATGGTCAATGGCAGCGTGGAATTCAATCACAGGGACCCTCCCCATTAAATGCACCTTCCCCTCCTCAAGGGTTGACTCCAGATTTGTTGTTTCGGCTTGAGATGGCCAAGGTTGAGGCCGCCGAAAGACAGGTTAGTGTGCAGGCTGAGGTTGCTAGAGCTCAGGCTGAGGTTGCTATACGAAAGGCTGAACTGCAGGCAGAGTCTACTAGGTATCGGGCTGACAGGGAGCTGGAGAGATCTGGAGCGGAGGTAACAGGGCGAAATATTGGGGGAGGTAACAGACATCGGGACCAATCATTGTCGCACCTGGTTAAACTAGTTCCTGTGTTCGATAAATTAGGTGTGGCTGAGTTTTTTATGCGATTTGAGAAGAAGTGTCAGGAACACCAGTGGCCTCAGGAAAAGTGGGCAGAATTAGTTTCATCAAGACTCCTAGGAAAGGGGCTAAAAGCGTATGATGCACTACCTTTAGAGTCCTGTGTAGTTTATGATGAGCTAAAGAAGGCTGTGCTACGGGCCTATGAGTTACAACCAGAAACTTACCGCTTGAAGTTTCGGGGTGTTACTAAGGGCAAGGATAGTACCTTCCTAGAACACGCCCGGGACTTGTCTGATGCACTACGACATTGGCTGCGTTCTGAGAGGGCAGCTACTTTTGAGGAGTTGAGTGAGCTGGTTCTCTTGGAGCAGTTCTTTAAGTGCACAGGCGGGGACTTAACATTAAATATAAAGGAAAAAAATCCTAGAACTCTCCAGGAGGCAGCAGAAATGGCTGACCTCCGACTGTCATTAATTCGAGGGTGCGGAGCAGCAGCTAGGAGTGAGTCGGGTGCAAAGGATCGTACCCCTCCCCCTCCCAAGAATTTTGATAAACATAAATACACATGTCACAAAAATAAACATAAATACACCTGTCACAGTCTAGTTCAGTCAGTGACAGGAGAAGGTTGTGTTAATCTGAGCTCCTGCCCGGACCACTTACCAGTGACCTTTAGTGACCATTACACCTACCTGTGTTTGGGGGCAGTGCACTCGTGTTATATAAAAGTGTTATAGCTCAGTTTTTAGCTGTTAGTTTACTTGTTTTTGTTTTTCTGTACTTAGTTTCTTGCTCCTCGCTAAGCTTATTGGGATCATGGCAGGTATGGAGTGCGAGTCTCTAACTGATCTGCATCATCTTATTCTCCAGGTAAGAGAGGAGATGGTTGTGGTGAAGGAAGAGGTCTTGGCTCTAAGGGAGGTTAATGTTAAACTTCAGAGGGAAGTGGATTTGATTAAAGACGAACATCTAGCTTTCAAGCTTAGCCAAGAGGAAATAAATTCAAGTAAGGGGAAAAGGGAGGAAGTTGATGAAAAATTGTATTCATGGCAGGTTGTTAAAAATAAGGGTGGGAAAGTCACACTCAAGAAGCAGGATAGTAGAATAGGTATGAGTGTGACAAATACATTCTCTCCTTTGCGAGACGAATGTGAGGGAAAAGATAGTCAGGATAAGGGAGGGATAACCGAAGTGCCTGCCGCCGACTCAGCTCCAACCTCTGACGCTGTGCTACCTACCACCACCACTACACCCACCACCACCACCACCAAGGGAGCTTCTGCCACCACCGGGGTTCTCCAACTGCAGCTGCTGGATCCTCCCGAGGGAAAGGTAAGTCTGTGTCCCGAGAAGGTAAGTCTGTGTCGATTGTGGGCGACTCCATGGTAAGACATTTAGTTAGGGCTACCCGCACTAAACTTAGGAAGGTTGTGTGTCTGCCTGGCCATGGAGTTGGGAGGGTTTTAGAGAAGATGGACCACATCTTGGAAGATAGTGGAGATAACCCCATTATCTGTCTCAGTGCCGGGAGTAACGATGTTGGTAAGGGTAGAAGTGAGGAACTGCTGCAGCAGTATCGGGATGTGTTAGATAAAGTTAGGATGAAGGGAGGGATCCCTGTAGTACATTGTATCCTACCCAGAAGAGGAGTTCCCAAGGAATGGACATCCAGGGCGATTGGTGTCAATTGCCGTTTGGAGAAATATTGCAAAGAAAAAGCAATACCATTCTTTGATAACTGGGATAGTTTCTATGGGAGAGATGGGATGTACGCAAGGGATGGGGTTCATCTTTCACGGTTAGGGGTTTCTACATTAGCTAGTTCTTTAGATAGGGTGGTTGTGGGGTTTTGAACAGAAATGTTGAGAGTGTAAATGAGAGGTTAAGTGGAACAATTTTAGCGTCAGGCGAAAGCGATAAGGATATTCAGTCTCATGCTAAAAATTATGACTATAATGCAAATGATAGTAGTGATGGTGCAACGGAAGATGGAAATGTCGCTAAAAACAAAGGTAAATTAGGTATAAAGAAAATAAGTAAATTGAGAGTATATTACACAAACTGTAGGAGTCTATGTAATAAAATGAACGAACTTAGAGCCCTTGTTAGCAAAGAAAATATAGACATAATAGCGCTAACTGAAACGTGGATTAATACAGAAACCAGGCATTTTTTAGCAGAATTTGATATACCAGGATATAGTTTGTTTAAATATGACCGAACAAGTAAGAGGGGTGGCGGTACAGCAGTGTTTGTCAGGAGTACATTAAAAAGCTGTATTAAATCAGGTATTAGACTAAATAATGATATTGAAAGTGTTTGGGTAGAGGTTAACGAAGGTAGTGAGACCATAGTTATTGGAGTTATGTATAGACCGCCAAATATGAGTAGAAATGACGGAACGTCATATGGGAGGAAATTAAAATGGCATCAAGGTTTAGCAATGTGTGCATTATGTGGGATTTTAATTTTCCGAATATAGATTGGCAGCATCAAATAGGAGACTCTGATTCTGAGGAGTTTATAGAGGTAGTACAAGATAGTTTTTTATTTCAATTCATAGATACGCCGACTAGAGGTAATAATATTCTCGATTTAGTTTTCAGTAACAATGAACATAATAATGGTAAATAATGTAGAGATAGGGGACCACCTAGGAAATAGTGACCACAATTCTGTGTATTTTAATATACAATGGAAAGGTAATACCAGAGAGAATACAACATTAATACCTGACTTTAGAAAAGCCAATTATGGTGGGTTAAGAAGAGCCCTATTAGCGGACCCTATGGTCAAACAATTAAGTCGATCCAGGTGTCCAAATGAGTGTACCCCGTCTCAGGCACCTGTCATCTTAAGTCAGGAAGAGACGTCAACCTTGGTAGATACATACGATAATTTTATCAAGTCAGTATTCAATGCACAAAATAAATACATCCCCAAAAGAAAATTTAGATCAACACAGAACCAACCCAAATGGATGAATAATAGACTATTAGATCTTCTAGGACAAAAGAGAGGAATATATAGAAAAATTAGAAAAGGCGAAATTCACCTACTTGCTTACTATCAGAATCTATCAAGACAGGTAAAAAAGGATATTAGGAAAGAAAAAGAATTATGAAATTAAGGTTGCCAATGACTCAAAAAATAATCCTAAAGCTTTTTACCAACTATATAAATCCAAGGTTAGAGATGTAATTGGTCCCCTTAAAACTTCGATAGGAGAAATGACAGAAAATGATTTAGAAATGTGCAGTACATTAAATAGTCAATTTCTTTCCGTTTTCACTAATGAAAATTTGGCACAGTTTCCAGAAGTCCGTAAGGTATATAGCGATAGTATAGAAAATAGGTTAAGTACGGTTACTATAAGTAGACATGATGTGCTTAACCCTTTCGCATCTATAGGACGCGATCGAGTCATAACGCCACCCCTCCAAGAGTGCTCGTATGACGCAATCGTGTCATAATGCCACCTGTAAGTTAGAAATATTCGTCAAAAATAAGTTTATGACTCGATTTTTACTCAATTTGGACTGGTAAGTTAGGCATCAGAAAGTTACAAAAGGAAGTATCTAGCAACCCCATAGCGTCCCTCTCTGAGGAGCGCGGGCCTCTGGAAAGTCAGTAGTTTCCTGGCCCCCAGACTGTGAGGCAGGGTCCCGGCCCTTTAAATTCTGGGCTCCCTCCCTCTGGCCCACCATGCCTAGCTATAGGCAGGCAATTATGGATTATTTCATCTACCCAGTGAAAGTGTTTAGTGAATAATTCGAACTATATATGTATATAAGATGTTACTTGTGACTTTTGGTGACTGAGGGGAGTGAATCTTGGTTAACCCCTTGAGTATTGATGCAGTTTTGTCTAGGTATCATTGATGACTTTACACTATGTTTTGCTTGAAAGACAAATATAATTATCAATAAATACTGCCTACGAAATAAATACATTATAATCACAAAGATGTCAAAGGAATGCTTACAGGAAGTATGGTAAGTACTCTATGGAATTTTACTTATATTACAGTATATTATTATATATATATATATATTATATATAGCCTATATACAGTATATAACAGCCCCAAGGTCCCGAGCAAGCCCAAGGTCCATAATCGAGTATTTATATTATTATTATATTTTGTATTTTATTTAAATATTTATATATTTGATTTATTAGTTTTTATTTATTTTATTTTATTTATTTCATTTTATTTATGTTTATTTTATTTATTTTATATATATATACCGTATATATTTGTTTTGTCATTCCTGTTCCCCAGGGTGTCTAGCAGATCAGCCCCAAGGTCCTGAGCAAGCCCAAGGCCCATAATCGAGTATTTATATTGTTATTTTTTTATTTATTTATTTTATGTATATACAGTATATATGATTATATATAATATACATATATATATATATATATATATATATATATATATATATATATATATAAATATATATACGTATATGCCCGGTATATATATATATTTTTTGTTCTTTATTATACCTGTTCCCCAGGCTGTCTAGCGGATCAGCCCCAAGGTCCCGAGCAAGCTCAAGGCCCATAATCGAGTATTTATATTATTATTTTTTTTATTTATTTTATGTATACATACAGTATAATATATAATATTATATATATATATATATATATATATATATATATATATATATATATATATATACCCGGTATATATATATTTTGTTTTTCTTTTTTATTCCTGTTCCCCAGGGTGTCTAGCGGATCAGCCCCAAGGTCCCGAGCAAGCCCAAGGCCCATAATCGAGTATTTATATTATTATTAAATGTTTATTTTATTTATATATTTATTTATTTTATTTTATTTATTTCATTTTATTTATATTTTTATTTCATTTATTTTATATATATATATATATATATATATACCGTATATATATATATATATATATATATATATATATATATATATTATATTTATATATTTATATAAATGTTGTACATTGTGGCAAAGATATACAACTGTATAAACATTCTCATATATTTACATAACAATAACAATGCATGGAAACAATTGCGCATAGCTCGCAAACCAATAACGTTATAATATTTTTGTTTTCACCATTAGAAAGAGCATAATTTTCCGATGACGGTGATATAAACAGTTATATACGTATCCGAGCAAATAAACCAATGCCGAGGTGGGGAACAGCTCGGAACCCGGCTAGCATTGGCGGAAAAGAGACGGGTGAAGCGTAAATATTCGCATTTTGGCTCTTCATTTCAAATATTCATAGCGCAAAAAGTATTTGTCCTAGGAACTTCTAGTTTGTTTTATACTCATCAGCATTATTTGCCGTATTCATACAGCTTAAATTTAAAACCATACACTTCGTAGCGACGAAATAAATCGAAAATGTTATAAACCCTATCTATTTTTTTTTTCGGTCACTGCATGGAAACAATTGCGCATAGTTCGCGAACCAATTACGCTATATTATTTTTGTTTTCACCATTGGAAAGAGCACAATTTTTCGATTCTGGTGATATATACGTATCCGAGCAAATAACGCAACCACGAGGTGGGGAACAGCTCGGAACCCGGCTAGCATCGCCGGAACAGAGATGGGTGAAGCATAAATATTCGCATTTTGGCTCTTCATTTCAAATATTCATAGTGCAAAAAGTATTTGTCCTAGGAACTTCTAGTTTGTTTTATACTCATCAGCATTATTTGCCGTATTCATACAGCCTTAATTTAAAACCATACACTTCGTAGCAACGAAATAAATCGAAAATGTTATAAACCATATCAATCAAAATATATTTTTTTTCTTTTTCGGTCACTGCTTGAGAACTATTGAAGATAAACAATTTCTGTTTTCAGATTTGGAAAGAGGAGAAAAAATACTATTATTTGAGCAAGACAAATATATGGTCATCACTCACAATTTAGAGCTAGGACGGTGTGAAGACAATTGCATGGGAAATAATTGTATTCCGGTCTCATTTACACTTTCATATTTCAATTTATTTAAAAAAAAATTGTTTTATCATGTACTATAAATATTCCTCTTTCCATTGACATATGATACATCACAATAAAGAGCATTCTGGTGGATGAAAATACAGGAAAACACAAGGCTTCGAAAACTCGCCCAGCCTGATATTTCATGGCAAATTAGAGGTCTTACCGTAAGTTAGATAATTAAGTTGCTGGATGCGGGAGGGTTAAGGAAATTGACAGACTGAAACCTCATAAATCGCCTGGTCCTGATGAGGTATATGCTAGAGTATTAAAAGAATGTAGGGATGAGTTAAGTTACCCATTAACATTTTTATTTAACAAGTCATTGGAGACAGGTATAGTTCCAGAAGCTTGGAAGCTTGCAAACGTAGTTCCAATCTTAAAAAAAGGTGACAAATCAATAGCATCCAATTACCGTCCCATTAGTCTTACATCAATCATAGGAAAGCTACTAGAGTCAATTATTGCTAGTAAAATTAGAAACCACTTAGATACATTTAATTTAATAAATTCTTCTCAGCATGGATTCACTCAGGGACTTTCTTGCCTTACTAATTTGCTTAGTTTTTTCTCAGAGGTATATGAAGCAGTAGATAATGACAAGTCATATGATATAATATATTTAGATTTCAGTAAAGCTTTCGACAGAGTCCCCCATGAGAGATTGATGAGAAAGGTTGAGGCGCATGGAATAGGTGGGGCGTTGTTGGGATGGATTAGGTCATGGCTAATTGGTAGGAAGCAGAGAGTCAGCATAAATGGTACGAAGTCAGAATGGGGAGCAGTCAAAAGTTGTGTCCCCCAGGGATCTGTATTAGGTCCTCTGTTGTTTGTTATATACATAAATGACCTTGATTTAGGTATAACTAGTAGGATAAGTAAATTTGCAGACGATACCAAAATGGGGAGAACAATTGATTCATATAGAGATATAGAGTGCCTCCAAAGGGATCTAGATACCTTACACGAATGGTCAGTAAATTGGCAGAGAAAGTTTAACATTGACAAATGCAAGGTATTAAAGATAGGGAAGATGAATACAAATGTTAAATATAAACTAGCTAATGTGGAATTAGAAAACTCGAATTGTGAGAAAGATCTAGGTGTGTTTGTTAGCAATGATTTGAAGCCTAGACAACAGTGTATAAACGTTCGAAACAAGGCAAACAGGATTCTCGGGTTCATCTCAAGGAGTGTGAGTAACAGAACTGCTGATGTTATCTTAAAACTTTACTTGTCATTAGTGAGACCCCATATGGATTATGCTGTTCAATTTTGGTGTCCTTATTACAGAATGGACATAGATTCATTGGAGAGAGTACAACGTAGAATTACCAAAATGATCCATAATATTAGAAATCTTCCGTATAAAGAAAGGTTGAAGAAATTAGGCTTACATTCGTTAGAGAGACGCAGAGTTAGAGGGGATATGATAGAGGTGTTCAAGTGGGTTAGTGGGATTAACAAAGGGGACATGACAAATGTACTAAAGCTCAGTGATAGCGAAAGAACTCGTACCAATGGTTTCAAATTAGATAAATTTCGTTTCAGAAAAGATATAGGCAAATATTGGTTTGGTAACAGAGTTGTAGATGGGTGGAATGGACTACAAAGTGCTATAGTGGGATTAAAAACGATAGGGAGCTTTAAGATAAAATTGGATAAGCATATGGACGAGAAGGGTTGGGTGTGAAGGGGGATCAGCAATGTTGGGCCAATCAGCGCTCTGCAGACCCCCGTAATCCTGAGTTAATCTCTAACCGTTTTGTTAAGATGATCCTCAGGGTATTAGAGTGTTGAGCCTATAATTGGGCTTTGTAATTGGGGTTGTGTGGGACAGGGATCTGCCTTGCTTAGGCCAATCGGCTTTCTGCAGACTCCCATTTTCTTATGTTCTTATGTTCTTATAACAATCTAGCACTGACAATAAAACTGAACATAAACCAAATACCGTCCTGTATAAGAAGTCTAATGGTACCTCCCACTCCCAAGGGAAACCAAAGAGTAAAGAGTGCTTTGCATGTCACAAGGAGGGTCACTTTGCAAATGCTTGTCCGAACAAGCCACCAAACAAGGTTGTGTCATTGGCCCGCAGCATAGGGGTGTCGCCTATATCTTCTGAGTTTGCCAAGGGTAGTTCGTCAGAGGGTGGGACACAGCCTGTGTTCAAGAGTCCGGAAGGCTCGAACCCTGTCCGCGACGTCTTTGGGGGTCATAGAGGGCATGGTTTTGTGAGGTGGGCTGGCGAAAGGCGAGGAGTTAAGCTATTGCGTGATACGGGGGCTTCTCAGACCTTGTTAAAGAACTTTACTGGTAGACCGATTAACGCTGCTCGGGTGGTGGTAGTTCAGGGGATCAATGATATGAAGTCCTACCCGCTGGTGCGGATGGAGCTGGAGGTGGGTGGTGTGGCGAAGGAGCTGGATGTAGGAATTATAGAGAACTTGCCTGTTGGGGGCGTCGACCTCCTCCTCGGCAACGACTTTGCGGTGCCTGCTTCTAAGGTTTCACCCTTGGTCGTTGCCGAGAAGGCGGCCGACGTTAGTAGGGAGGAACAGGAGTTGGTGGAGAAGTGTAGCGTACAAACCATGGCGTGTGTTGTGACGCGTTCTCAGACATCCGAAGCCTTGCAGCCACCACCTCAGTCTATCAAACCGCGGAGGAAAGGTCACAAGAAAACGGGAAGTGTTGGTGAATTGGAGAGTTTTGAGCCAGCAGTGTTTCTTGGTGACTCATTATTGGCACCTATGTTAGAGTCTGGAGAGGCCCCGGGGCCTGTCACCGCTAGTGCAGGTGCAGGGCAAGAAGAGACTCTGCGACAGCATCGTTATGCGCAGCGTGAGGAAAGGATGGCTCAGCGGGACATTGGAGGTGGAAATAAATTATTTAAGATGAACTTGGATAATCTCGCACCTGCTGATATATGTTCCTTGCAGCTCGAAGATCCTGAAGTCAGGGCGTGTGGTAATGGTGCTGTCGAACTGGAGAGCGATGGGGATGCGCAGCCTGGTGATTTTTTCTTGTCCGAGGGGATCTTGTATCGGAGACATCAGGATCCCAAGAAAAAGTGGGATGGCGGGTCAGGATTAGTGGACCAGTTAGTAGTACCGAGGGTGTGCCGTGAGAGCTTATTGAGATTAGCTCATGATGTGCCTTTGACAGGGCACCTGGGGGCACGTAAGACGGAGGCAGCTCTGAGCAAGCTTTTCTGGTGGCCTGGGTTAAAGGCGAGTGTCGTGTCATGGGTGTCACAGTGTCACACTTGTCAAGTTGTTGGGAAACCCAATCAGGTCATCCCGAGAGCCCCGTTACAACCCATCCCTGGCATTGGGCCGCCCTTCAGCAAGGTAGTTATCGATATGGTTGGCCCATTGCCCCCTACTAGTGCCGGCAATAAATTTTTGCTAACTGTAATGGATGTAGCAACACGGTATCCAGATGCTTACCCCATGCGCAACGGGATGGCTAAGACTGTTGTCAAAAACCTACTTGTCTATTACTCTCGTTATGGCTACCCTCAGGAGATCCAGTCTGATCAGGGATCCAATTTTACTTCTGCTCTGTTTAAGCAGACCATTCAGCAACATGGGATAGTGTCTGTGGTGTCATCTGCCTACCATCCCGAGAGTCAGGGAGTTTTGGAAAGGTGGCACTCGACTCTCAAGAGTATGTTGCGGTGTTATTGCATGGAAAATGGGAAGGACTGGGATCTAGGTCTCCCATACGTTTTATTTGCTGCGAGAGAAGTACCTGGGGAGAGCTTGGGATTTAGCCCGAACGATTTGGTTTTTGGACACAGGGTCAGGGGGCCCCTCCACATAGTCAAGGAGATCTGGGAGGGAGTCACAAAGCCATGCTCGCTTCTAAAGTATGTTGTTGAAAGCCGTGAGAGAATGCTAAAGAGCCTGGAGGTAGCAGGTCGGAACCTTAAGAGTTCACAAGCTCAGATGAAGGACAGATACGACCAGAAGGTGAAGCTGAGGGAGTTTGAAGTATATCAGGAGGTACTGATACTACTGCCTCTGGTGGGACACCCCTTGTCTGCCAAGTATTCTGGTCCGTATCGGGTTGTAAGGAAGGTTTCTGATCTCGACTATTTAGTAGCTACTCCTGATCGTAAGAAAAAGAACCAACTTTGCCATGTAAATCTGATGAAAGAGTATGTGAGGCGCCCCTCCGAGCCTCTCTCTTTCCCGGTGTTGATCTGCAGCGATCGTGGTGGAGAAGGAGGAAGGGACAGTCAAGCTGCGGGGGAGGATAATTGGGATTGTCATGTTTCCGCAAATCAGTGGGCGGGGAATTCTAGACAAGTGGCTCACGAGTTGATATTGCACCTGCCTGAGCAACAGCGTGTAGCTGTGCAGCACTTGTTTGATTCAAACCCAGCTGTTTTCGAGCAGCATTCTGGCCTCACTACTCAAGCGGTGCACGATGTCGATGTTGGGGACCACCCGCCCTTTAAATCAGTGCCATACCGTGTTCCCCCTATTAAATTACCAGCACTTAGGGAAGAGCTGGATTATATGCTGAAACGTGGGCTGATTTCTGAGGGTGCAGTAAGGTGGACTTCCCCAGTCACACTGCAGCCCAAACCAGATGGCAAGGTGCGGTTTTGTATAGATTTCCGCAGGTTGAATGGTTTAACCCCCACAAATGCCTACCCTCTCCCTCGCGTGTACGACAGTGAGGATAAGATAGGAAAAGCCAAGTTCCTCACTAAAATAGACCTTGTTAAGGGTTATTGGCAAGTGCCCTTGTCTGAGCGAGCGCGAGAGGTGTGTGGGTTTGTGGTGGACGGTGCCACATATCCTTGCCATGTTATGCCATACGGGCTGAAAAATGCCCCTGCAACGTTTCAGAAATTAATGAACGACATTGTAGCCGACATTTCCAACTGTACGGTGTACCTAGATGATGTCATAATATACGACGAGGATTTTAACAGTCACTGTGCTCACATCGGACAGCTTTTTAATAAACTGAATGAAGCAGGTTTGGTGGTAAACCTTGGTAAGTGCGATTTTGTCAAAGCCACAGTTTTGTACCTGGGGTTCGAGGTGGGGATGGGTCAGGTGTGCCCTCCACAGACAAAGATCAAAGCCATCGATCAGTTTCCCCAGCCTACGACTAAGAAACAAATCATGCGGTTTCTAGGTATGATAGGCTATTATCGTCGCTTCATCAAAGGCTATTCGACTGTACTTGCACCTTTAACTGACTTATTATCTAAGGACAAGAAGTTCCGGTGGTCTCCTGAGTGTGCAGAGGCGTTTTCCTTGGTGAAACACCTGTTATGTACCCACCCCATACTCAGGGCCCCGGACTTCAGCAGACCTTTTCAGCTGGCGACTGATGCCAGTGGCGTAGGGGCTGGGGCTGTCTTGTTACAGACAGATGATGAAGGTATCGAACATCCAGTGAGTTTTTACAGTAAAAAATTCAATAGTGCACAAAGGAATTATTCTGTAATTTAAAAAGAACTCCTGGCGATAGTGCTGGCGCTCAGGCACTTCGATGTATATGTTCCTGCTTTCGGACCAGTCGTAGTGGTTTATAACGATCATCACCCTCTGAAATTCTGGAATCAGTTTCATAACCGGAATATGAGGCTGACCAGGTGGTCACTCATGCTTCAGGAGTATAATCTGGACATACGCCATATTGCCGGTTCTGATAATATGATAGCGGATTGTCTATCAAGGGTGGATGATGTTGGTTAGACTGCCACAGGATTGAGGGTTGAGTGTGGAGGAAAATAGGCTGTCACTGTAGTTCAGCCGAAAAAAAACAAATTAAAAAAAAGCAAAAACCTTATAAAAACTCTTTATTTTTTATAACGTGTAGAATTTTGTATAAGATGTTGTAGCAGTATCTAAGTTGAATGTTTTCGCTTATTGTCGCTAAGTTAGTTGAACTTGCTCGGTGGAGCGCAACAGTCTTTATTTGTTTTATATATAGTGCCTTGTGTCGCAACAGTGTGTGGTACTATGAGAAGCTTTCTGTTAGATATGAAGAACTTAGTCAAGGGTCTTATATCTAGGGGGAGGTGTGACGCTTCTGCATAGTAGCCACGTGCAGGCATGCGCGCGCGTCGGCTGCCCAGCCGTTTAGAAACCGGCTGGTGGCAGCCGGTCGGCAGGCTTTTCCTTAGTATATATCCTACGACAACGTAACTAATGTCTGGGATATTCTTATGTTGTTTCACAGCTTGAAGCTGCCCTTATTCTTAACCAACGCATCTTAGTATATTTTATTCTCGATAGTTAATTATTTCATTATAATATATAAGATGTAAGTCTAGTGAGGGCGGGAGGAGACGAGCGAGAGAGAGAGACCGGCTTGGGACGTTGCTTCGCTTGCCAGCTTGGGACGAACCTGAAGCGTTGCCATATGCATTTGATTGCAACGTTAGGCTTAGTTTCGACTCACGCACAGGGTAGAGGATTTTGACCAGGCAACAGTGTTGAGTGTTGCCAAGCCTGGGATGTATTTTGTATGCCTAGGGTTGGGTCCAGACAGATTCAAGACTCAGAGCTCACCTCACTGTCTACCCTTCGGACCCCCTTGATATCTATCCCTCTCAACCCCACTTAGAAACTTTCTCTCTTACTTTGTATACCTTCCTTCCAGTACTTCACCAATCTATTTAATTATCCCATCCCCTTGATAGACCTTATATCTATTATTGTATTAACGACGAGCTCTCAGATAACTAGATAGGATTTTGGGCCTTATGCAGAGATGTAATTGTTAATGAGACCTAGGAAGCTTTTTTGTTGTCTCATATAGCCCCATGAATATTCTTTCCTCTCACTTAAACAGTAGGCTACCATAGTGCGGTTGGGAATATGAACATGATTAGATTAATATCCAGTATTCGAAAATGGATAATAAGTCGTAGGCGTGTGCATAAACCTTTAACCGTCCTGGTGGTGTAATGGTTAAGGTGGCAAAAATATGTGTGTGATAACCCGGGTTCGAATCCCGGTGGATCATATATACTTTAATTAATTTCATTGGGGGTGTGGTGGTGAGATTAATAAAAATAATATTTGGTAGTTTCATGCTTGCTAGTGTGTTCTTGTGTCAGGTTAGCAGGGGCTAGACCGGAGGGGAGGCTTTTTGCGATCCTTTAAGTAAAGTCTGCAGGTGCGAGTCCCGTGGACCGGCACGACTTTACTAGGATACCCGTGAGAGTCTGGGGGCATTTTCTTGTCTGTGTCCCTGTGTGTCTAGCGTTGTGTTGTGCGAGGGCCCTTGCCTAGTCCACTCAGCACTGCGCTAGCACGTCTTGCTTTTGTTTTAGGGTCGCCAGGAGAGAGTCAGATACTTGGGATCTGAGTCTCTCAAGAGAGCACCCTTTCAATTAGAGTAATTTGGCGCACAGACCTGAGAACGTCCCTAGGCTAGAGCAAGTGGCTCAGCCCGGGTATCCGAAGCCTATATCCTTCCAGCTAGACCTCTGTCACCTGGCAGATTAACAGCTAGGGGTTTATTATCTCTGTATGCTTGTTATTGTGCCACAGTTTATTGTTTTTGTGAGCATTGGGAGTCAGGGTGTGTCTTAGAGACTCTGTCCGAGCAGGCTTGCCTGACTAAGAGTGAGAAGCACACCTGTATGTGGTTATGTTGCGAGTTGCTACCTTTATTTAATTATACCTATGCCATTATACACTGTATGGCCTATCACTAGTATTTATTCCTGCTTTTGAGTTAAGAGTTCTCTAAATCCGTAACGTACTTTCTTTGCTAAGCATCAGACCCTACAGTAGCCGCATGCAGTTTAGAAACCCGCATCTTGTCTACCTGTACAATGTTTTGAGGACTATTTGCTTTCACCTTCTTTCACGCAGGGGTGATTAGTTGTATTAATGAACGTAACGTTAAATGTACTTTCTTCTAGTTTGTTATTAAATTGTTTCTGCAATTTAATTCCGTTATCTATCTTTTCCTTGAAGCTTTAAGTCAACTTAATTGTGTGATCTTTTATATAGCCTGCTTGACTATCAGCAGTCTATAGTGCGTGCACCCTGTAACCGAGTCATAGGATACCTCGTTGTCCAGGCAGGACTCTTGACGGTTTAGGGTGGTTTGTTGCCTGGGTTTATAGATAAGGGTTGGATCTAGCGTTTTCCGTTGTTGCTTGTTGCCGTATACCTAGTCCAATAGAAAGAGCCCAGTGTTTATATATCCCAGGACGTAACAGCGGCGAGGGTGGTAGTGGTGGTAGTTCTCGGCGTCTACAAAAGCCAATGACCTTTGGACACGTGTCGTGCCACTTGCACGTGCCTTCCGTGCCTTTTTTTGGTGCAGGGACTTCTTCGTCAGAGCTGCTCTCGTACATATAAAGGTACGAGGGATTTCTGGCAGCCACTCTCTGCCTTCCACGGGCACTGACACCGCCCGAAGTAGTGCTGGTCGTGTCATCAGGCCGCGTGGGAGAGGGACGTGTAGGCTCCATGACAAAAATTTGGTAACTGACTGTGCGAGGGCGCGACTGGAGTGTGTGTGGGGATGGTATCGAGAGTTGCCATGCAGTACTACTCGCCCACCAATTCGTAGCCGCCTGGGTTAAAGCCCACGGTTCCTCGCCGTCGTCCACCAAAACCTCTTAAGAGTGTTCTCGCCGTTCCCGGGTTAAATATAAAATGAGGACACTAATAGTTTGGTAAATATATATACAGTTATTGTTACTACTTCCACAATAATAATCTATATTTTATTAAATTCACCACAACACCAAACACCACAATGAAATCAATTAAAGTATATATATATATGTGATCCACCGGAATTCCAACCTGGGTTATCACACACAGATTTTTGCTACCTTAACCATTACACCACCAGGACGGTTAATGTTCATGCATTATCCATTCTCGAATACTGGATATTAATCTAATCATGTTCATATTCCCTACCGCGCTATGTTAGGCCTAATGTTTAAGTGAGAGGAAGGAATATTCATGGGGCACAGATCATATTCTGTAGACCGGCCTCGCTACGAAATATCCCTGAACCTACTGATAATCTATATTTTATTAATTTCACCACAACACCAAACACCCCCAATGAAATCAATTAAAGTATATAATTATGTGATCCACTGGGATTCGAACCTGGGTTATCACACACAGTATATCTATTTGAGCATCTATTTTTCAGAACAGGCATGTATAACAATTCTATCTATCTATCTATTGCCGGACGCCGTGATGCCTGAAAGGGTGGCCACGAACGAAACGGTCCCATGCACCTTTGTCCCCAGTCAGTGGACGCCCCTGCTCCCATCCAGCACTGCCTTCACTCATATACTTCTTAACTCTATCCTTCCACCTCTCACTCGTCTACCTCTCCCTCTCTGTCCTTCCATCTCACTTTCGTACACTCTCTTAGTCATTTTCTCGCTTCCCATACGTTCCACATGGCCGAACCATCTCCAGGTGTTCCTTTTCACACCTTCCAGTACATCTATATCCACTTTACCATTATATAATTATTGACCAATTGTATTTCCGCCTGCTATATTTCATTATATAATATAATACAATATATAATATATATTCAACAAAAGCCTGTCTTTAAATATATGGATTTGTTTTGTGTTGTTAGTGAAAAAGTTATGATATAATACAACATTTATGTATAGATATTGTAAAGATAATTATGTTCGAACATTTGTAAGGTTTATGACAAGAAAATAGTAATGATATGGGCAAACTAAGCGAATGATTACTCGAACTAAAAGAAAAAGAATGAACAAGAAAAATGATGTAGAATAATAATACCAAACAAATACACATAGTCTCTCTCTCTCTCTCTTTTGCACACATAACCCTCATCACCCACACACACACACTACGAAGAAAGGGAAACAAAAGTGGTATATAAGAAGAAAATAATCCCTTTTCTTTCTCTCTCTCTCTCAGTTGTCCTTCACTTGTGCTAGAGGTAACACGTGTTTAACCCGTGGAGCCCCGGCTAGTTTTATAATGTTTGCGCACCAGAACCCGGCCGGTTTTCAAAAAAATTGTTTTATTCCAGAAACAATAGCGAAGGGGTTAGGAATGAAGGAAAAACCACGAAAAACCGCTCAAAAAGCTTAAAAAATGGTCCTACAGAGCCCCCGAAAACGGATTTTACAAGAGTAAAAAATTGAAGGCAATTATCCCAAAAAAACAGGTTATTGCGCGCTCGCGCGCACGCACGTGGACTTTGAGAGTTTTCAACCATCGGCACGGTTGCGTGGGATACGTACACAGTTCCCATACAAATCTGAGCCCTCTTGAGTGGCTACACCTGAGGTTACGGTCGGCGCAATTAGGGTGACGCGCCAGGCGCGTCTCTGGGGCTGTGCGTTACATACATCGCCGACGCGTCAGGCGCGTCGCTGGGGCTGTACGGGTTAAGGTACTCCTCCTGACCCTCTGACCTGACCTTCTAAAGAACTTACCCACGGGCTCACCTGCAGACCAGCTAAGGGAAGTTCTCATTTATTATTATTGGATTTCATACCCCCAACGCTATTACAATTTTAGATATCTATCATTTGTGCATTTACAATGGCCCCCATAAGTGTTGTTGTTGTTGTTGTTGTTCCCTAAGCTGCCTGGCCGAACAGCCCCGAGTCCCTGAGGAAGGCCATGGCCACGATCGGGCTTTCCCACAGAACTCTCATTGAGCGTAGATTGTGTTGTTGGCGTAAGTGGTTGTGTGAAATGCAGCCTTCTATGATGTGTTTAATGTTATGGGGTGCTGTGTTACATCCCGGGCCGGTGTCGACAACGGAGTCATCCAGTCTCTTCTGATAGCTCAGAAGAGCTGGATGGTGTCCGCATCTCAGCCTGGCAAGGTGGACTCTGTCCTCGCGAGGAAGGGAGGATTCGGAAGGATGGATTTCGGCAGGTCATGCTTGCAAGTGCGTGTTGTCTATGAGTGAGTGGATGGATCGGTGAGAGATATGAGTATGGATGTGTAGAATGGTTTGGGGAGGGCAGGGAGGGAGAGAGGACAATATTTGTGTGTGCTACCATGTGCTGGGTATTGTTTTGATATTTCTTGGTGTCTGTGGGTGTGTTGCCATGTAGTGTAGTGGGTGGTTTTGGTTCGTGGATGCTGCTGCTAGGAATTGAGTGCCTCTCATGTCCAGATGGTCTTTGACTTTGAAGACTTTGGTTTCTTGATGTAGGTGATCTGTGGGTGTAGTAGCTGTACAGCCTGTAATGATTTTTAGGGCTTTGTTTTGAATAGTCTGTAAGGTCTTATGATGTGTTTCAGCTAGGTTAGAAATTTAGTGTGAGCAAGTGACCTGAGGGCGTCAAGTCTGGGTGTCAGTTTCTTTTTCGTGTTTGTGGTGTGCTGTGTGAATGTCATATGAGTATCATATGTTACTCCTAGGATTTTGGGTTAGTGTGTTTATGTTAGGGGAGTGTGGTAAACTATCAATGGAAGTTAAATATTACTAAGCTATAATGAATCAAATAAATCAATCTAAATGAAAACTACTCCATATCTAAATTGAATTCAATCTGAAACAAGCTAATTTATATCCAAAGGTCTCACATAATAACTTTATATATAGAGTAAGGTTATAAGGGTTAATATTAGCCAGGAATTAACTCACCAATAGTTCCACGTGGCAATGAAGCAAGGAAGAATGTTTTACCCAATATGGCAGTGGACAATGGGGAACGAGACTTCGGTCCCGCGACACGAGTCAAGTTACAGAAAGAATATATGATTCATGGGAATGGACATGATTATTATGCTTATCTGTCAGTCAGTCATGGCGTCGATGAGAGCGTCGTGATGGTGTAGCTGTATGTATTGCTGACAGTGTATTGTGATTAGAGGCTCAAAAGCACGATCAACTGAGGGCGGAAAATTAGATGTTAACTGGTTGGTGTTTGTGAAGGCTCTGCCCTTCCTCGAAGGCACACCTTGCTGCCTTGGCAAAACGCCACGAGCCCAAATTATTGTACCGCATCTAGGTTGCTCTATACGATAAATTATATTAATATATACGATAAATTCATATATACTACATAAGACCATGGCAATATTGTTTAATAGCATATTAGGCCTTTTATAACTAAACTTATTTACAATCTTATAATATACGATCTACTGGTCCTACGTCGTGCTGCAGGAGCGATCACGACGTCACAGAGACATACGGGATCACAAGAGTCATAGCCCATCGTATATACGATAGGTGTGTTGTTTATGGTGCGTTGAGGGATGTATCCGTGTTCTCCTGTCCAGCTTGTGAGCAGGGTTGCAGTGGATTTGGCTGGGGCTAGATTAAGTCTGTTTGTAGTGCACCAGCCATGTAGTGTGTTGAAATAGGGTTGAAGGAGATCTGTTGCTGTGTTTGGGTCATGGTGTGTGCATGTGAGTGTTATGTTGTCTGCATAGGAGGCTAAGTTTATTGGGGGTGTATTGGGTGTAGTTATATCGTCCATGTACAGATTGAAGAGTGCGGGAGATAGGACAGATCCTTGTGGGACTCCGTTTGGAAAGTTTCTGATGCTAGATGACTGACCGGCAAAAGATACGTGTGCACATTTGCCTGCTAGGAAGTTGGCCAGCCACCATTTTGTGTTGTTGTGCATGTTTGTGTTGTAAATTTTGTTTGATAGGTTGTGGCGGGGGAAGGCATCGAAGGCTTTACTTATGTCGAGTGTGGCTAGTAGTGATCTGTGAGGTGGTTTAGCTAAGTTGATGTGGTCAAAAGCTCTTTGTGTAAGGTCTGTAAAAAGAGTGTTTGTGGAGTGCAGTGGCCTGGAGCCATGTTGTGTTGGAGCTAGGGGTAGGTCGGGTGTAATTAGTTGTAGTACAAGGCGTTCCATGACTTTGGAGGGGGTGCAAAGGAGTGTGATGGGGCGGTGTGAGGAGGGTAGTGTGGGGTCTTTGTTGGGTTTGAGGAATGTGATGATGATACCATGCTTCCAGATGTCTGGTATTGTGTTGTGTGAATAACTGTAGTTTGATATGTTACTGAGTGCTTGTATGCCTTGTGGTCTGAGGTGTATGTTGCTTATGTTGTCTAGGCCACAGGCGGGTGAGTGCTTGAGATTGTTGATGATGTGCTTTGGCTGGTGATTGGTGAAGGGTGTATACTGTATAGTCAGGGAATGTGGGGATTTGTCTCTCACGGTGGATGACACGTCAGTTGTCTTTGTGGGGTTTTAGGTGGCTGACATGTGAGAAGTGATTGATGAGAGTGTTTGCTTGTTGTTTACATGAAGGATTAGAGTCTGTTGTTGTGATTGCAGCATGTGATTGTGCTGTATTGCTGTTGGAAAGTGTGATGCTGTTTAGTGTTTTGTAGAGTTTTGGGGTTTGTTTTGTGATCAAGTGTTTGTAGGAATTTATTCCAATTTAGTTTTTGTTGTTCTTGTATTTTGTTGTTAGTCTGGGTGTTGAGTGCTTGGATTTGTTGTGTGATGTCTTGTGTGTGCGGTGCTGGGGAGTGTTTCAGTATGTCGCGTTGTCTGATGAGGTTTTGAATTTCTGGTGTGAAGTTGGGGTTGTGTCTTTTTCTGTTACCTCTTGGAATGTGGTTCTTGTCAGCGTTTTGGATAGATTTATTGAGTATGTGTACAGCATTGTTGATATTAGTGATGGGTACGCTGTTTAGAGTGGTGAAGTGTTGTTCTGTCTCATTTGTGAATGCTTCCCAGTTAGCTCTTTTATATTTGGTGTAAGTGTTGTTGTTGTTGTTGTTGATGTTCCCCAAGCTGCCTGGCCGAACAGCCCCAAGGCCCCGAGCAATTCCAAGGCCATAACCGAGTGCCCCCACAGAACCCTCCCCGCCGACCACAATAAAGCCTGGGTGACCGAAGCCACTCCATGGCGGGGAGCTAAGGAGGGTGCGGAAACGCCCGGGAAACCAAAGCCCCACCCAGGGCCCTGTGCCCCTCAGCAATTATGAAGAGAAGTTGAGGGGCAAGGGGAAAATGTGACGCTTTGGCTTCCAATCTTGGTAGATTGGGAGGTCAATCCACGGAAGAGACGCCATCACTTGAGATCTAGAAAATATATAAGTTAAAGGAATAGTCAGAGTAAGCTATGGGTATGGCAGAGATTGCTCAGCTCTCACTCTGATAGACCAGCCCATCACCACATGACTAGAACCCAATCCTCTCAGCATCAGCTAGGAAAGGCCCTAGAAAGCCGCCTTTGGCGGGCAGATAGCTCCCCTATTTCAACCCCTTTCGGGGTTGGGCACCCGCCATGGTGTAAGTGTGTTTGTGGCTAGCTGGGGTGAGTCTTGTGTTGGTGGTGATAATGATCGGAAGGTGGTCAGAGCCTAAGGTTCTAACCACCCTCCACGATGTTGTAGGGGCGAGTTCTGGGGAGAAAAGGGTGATGTTTGGAGATGATGGGTTGTAGAGGGCTTGGTGGGGAATATGGGTATGTTGATGGATGTCATTAAGGATGAAGAGGTTATCTGTTTGGTGTTGTAGTACCAGCCCTCTGTCTGTGTTGGGGTTGTCGACAAACCAGGACAAAGTCTTTGCGTTGAAGTCACCACCCAGGATGATGTTTTGGGTGTTTGTGATCTGTTGTAATTGTGGTCTGTATTCATTTGGTACTGTAGGGGATGTTTGGGGAGGGATGTATGTGTTTGTGATGGTTATGTTGGAATTGTTGCCAGTGCGTATTTTAATTGATTGTATTTCTGTTGTGTTATCATTTGGGGGGAGGAGAGATTTGGTATGTACACTGGTGACTATGTATGATATTTCTTTGTGTACCAGGGTGATGAGTCCACCGCCGCCGCTGACGGCCCGGTCTTGTCTTATGGTGGTGAAATCATGAAATGTAGGGTGTTTGTTGTGTTGTGCGGAGTTTTGTTTCTTGTAAGATGGCAATGTGTATGTTGTGTTGTTTGATGAAGTGCGAGAGTTTGTGTTTCTTTGTGTTGATGCCATCTATGTTTAATTGGAGAATGTTTATGTTATGTGCACTATGTATGTTGGGTGCTGCTGCACGAGGAAGGGGTGGGGGTGAGGGAGGGGGTGTGGGTGGGTAGGTTTGGGAAGGGTGAGGTGGTGGTGGAGGTGGGGATTGGGATGCAGGAGATGAGGGTGAGAATGGATTAGGTTGGGGTGTGATGTGTTGAGTTGAGGATGTGGATGGTATGGGAAAGTTAGGTGGGTTGGGGAGGAGAGATGGACGGGTTTTAAGGGGGGAAGTGGAGGGTATGGGAAGGTTAGGTGGGTTAGGGAGGAGAGGTGGACGGGTTTTAGGGGAGGGATTTGACTGGGAGAGAGAGGGGCATGAGGAACAGGTCTAGGTGTTCGTGTAGTGTTTCTTGGAGGCAATTGTTGTGCAGGTGAAACGGGTCCAGTTCCCACATGAATTGCAGGAAACTGAACCCTTAGTGTGGCGACTCGAAGTGATGGGTTTTGAGCAAGTTGGACATATGTATGTGTAGGTAGGTCCTGGGTTGCTCTCAATGTCTCCGGCTAGAAGAAGTCTTCGAGAAATGACAGCCGGAGAGTCATTTCTCGGTGTAGGAAAAAATGGGTAAAGTGTGTGAGAGGTGTGGAAATTGCCTGGGGTGACTGAAGCCGCTCCAAGGACCCGTGCCCCCAGGGAGGGGGCAGGGGATAGGTGTGACGGTTTTGCTCCCGAAGACTGCTCCCTACGGCCGGCAGTCGGCTGTCCTCCACTGGTCGTTTATCTTGTCTCCGGCCGTGGAGGGTCGGCAGCCATCCCTGGTTGGCAGCTCCCGGAGGTGATCCCACGGCGTAGACGCCGCCACATCATAAGAGTTATCTGTGATAGCTGAGAATTGTTTTTTTACGAAGAATGGTTTCCCAGGTATGGATATCCAGATGCTAAGTGCTTTATGTGCTTAACAAACAAGATATTCTAGTTCTATGAATGCACAATAGATGCATATTAAAGCAAATTTGATGAACTAAATCATGAAAACTTCGAGCTGAAGGAAAAACTCAGCATCCTTGAAATCAAGATAAATGTGGTAAAAAATTCAAACGCAGTGACTAAACAATCAAATGACCGTTTCCAGGTTGTTACAAATAATAGAAATTATAGGAAAAAGGTCAGCTCTTCAGGCATCTCCACCTGGAACAAATATGATGCTTTAGCTGAGGTTGACACAGATGGTAAGTCCAGACAGGAGAAAAATAACCCTCAGAAAAACATAAAGGTAACCAAGAGTGCTAACAACAAAGGTAAGGCAAATTTTAAACAAAGTAATAACAACAGTAGGAACATCAGCAGAAAAGAGACATGTACACTGGTGTTCAGTGACAGTCTACTGCGGGGACAAGGTCCTGCTTTTGCCGCAAGGAATGCAAAGAAAAAGTCAGTGAAGTTATCTCAGGTGGTAAGCTAAAGTGCATCACCAATGACATAACCAAAACTCATATTCCTGCTAACGCCTGTGTTATGGTTAACGTGGCTAGCAACAATTGCTTTGATGGAGGTAAGGTCCCAATACGAGATATTATTTTTATTAATCTCACCACCACACCCCCAATGAAATTAATTAAAGTATATATGATCCACCGGGATTCGAACCCGGGTTATCACACACATATTTTTGCCACCTTAACCATTACACCACCAGGACGGTTAAAGGTTTATGCACACGCCTACGACTTATTATCCATTCTCGAATACTGGATATTAATCTAATCATGTTCATATTCCCAACCGCACTATGGTAGCCTACTGTTTAAGTGAGAGGAAAGAATATTCATGGGGCACAGATCATATTGTCCGGCCTCTCGAAGAAATATCCCTAAACCTACTAATAATATTATTTTTATTAATCTCACCACCACACCCCCAATGAAATTAATTAAAGTATATATGATCCACCGGGATTCGAACCAGGGTTATCACACACATATTTTTGCCACCTTAACCATTACACCACCAGGCAAATACCAAGCTCTAATCAAGGAAATTTAAAATAAGGCAAAGAAAGGTATAATAAATAGCATGCTGCCAAAACCTAAGACAGGATCACATGGTATAAACCGAGTCACTGAAATAAATGATGCAATCCAGACTATGTGTGCAAGCGAAAAGGTGCATTGTGTACACAGCTGGAAGAATTTCGAGGGAAAATCAGGCCTGTACAAACAGGATGGTGTTCATCTTTCAGACAAAGGAGTTGAGTATATGAATAAAATATTAAAGAAGCCAGTTTATGATGCCCATGAAAATATTGAGCTCAGAATACGCGCATCTGAGTATTGACATAGTCAATCAGAATCTCCCTCCCCTTGCCGTATTACTTCTGTGACCTGTAAAATTAAAACATCAGTAAATTCCACCCAGATAAACAATAATGATATTCTTAGCGGGGATAAACCTCACCCACCTATCCCCCGCACACCTCTTTTAACCCCTCCGCAAACCGGCACAGGTCAACCCTCCAATAATTACCCTCCAATTATCTCAAAGGTCGCCCAACCATCAGCTAAGACCTCCGGTCAGGCTTTTAAACACAGAAGGGTTGAAAATCCCATTACATATTCCATTAAGATAATGTCTTTCAATGCCTGCTCTATTAGAAATAAGATCAATGAATGACAGTGTCTCCTATTAAATGAACAAAATTATATTATAAGCATCACCGAAATTCATCTTGATTTAAATAATAAATATGCAATATCCGAATACAATAATTATGACTACAAATGTATTCATAAAGACCGTACAAATGGAAAGAAAGGAGGAGGTGTAGGTATGTTTATCTCATCTAATCCGATGTCAGAAGAAATCACCGCCCCCCCCCCCCCCTAGTAATCTAGAAATAGTGTTTGCCCAAATTATTGTGAATAAAACAACGATTCATATTACAACAGCTTACAGACTCCTTAGCTACAAAGATAGTGACGATGTAATATTTTATGATATGCTAAATAAAAATCTTTCGGGTAAATGTATTCTTCTAGGCGTTTATAATGTCCCTAAAATAGAATGAAATCTTGTCTTACGAAATAAAGCTAATTCAATCAAAATGATAGATTTCATAAAAGATAATTTCCTTAATCAGTATGTAAAGGAAATAAAACGTGAAAATAATATTCTTGACCTTGTCATAACTACCCATGCAATTGCACATGTAGTTACTGATTTGTAAGTAGGTGAACATCTGTCAAATTCCAACCATAGAATCATTAGGTTCGATGTTAATTGCAGCTATACTATTGAGAAAAAAGAAATTCTGGTATCTAATTTTAAAAATGCTGATTTGGACAAACTTAGGCAAGCACTGCATAACAAACACTCACAGCTAGATATATATACTGTATATAACGAAATGAATGAGATGTGGGAACGGTTTAATAATATGTTTATGATGGCACAGAACAAATATGTACCAAAAAAAGTTAAACAAACAAGTGAAATTTAAAAAACACACCATGGTTCAACAGTGAAATCCGTAATGCAATAATAAATATACAGAAAATGCTCAAGCTTAAAAACAAATGACTGTGCTAATGACCAAGTAAAGGAATTATACAACCTTGCTAGAAGAAATGTTAAGAAACAGATTAAATCCGCTAAACGTGAGTATGAAGTATCTATAGCCAGAAATAGCACTGACAACCCAAAGTATTTGTATAGCTACGTAAATAACAACAGAGAAATAAAAAGCGGAATAGGCCCATTAAATAGAGATGATCAAATAGTGACAGCCGACATAGATATATTATTGCAAATACACTTAACAAATATTTGTGTTATGTTTTTACAAACAAAGCAAAGAATAATACAAAACATAAGACAGTAACAACGCAAGAAATAGGAAACTTTACTATCAGCGCAAGTGCAGTATTATGCAAATTAAATACATTAAATATCAACAAGACTCCGGGGCCTGATAATTTCCATAATAGAATAGTAAAACAAGTAAAAGAAGAAATATCCGAATCCCTGACCATTATCTTTAACTTATCACAATAACAGGGTTGCATCCCTAATGATTGGAAAACAGCCAACATAACACCCATTCACAAAAAGGGTGATCGAGCCAAACCTTGTAATTACAGACGTATAAGCTTAACGTCAATAATAGGAACAATTATTGAAACCATTTTAGGACATAAAATAGTTGACTATCTTGATTCTAATATATTAATAAAAAACAGAAAGCACGGATTTAGGACCAGCAAATTGTGCCTAATAAACCTCCTCGAATTTTATAATAAATTAATTACTCTTAATAACTCAACTAAGCCGCTTGACATAGTCTACCTAGATTTGCAAAAGGCGTTTGACAAGGTACCTCACAATAAATGATTAGACAAATTAGAAATGCTCGGAATAAAGGGTAATATATATCAATGGATTAAAAGCTGGTTTGCAAACAGAAAGCAAAGAGTTTGTTATTAACCTCTCCGCGCCGCACAGGTTTTTTTTTACAGGGTCATACTGTGCGCATGTATGATGATTTTGGGACCCATTGCCAATTTCGATAAAACGTACATCAGCGTGTAGGGAATGTTTGCGTGCATCGGCCCATATATATTTGACCCCCAAAAAATGTCAGGGGGGGGTGGGGGAACGGTCCGTAGTTGAAAAATGTGGAGCGAATGGCACCGCGCGGCTAGATTGTCATCGAGCGGCGAGATTTCCCTGCCGAATTTTCACGTGCCCAGGGGATAGAACCAGAGGGAGGAGGGGGTGGGTTACCGCGTATTATCACGTATATCTCCTTTTTTTATCCCTTTTAGGCTATGTAGAGTACGTATACGTGTGTAGGCCACCCATATAACAATGAATATGCCTCATAGTGACCAAAAATTGCAATATATAAGGGAATTATCAAAGAATTTTTAGGCGGGAATGAAGATGGGTTGGAGGTTTGGCGGCAATTTATGAGATGAGAGTGTGGTTTGCGCTATAATATTACGTATATCTCGTACTTAGAGCACTGTCATGCTATAATACAGACTTGTACGTATGTAGACGTGCCATATATCAATATATATACCGCATATAGACCAATTCATGCGATATTTACGCACATTATCAATGAGTTTCTATGCGTGAACCAAGGTGTGATTGAGTTGTGCTGGGAATGAAAGGGGGAGAGGGTGTGTTACGCCATAAATATCACTTATATCTTGTACTTAGAGCACTGTCATGCTATAATACAGACTTGTACGTATGTAGACGTGCCATATATCAATATATATACCGCATATAGACCAATTCATGCGATATTTACGCACATTATCAATGAGTTTCTAGCAGACGGAAGCCTAAAAGGGTGGGTGGGGGTGGGTGGGTGGGAGGGAAGCAGAGAGTGAGTCATGGAGAGAGTGAAGGCAGGGAGAAACATATGCAGCTATCAAGAAACATACGGAGCTGTGTGATAATTGTGGAGGCGCCCCAGGCGTATGGATGTCTTGGAATTTTGAACCTTATGTCTAGCAGACTGGAACAAGACCTCATGGGCTTCACTGTTCATTGTAAAGCGGTGAATGTTAAGGCTCTCAGCCTATGCCCGAGAGGAAGTAAGTTGGAATATAGAAAAAAAAAAAAAAAAAAAGGTGTCTGGTGTTCGTTGCCACCAAGAGGTCTACAATAACATGAGTCAGGAATGGAAAGAGAGAGAAAGTGAGACATGCGTATGTCATACGTATAAATGGACTTCAGAATTGCATTTTTATGCAAGCAGACATTGCATTTTAGACACATGTGAAGTACCACAGAAACATGTAGGCCATTGACTGTAAATAAAGTACTATATTATAGACCAGCAACGAGGGTGGTCAGTAAACATAGGCAGATTGCCTTTTTTGATAAAGAGCTAAATATAGACTGGTGTCTCCTTACACTTGCGATAGGGTAGATTGCCACCAGAGAAACTTATATTTATTTATTTCCAAGTAATATGCAATCTAAATGTATATTCGAGACCTACTGCAAGTATTTGTACGACAGTCATGACTATGTATAATCCAATATACGCGCGTAGGCGAGACATAAGAAAGATGGTTGAGCAATTTTCGACACCCACACAGTTATTATTCATTTTTATTTACAATATTATACAATACAAATGTATTTGTGAAGAGTATTTTATGCATTATTGTATTTATACAAATTTTGTTCCCAGACAGAGCTGCTGTGGCTGGAGCAGCAAGGAGCGGCAAGGGTCACCCCGTGACCGCTTGACCGTGTGATAATGAGTGGAGTCACACTGAGAGGGGCAATTTTGCTGAGTGTTTGGGCAATTTTTGACAGAATAAAGTTATATAATTACTAATTTTTGACAGAGACAAACTTTTATAAACCTTTGCATGATATAATTGATAATCCCATCAATTTACAAACGTAAATTGGTGGGATAATTTTTTTTGTTTTGTATATTGTTATTTCGATTGTAGACACAAAGTTTTGAGTGACATTTGGTATGAGCTCCTGTGGCATGGTTGATAAGGTCGCGGACTGGAAAACTCAAAGTGTGGTAGGGTAGTGGGATCGAATCCAGGAGGGGGTTATGGGGAAGGTTTTATACTGTTTAGATAAATTTTGATAAAAATTTGTTTTTACAAGATCATGCCATTGTATTCAAACAATATGAAATATTCATAGAATATATCATATTGTAAGAATACAATGACATGACCTTTTTTATTTTTTTTTTATTTTTTTTTTATTATCTAAGTAGGTTTGACAGGATTTATTGAAATATATTTTTTTTTGTACAATTCATTTGAGGTAAGAAAATATTTACACATTATTTAGGCTATAACAAACATATATATTGATATACTAAAAAAAGAAGGCATATTACATGTAAATCTTTGAAACTTATAAACTAAATAATGAAACATATAATTATATAATGTAAAAGCTATATCACAGGGACATCTTTGGAACTTATACATTATATAATATATATGTTTCATTATGAGGTAGCGTGATCAATTAGGTCAGGTCAGGTAAGGTAGGGCGCGAGTCCAGGGCAGGGCAGGGGGCGAGTCCAGGGCAGGGCACGGGGCGAGTCCAGGGCAGGGCAGGGCAGGGGGCGACACTCAGTAGTTTTTGAAGGTGTGGTAGTCCCTGAAGCAGTCACCCAAGCAGAGTGCAACTTTGCACTCCGCGCACATTGAGGTGACTCTTTTGGTGACGTTGGGTTTTCTCACACTGGAGCTGCAGACGTGGCACTGCACCTGCCTGTGACGAGTGCCAATCAGCTCGGTGTTGGTTGGGTAGTGTCTTTCGACACCCACCTGGATTCTGTCAGGAACGTGATCCCCACGCCATGCCGTACGTCTGTGAGTGGTGGTGCCATACTTCTCCAGGAGTTGGTATGCCATGATATACACAAACTCCCGGAATTTCAGCTTCTGGTTTGGGGACATCTCCCTCTTCACCAACCACAAGTTGTAGGCGTTGAGCATCGTGATGTCAACTAGGTGGAGGAAGAGCTTGTGATACCACTTCACAGTCTTCCTCAGACACTCAACGCCTGACAGCTGACAGTCAGACTTGTCCACCAGGCGCATGTTCTTGGTATAGTCCACTACCATGTCGGGCTTGTAGATGGTCTTCCTGGTTTTGTAGTGGATTTTACCAGAGTCCATCTGTGCACCTGTGTGGACGGTGGAAAGCAGGTGGACGTCTCGTTTGTCCTTCCACTTCAGGGCTATCACTTTCCCGGACTTTTCTAGCTGATTGTATTTCTGCCCCTTTCGTCGCCTTCTTCGGACATGCCTCTCGCGGTGTTCCTGGGCCAGGTCGTCTTCAGAAGGTGTGTCACTGGAGGAGGCATCTGTAAGAGGAATGACATTACCGGTGAACTTAGGCATAAACTTTCTTGTCTTTCTGACAGTCCCACATGACCCCGTTTGGTTGTCATGAAGAAACTGGCAGAGAGCAGGAGAAGTATACCAGTTGTCAGTGTAGATGATGTGGCCTTTGCCCAGGTAAGGTGCCAACATTTTTCTGACGATGGCACCTGACATGCCCATGGGGTCACCGGCAGCGGCTTTCGGTACGTCAATGTCAGTGCCTGTATACACGATCATGTCAAGCACTATTCCAGTTTCACAGTCACACAAAACGAAGAGCTTGATTCCGAACCTATGCCTTTTCAAGGGGATATACTGCTTGAAAACAAGACGTCCTTTGAAGAGCACGAGCGACTCATCAATCACCAAATTGAGGAAGGGGTAAAAGTATTTCCTATACCTCTCCAACAACATGGTGAACACATCCCGAACTTTCCATATCCTGTCAATCCTGTTAGGATTTTCGTTGTCTGCAAAGTGCATAAATCTTAGCAGCAACAAAAATCTGTCACGAGTCATGAACTTATTGAAAGTTGGGGTGGCGATGAGAGGGTCGTGCTTCCAGTAGTGTTGCAACACATGCTTCTTGCAAAGAGGCATGAGGAACAACAAGGCAAAGAACGTCATGAATTCTTCCACAGTCGTATCCACCCAGCCTCGTATTCTCGCTTTTGGAGAAATGACGTCCAATCTGCCAAACACCCACCTGTAATAGGCGTTTGTTTGGGCAACGATGTAAGTCATTACCTCAAAATCGAAAAAAGCGAGGAAGAAGTCGCTTTCGTTTGCGTGCTCGTCACAGGGCCAGTCGTCAGTTGTACCTGACATCCCAGGATTGAACTGGGGCACGTCAGGTACAAAATTGACCCCGTCAGACCACTCGAACGAAGGCATGCCAGGGATCGGAATGTCGTCTGCGTCTGCTTCTGCGTCTGAAATATCGCTTCCATGGTCGCGATACAACACAGCATCATCATCACCCTCCTCTTCACTTGACAGACGCCCTTGCTCATTCTCGTCACTGACGTCGGACTCACTGCCACTGTCCACTCCCAAATCCCCCCACTCTTGGTCCCGTGCTAGGGCGTCGTCTTCGAAACCCGGGCTGCCAATGCCCTGCGAATCACCATCAAACAGCAGGGCGGCATATTTGGATGGTGTCAGAGTTTTTCAGGTCACTGTAGCACGTACGGGAGTCTTATGGACAGGGACAGAAGGGCCGGAAGGGGTGGCAGCAGGGGCGGCAGTGGTGCGTGGTCTTGTGGCCCTGGAGGCAGGCAAGATGATGGTGGTGCCTGTCGCCCCTTTCATTTTCTCTTTCCCTGTTCCTTGGGCAGGGGTGGCAGGGGCGGCAGGGGCAGCAGGGGCAGCAGGGCCAGCATGGCCGGCAGGGCCAGCAGTCGCTTTCCCTCTCCCTTTCCCCTTCCCCTTCCCCTTCCCTTTTCCTTGGGCAGGGGCAGCAGGGGCGTCAGGGGCAGCAGGGGCAGCAGGGCCAGCCGGGCCAGGGGCGGCTGGTGGTGGTGGTGGTGGTAGGGTCACTGTGGCAGGCGTACGGGTTCTCTTCCCTACGCCCGTGCCTTTGATTTTGCCTGCCCCCGCAGGTTCTGCAGCCCTAGGGCGGCCTCCTGCGTCGCTGGTACTGGTGGCAGGGGTGGCAAGGGTGGCAGTGGTGGCAGTGGTGGTGGTAGTGGTTGTTGCAGTGGCCTGGGTCGTGGTGGCAGTGTCCCGAAACACCAATGACCTCTGTACCTTTGCCGTGCTTGCATGTGTTTTTCGTGCTTTGGGTGCTGGTGTTTCATCCTCCGAGCTGTAGGGCATGTCGTACTGGTAGCTAGGGTCTTTAGCAGCCACCCTCTGCCTTCCACGGCGGCTGACACCACCAGAAGGAGGGCTGGTTGTGTCATCAGGGAGCGAGCGTGAGGGACGTGTGGGCTCCATGACTAGTGCTTGGTTACTGGCACGGTGGTGCTTGCACGAGTGCGGGGCGAGCGTGTGGTGGGGTGGTGTCGAGAGTTGACATGTAGTACTATACCCACACCAATTTTTAGCCGCCTGCCTATAAACGCGCGGTTTTAGTACGCGTTCAAAAGCCTCGCTCTTAAGAGTCTTCCCGCAGTCCGCCAGGGGATCTCTTAAGAGTCTTCCCGCAGCTCCCGGGTTAATGGTATAGAATCAGATTGGGTGCCTGTTACCAGCGGTGTGCCTCAAGGATCGTTCCTTGGTCCGGTTTTATTTATCATATACAATGTATAAGTAATAGTGATGTAGGTCTGAATAACTTTATCTCCAAATTTGCTGACTCTACAAAGATAGGGAACATAGTCTTGAGTGAAGAAGACAGAAATAGCCTACAGTCTGATTCTTCCTTGGGGTTAAGGCTCCATTAATTACTACTTTCATTCATCTACCCATAGCCTATGATAGCGCAGTTGGAAAGTGTGTACATGCTTAGATTGATATGCAGGATTCGAAACTGCATAATAAATCGTAGGCTTGTCCACCATTCTTTTACTGTCTTCGTAGCGCAATGGGTAAATGCACTGAATTTCGGTGTGAGCATCCTAGGTTCGAATCCCCGGACTGCCACATGTATTTGTTGATTTCATTAATTGAGTTTAGGAGTAAAGTCGGTTGGTGGTGGTAACATATTAATTAAGCTACATAGTGGATTGGTCAGAAAAGTGGCAAGTACCCTTAAATGTTGACAAATGTCAAATTTTGCACGTTGGTTCAAAAAACAACAAATATGATTATCAAACAAAAGGCCAACCACTAATAGCAAACTCTAAGGTTAAAGATATCGGGGTTATAGTATCAGAAAACCTAAAATCCTCAGAGCAATGTGCGGCTGCGGCAAATAACGCTAACAAAACCTTGCGATTTATCATAATAAATTTTACCTATACACACAAAAACATTATTTTGCCGTTATTCAAAAGCATTGTTAGACCCCATCTTGAATATGGCGTTTAGTTCTGGTCCCAATATCTCAGAAAGACAATACAAAACTCGAATAAGTGCAGCGTAGAACAACTAAACTAATTCCCTCTCTAAAAAACTATCCATATTATGAAAGATTAAAGCAATTAAATTTGTTCTCGCTAAAGAAAAGGAGGTTGCAAGGCCAACTTATCGAGTGTTTTAAGATACAGGATTTGACAGAGTAGATATCAGTGCACTGTTCACGATTAATTATAATGCTGCAACTCGAGGTAATGGAATTAATTTAATGAGAAAAAGGCATCCTTAGATGTGACACAACATTTCTTCACATACAATGTGGTTAAAGAGTGGAATAGTTTACCAAGGGAGGTGGTCGACAGTAATTATATTGATACATAAGAACATAAGAACATAAGAAAATGGGAGTCTGCATAAAGCCGATTGGCCCACACAAGGCAGATCCCTGTCACACCCAACCCTAATTATAAGCCCAGCTTAAAAACACCATTAGGACTTACCTCACCGAAACGGTCAGAGGTCAGAAAAACGGGGATCTGCAGATCCCCACACCTGACAGATCACCCTCACACCCAATCCATCTCGTCCATATGCCTATCTAATTGTATCTTAAAGCTCCCTATCGTTCTTGATCCCACTATAGCACTTGGTAGCCTATTCCACCTATCTACAACTCTGTTACCAAACCAATATTTGCCTATATCTTTCTTGAAACGAAATTTATCTAATTTGAAACCATTTGTACGAGTTCTTTCGCTATCACTGAGCTTTAGTACATTTTTCATGTCCCCTTTATTAATCCCACTAATCCACTTGAATACCTCTATCATGTCCCCTCTAACTCTGCGTCTCTCTAACGAATGTAAGCCTAATTTCTTCAACCTTTCTTTATACGGAAGATTTCTAATATTATGGATCATTTTGGTCATTCTACGTTGTACTCTCTCCAATGAATCTATGTCCATTCTGTAATAAGGACACCAAAATTGAACAGCATAATCCATATGGGGTCTCACTAATGACAAGTAAAGTTTTAAGATAACATCAGCAGTTCTGTTACTCACACTCCTAGAGATGAACCCGAGAATCCTGTTTGCCTTGTTTCGAACGCTTATACACTGTTTTCTAGGCTTCAAATCATTGCTAACAAACACACCTAGATCTTTCTCACAATTCGAGTTTTCTAATTCCATATTAGCTAGTTTATATTTAACATTTGTATGCATCTTCCCTATCATTAATACCTTGCATTTGTCAATGTTTAACTTCATCTGCCAATTTACTGACCAGTCGTGTAAGGTATCTAGATCCCTTTGGAGGCACTCTATATCTCTATCTGAATCAATTGTTCTCCCCATTTTGGTATCGTCTGCAAATTTACTTATCCTACTAGTTATACCTAAATCAAGGTCATTTATGTATATAACAAACAACAGAGGACCTAATACAGATCCCTGGGGGACACCACTTTTGACTGCTCCCCATTTTGACTTCGTACCATTTATGCTGACTCTCTGCTTCCTACCAATTAGCCATGACCTAATCCATCCCAACAACGCCCCACCTATTCCATGCGCCTCAACCTTTCTCATCAATCTCTCATGGGGGACTCTGTCGAAAGCTTTACTGAAATCTAAATATATTATATCATATGACTTGTCATTATCTACTGCTTCATATACCTCTGAGAAAAAACTAAGCAAATTAGTAAGGCAAGAACGTCCCTGATTGAATCCATGCTGAGAAGAATTTATTAAATGAAATGTATCTAAGTGGTTTCTAATTTTACTAGCAATAATTTACTCTAGTAGCTTTCCTATGATTGATGTAAGACTAATGGGACGGTAATTGGATGCTATTGATTTGTCACCTTTTTTGAAGATCGGAACTACGTTTGCAAGCATCCAAGCTTCTGGAACTATACCTGTCTCTAATGACTTGTTAAATAGAAATGTTAATGGGTAACTTAACTCATCCCTACATTCTTTTAATACTCTAGTATATACCTCATCAGGACCAGGCGATTTATGAGGTTTCAGTCTGTCAATTTCCTTAAGCACATCATTTCTACTTATAGTAACCGTACTTAACCTATTTTCTATACTATCGCTATATACCTTACGGACTTCTGGAAACTGTGCCAAATTTTCATGAGTGAAAACGGAATGAAATTGACTATTTAATGTACTGCACATTTCTAAATCATTTTCTGTCATTTCTCCTATCGAAGTTTTAAGGGGACCAATTACATCTCTAACCTTGGATTTATATAGTTGGTAAAAAGCTTTAGGATTATTTTTTGAGTCACTGGCAACCTTAATTTCATAATTTCTTTTTTCTTTCCTAATATCCTTTTTTACCTGTCTTGATAGATTCTGATAGTAAGGAAGTAGGAGAATTTCGCCTTTCCTAATTTTTCTATATATTCCTCTCTTTTGTCCTAGAAGATCTAATAGTCTATTATTCATCCATTTGGGTTGGTCCTGTGTTGATCTAAATTTTCTTTTGGGGATGTATTTATTTTGTGCATTGAATACTGACTCGATAAAATTATCATATGTATCTACCAAGGTTGACGTCTCTTCCTGACTTAAGATGACAGGTGCCTGAGAAGGGGTACACTCATTTGGACACCTGGATCGACTTAATTGTTTGACCATAAGGTCCGCTAATAGGGCTCTTCTTAACCCACCATAATTGGCTTTTCTGAAGTCAGGTATTAATGTTGTATTCTCTCTGGTATTACCTTTCCATTGTATATTAAAATACACAGAATTGTGGTCACTATTTCCTAGGTGGTCCCCTATCTCTACATTATTTACCATATGTTCATTGTTACTGAAAACTAAATCGAGAATATTATTACCTCTAGTCGGCGTATCTATGAATTGAAATAAAAAACTGTCTTGTACTACCTCTATAAACTCCTCAGAATCAGAGTCTCCCATTTGATGCTGCCAATCTATATTCGGAAAATTAAAATCCCCCATAATGCACACATTGCTAAACCTTGATGCCATTTTAATTTCCTCCCATAATGACGTTCCGTCATTTCTACTCATATTTGGCGGTCTATACATAACTCCAATAACTATGGTCTCACTACCTTCGTTAACCTCTAGCCAAACACTTTCATTATCGTTATTTAGTCTAATATATACCTGATTTAATACAGCTTTTTAATGTACTCCTGACAAACACTGCTATACCGCCACCCCTCTTACTTGTACGGTCATATTTAAACAAACTATATCCTGGTATATCAAATTCTGCTAAAAAATGCCTGGTTTCTGTATTAATCCACGTTTCAGTTAGCGCTATTATGTCTATATTTTCTTTGCTAACAAGGGATCTAAGTTCGTTCATTTTGTTACATAGACTCCAACAGTTTGTGTAATATACTCTCAATTTACTTCTTTTCTTTATACCTAATTTACCTTTATTTCTAACGATATGTACTGATGTGGCGGCGTCTACGCCGTAGGACCACCTCCCGTAGCTGCCAACCGCGGATGGCTGCCGACCCTCCACGGCCGGAGACAAGATCAACGACCAGTGGAGGACAACCGGATGCCGGCCGCGGGGAGCAGTTTCGGGAGCCAAACCGTCACAACCATCCCCTGCCCCCTCCCTGGGGGCACGGATCCTTGGAGCGGCTTCGGTCGCGCCGGGAATTTCCACACCTCTCACACCACACACACACATCACACAGTTTTTCCTACACCGAGAAATGACTCTTCAGCTGTCATTTCTCGAAGACTTCTTCTAGCCGGAGACATTGAGAGCAACCCAGGACCCACGTACACATACATATGTCCAACTTGCTCAAAACCCATCACTTCGAGTCGCTACACTAAGGGTTCAGTTCTCTGCAATTCATGCAGGAACTGGACCCACTTCACCTGTACAACACTTGACTCCAAGAAACACTACACGAACACCTGGACCTGTTCCTCATGCCCCTCCCTCTCCCAGTCAAATCCCTCGCCTAAAACCCGTCCATCTCTCCTCCCCAGCCCACCTAGCCTTCCCCTATCATCCACATCCTCAACTCAACACACCACACCCCATCCTAATCCATTCCAACCCCCATCTCCTGCTCCCCAATCCCAACCCCCACTTCACCCATCCCAACCCCCAGCCCCTCCCTCACCCCCACCCCCCCTCACCCCTACCCCATCCTCGTGCAGCAGCACCCAACATACATCGTGCACATAACATTAACATTCTTCAATTGAACATAGATGGCATCAACACAAAGAAACACGAACTCTCACACTTCATCAAACAACACAACATACACATTGCCATCTTACAAGAAACAAAACTCCGCACAACACAAAAAACACCCACATTTCATAATTTCACCATCATCAGACAAGACCGGGCTTTTCGGCGGGGGCGGTGGACTCATCACCCTGGTACACAAAGAAATATCATACATAGTAACCAGTGTACAAACCAAATCCGTCCTCCCCCCAAATGATAACACAACAGAAATACAATCAATTAAAATAGGCACTGGCAACAACTCCAACATAACCATCATAAACACATACATCCCTCCCCAAACATCCCCTACAGTACCAAATGAATACAGACCACACTTACAACACATCACAAACACCCCACACACCCCACACATCATCCTGGGTGGTGACTTCAATGCCAAGACGTCGGCCTGGTTTGTCGACAACCCCGACACAGACAGAGGGCTGGTACTACAAAACCAAACCGATAACCTCATCATCCTTAACAACATCCATCAACATACCCATATTCCTCACCAAGCCCTCTATAACCCATCATCTCCAGACATCACCTTTTGCTCCCCAGAACTCGCCCCCACAACATCCTGGAGGGTGGTCAGAACCTTAGGCTCTGACCACCTCCCGATCATTATCACCACCAAAACCAGACTCACCCCAGCTAGCCACAAACACACATACACCAATTATAGAAGAGCTAACTGGGAAGCATTCGCAAATGAGACAGAACAACACTCTAAACAACTACTCTAAACAGTACACCCATCACTAACATCAACAATGCTGTACACATACTCAATAAAACTATCCAAAACGCTGACAAGAAACACATTCCAAGAGGTAACAGAAAAAGACACAACCCCAACTTCACACCAGAAATTCAAAACCTTATCAGACAACGCGACATACTGAAACACTCCCCAGCACCCCACACACAAGACATCACACAACAAATTCAAGCACTCAACACCCAAACGAACAACAAAATACAAGAACAACAAAAACTAAATTGGAATAACTTCCTACACACACTTGATCACAAAACAAACCCCAAAAAACTCTACAAAACACTAAACAGCATCACACTTTCCAACAGCAACACAACACAATCACATGCTGCAATCACAACAACAGACTCTACTCCTTCATGTAAACAACAAGCAAACACTCTCATCAATCACTTCTCACATGTCAGCCACCTAAAACCTCACAAAGACCACCGACGTGTCATCCGACGTAAGAGACAATTCCCCACAGACCTTGACTATACACCCTTCACCAATCACCAGACAAAGCATATCATCAACAATCTCAAGCACTCACCCACCCGTGGCCTAGACAACATAAGCAACATACACCTCAGACACCTGGGACCACAAGGCATACAAGCACTCACTAACATATCAAACTACAGCTATTCACACAACACAATACCAGACATTTGGAAGCATGGTATCATCATCACATTCCCCAAACCCAACAAAGACCCCACGCTACCCTCCTCGCACCGCCCCATCACACTCCTTTGCTCCCCCTCCAAAGTCATGGAACGCCTAGTATTACAACTAATTACACCTGACCTACCCCTAGCTCCAACACAACATGGCTTTAGGCCACTGCACTCCACAAACACTCTTCTCACAGACCTTACACAAAGAGCTTTCGACGGCATCAACTCAGCTAGACCACCACACAGATCAC
This sequence comes from Paralithodes platypus, assembly GCA_032716605.1. Classification (NCBI taxonomy): domain Eukaryota; kingdom Metazoa; phylum Arthropoda; class Malacostraca; order Decapoda; family Lithodidae; genus Paralithodes; species Paralithodes platypus. The sequence goes on from CM064524.1 coordinate 21,241,352, forward strand.
TATTAGCCACACTCGACATTAGTATAGCCTTTGATGCCATGCCGCGCCACAACCTAACAAACAAAATCTACAACACAAACATGCACAACAACACAAAAAGGTGCTTGGCCAACTTCCTAGCAGGCAGATGTGCACACGTATCTTTTGCCGGTCAGTCATCTAAAATCAGAAACTTTCCAAACGGAGTCCCACAAGGATCCGTCCTATCGCCCGCACTCTTCAATCTGTACACGCACGATATAACTACACCCAATACACCCCAAATAAACTTAGCCTCCTATGCAGATGACATAACACTCACATGCACACACCATGACCCAAAAAGAGCAACAGATCTCCTTCAACCCTATCTCAACACACTACATGGCTGGCACACTACAAACAGACTTAATCTAGCCCCAGCCAAATCCACCGCATCCCTGCTCACAAGCTGGACAGGAGAACACGAATACATCCCTCAACTCACCATAAACAACACACCCCTAACACATACACACACATCCAAAATCCTAGGAGTAACATATGATACTCATATGACATTCAAACAGCACACCACAAACATTAAAACAAAACTGACACCCAGACTTAACGCCCTCAGGTCACTTGCTCACACAAAATTCCTTTTAGAATATTAAGGTGGCAGAAAGTGTCCAAGATTTAAGCTCTTGTAATGAAATATTATATAATTTCTCTTAATATATTTGTGTAATATTTAAATTAATAAACTAATGGCAACATGAGCACACATAGGATTTCAACAAAGAAACTACCACCACAGTATATAAACAATACATAAGATCAGTGATGGAATACGCAAGCCCAGCCTGGGCTTCTAACCTAGCTGAAACACATCATAAAACCTTACAGACTATTCAAAACAAAGCCCTGAAGATCATTACAGGCTGCACAGCTACTGCACCCACAGATCACCTACATCAAGAAACCAAAATGCTCAAAGTCAAAGACCATCTGGACATGAGAGGCACTCAATTCCTGGCAGCAGCCTCCACGAACCAAGACCACCCACTAAACTACATGGCAATACACCCACAGACACCAAGAAATATCAAAACAACACCCAGCACACGGTATCACACACAATTATTGTCCTCTCTCCCTCCCTGCCCACCCCGAACCAACTTCCAGAAGCACATCCATACTCATATCTCTCACCGATCCATCCACTCACTCACAGACAACACGCAGCTGCATGCACGACCTCCCGAAATCCATCCTTCTGAATCCTCCCTTCCTCGCGAGGACAGAGTCCACCTGGCCAGGCTCAGATGCGGACACCATCCAGCTCTCCTGAGCTATCAGAAGAGACTGGATGACTCCGTTGTCGACGCCTGCCCGGGATGTAACACAGCACCCCATACCATTAAACACATCATAGAAGACTGCATTTCACACAACCACTTACGCCAACAACACAATCTACACTCAATGAGAGCTCTGTGGGAAAGCCCGATCGTGGCCATGGCCTTCCTCAGGGACTCGGGGCTGTTCGGCCAGGCAGCTTAGGGAACAACAACAACAACAACAACAACGACATTTCCATCTTCCGTTGCACCATCACTTCTATCATTAGCAATATAGTCATTATTTTTAGCATGAGACTGAATATCTTTATCGCTTTTGCCTGACGCTAAAATTGTTCCATTTAACCTTTCATTTACACTCTCAATATTTCTGTTCAAAACCCCACAACCACCCTATCTAAAGAACTAGCTAATGTGGAAACCCCTAACCGTGAAAGATGAACCCCATCCCTTGCGTACATCCCATCTCTCCCATAGAAACTATCCCAGTTATCAATGAATGGTATTGCTTTTTCTTTACAATATTTCTCCAACCGGCAATTGACACCAATCGCCCTGGATGTCCATTCCTTGGGAACTCCTCTTCTGGGTAGGATATAATGTACTACAGGGATCCCTCCCTTCATCCTAACCTTATCTAACACATCCCGATACTGCTGCAGCAGTTCCTCACTTCTACCCTTACCAACATCGTTATTCCCGGCACTGAGACAGATAATGGGGTTATCTCCACTATCTTCCAAGATGTGGTCCATCTTCTCTAAAACCCTCCCAACTCCATGGCCAGGCAGACACACAACTTTCCTAAGTTTAATGCAGATAGTCCTAACTACATGTCTTACCATGGAGTCGCCCACAATCGACACAGACTTACCTTTTCCTCGGGAGGATCCAGCAGCTGCAGTTGGAGAACCCCTGGTGGTGGCAGAAGCTCCCTTGGTGGTGGTGGTGGTGGTGGTGGTGGTGGGGGTGGTGGTGGTGGTAGGTAGCACAGCGTCAGCGGTTGGAGCTGAGTCGGCAGCAGGCACTTCGGCTAACCCTCCCTTATCCTGACTATCTTTTCCCTCACATTCGTCTCGCAAAGGAGAGAATGTATTTGTCACACTCATACCTATTCTACTATCCTGCTTCTTGAGTGTGACTTTCCCACCCGTATTTTTAACAACCTGCCATGAATACAATTTTTCATCAACTTCCTCCCTTTTCCCCTTACTCGACTTTATTTCCTCTTGGCTAAGCTTGAAAGCTAGATTTTCGTCTTTAATCAAATCCACTTCCCTCTGAAGTTAACATTAACCTCCCTTAGAGCCAAGACCTCTTCCTTCACCACAACCATCTCTTCCCTTACCTGGAGAATAAGATGATGCAGTTCAGTAAAGGACTCGCACTCCATACCTGACATGATCTCAAAAAGCTTAGCGAGGAGTAAACAACTAAGTACAGAAAACAAAAACAAATAAGTCAACTAACAGCTAAAATCTGAGCTAAAACACTTTTATAATTATATACACGAGTGCACTGCCTCCAAACACAGGTAGGTGCGTATGGTCACTGGGTCACGAGCAGGTGGTCCGGGCAGGAACTCAGATTAACACAACCTCCTCCTGTCACTGACTGAACTGAACTGAATACGTTTAAGAAAAGACTGGATGATCATCTAATGAAGATTGGATTAATATGAATTAATCGGTAGGCATGTGTAATTTCCCTTTCAAACTAACTTCTTCCTATGCTATATATAAAATTTCCTTGTGGGCATTTCCTGACCCATAAGGTTACACTTCGTCCTGTTTTCCAGTACGGCTTTTTAGCCTGAGGGTTGGGAGAGAGCTTTCTACTTTACTGTCCTATTCTTCCACTATAAACTGTCCCTGTCTAGTAGTATTACGGCCGGAACACCTAGTTGGGACCGCAAGGTCTCTGTGGTCTGAGCATTTGTGTAATTTTCTAACTCTCTCCCTCTCTCTCTCACTCACACACACACACACACATCCAGCCTCCCCCACACACAGTACAACAAAGCACTCCTAGATATACAACAGTACAAGTAGAGCCACAGGTAGCTATCTGGAACACAGGTCGTTTGAAGTATCTAGTGAAATGGTACAGGGCTTTGGGAGAGCGGGGTTTGATTTGCAGACGGAACTCACTCACACACACACACACACACACACGCCAGGGAAAAGGTGTGCACATTTATAGCCCATTCGTTCTAGCCTTTTATGAATTACAGAGGGTAAGGGTCAAGGTTTCTGACTGGTTTATATTCAATATTCACAGTTTTGTTATTATCATAAAGATGTGTACAGTGGTGGACATATGTTCTTAACCCTTAATCATCCTATGATTTGCATTATGCAATTATAACTTATGATTAATTTACGAATACACTTTCTTTTGCATAAACAACAAATTATCAATGTGTAATTAATGCAAGAGAAAGTATATTCTTAAATTGATTATAAAAGTTTTAATTGCATAATGAAAATCATGAGATGGTCAAGAACTTATGTCCACGACTGTACACAATAGACCAACCCAACACGAGGTAGAGATCTGGAACACAGTAAAGGCAGCCCGACCGTTTGATGTCTGTAGTGCATTGGTAAAGGGCTTTAGGAGAGCTTGGTTTGATTGGTCCACGGATTTATTGGAGAATGTATAGTCACTCACCTGGGGACTCCGAGCCGGGTCGTGAATAATATCATCATGCTTTGTAGAGAGGTAGTGTATTATGTAAGGTGTTTGTAGTATAATGTATTGATAGGAAGAGGTGGTTTGGAGGGCAGGCTGGGGTTGCCCTAAATATTGATGAGGGTGTTGAGTTGTGTAGCATACACCCTTCTCTTCAAGTATCCCCAAAGATATAATATATGTCAAGTGGAGTTAGGTCTGGTGATCTAGGTGGCCAGGCGATGGGACCACCATGGCCTATCCACTTATCAGGATACAAAACATTAAGGAAATCCCTCGTACCTCATGCAAAGTGTGCTGGAGCCCCATCATGCTTGAACCACATTTGTCTACGTGTTCTGAGAGGAACATCTTCAAGTAGTATGGGCAAGTCACCCTAAACAAATCTGGTGTACACATTGCTTGTAAGTTGTTGTGGTAGCAGAAAAGGTCCGATTAGATGGTCACAATGAATACCATCAAACATTAAATTGAAAAGCGTTCCTGATGTCCCATCGTTGTTATTGCATGTGGGTTTTCTGCTGCCCATATACAAAATATAGTAATTGAGGAAATGGTAATCTACTGACCGTGTTCATCCCCCAGACTTTCCTATAATTATAAACTAAATGCGTAGTATTCCGGTAAATATGAAATATTTCCAAAACCGTCACATAGACAAGTTTACTTATCATTGCTATGTCTGTTCATTCTCAAATTTATGAAAGGTGTTTTGAAATGCCCTGTATATAAGTATATAAAATTACAAATACCGGACATTTTAAACATTCTCTACAATAAATTATTTACATTTCAGTGACGGCTATAAACTTTGAAAATCTCACCCTGATCGCACGGTAATGTAGCTGTTCTACTGGAATGCTAATCAATTAATATTAGTCAATGGTGGAGACTTTGTGTAATGGTTTACGATCATGATGGAGGAGGTCTTATTTTGTCAAAAGACAAGCCATAAATCAGTTGATTGATCAAGGTGATAGCCATTTAAGGGGATATGGGCGTATTGATTTACTTATTGTTTTATCTTTTTATGATTTGATTGTTTCCTGCTACAACCTCTATCAACCTGTAAAAATCACCCCCTAGACCCCGCCCCCCCCCCCCCCCCCCCCCCCGCCCCCTCATTCATGATAAATTTGTAAATTTTTCGGTAGAAAAATATCCTGGCGGATACTCTTACAATGACAGGCTCGCTATCGCTCGCCAGGAAAATATTGAAACCAAAATGACACGAAAGGTCTTAATATTGACAGATAAATGGGGCATAAAGCCTTAAAATCGCCAAACTAATGAGCCGAGCGTCATAAAATCTGAAAACTAAAGGGACTAGACAGGAGGAAGAAGGGGGACCAGACAAATTACTCATACCCCTTAGGAGAAAGAATCATTATTAATGATTTCAAATTTAAAGCTGACAGATCAAAGGTGCCGGGCCAAGTTGCCGTCAAAATCGTTCGTGTGAATCAACTTTACTGATCCACCCCTTTACATCCAACTTTCTGGGAATATCAACATAAACTTAAAGAGCCTGATTAAAAATTGGAAGTCAAAACAAAGCCGAGGGTGTGACGCCGCCGCTGAGTGAGAGTCAAACCGGGTCTTTGGAAACTTTAACTTGAGTTTAAGTAAAAAGCTAAACATTTGCATAAGTGAGAAAATTCAAAGAGTGCGTTGAAAAGACGGAATGGAGTTAGCTGGGATTTTTTTTTTACGAGAGTTGAGATCGTTCAGATCGCTGGAATACCTGTAAAAGATAGCGGGGGCAGAGTATGTGAGGGGGTCAGGTGAGGTTAATATATTTATTTTAACCCCTTCTGTACTTGTGACGAACTTTTTACTTTATTCTGGCTACTATTATACGATTTTATTTAGTTTAATAAGGGCCTCAAGCAATTAACAGGCTTCGAACTATCTCACTTAACCGTTTTACTGCCACAGGTCGCTGGTAGAGAAAGGGTTAATACGGAAAAGTAATATCATTTTCGGGTAATGATAATTCATATAACTTGAGCTTTAAACACCTTGACGTCTTTCGTGTCAGTCCTTACCAACATGTTGGTCAATGTGACCGTCCTTGTTGTCAGTCCTTCACTTTAACATATTGTTTGTTAGACAACATGACTGTCCTTGTTGTCAATCCTTCACTTTAACATATTGTTTGTTAGACAACATGACCGTCCTTGTTGTCAATCCTTCACTTTAACATATTGTTTGTTAGACAACATGACCATCCTTGTTGTCAATCCTTCACTTTAACATATTGTTTGTTAGACAACATGACCGTCCTTGTTGTCAGTCCTTCACTTTAACATATTGTTTGTTAGACAACATGACCGTCCTTGTTGTCAATCCTTCACTTTAACATATTGTTTGTTAGACAACATGACCGTCCTTGTTGTCAATCCTTCACTTTAACATATTGTTTGTTAGACAACATGACCGTCCTTGTTGTCAGTCCTTCACTTTAACATATTGTTTGTTAGACAACATGACCGTCCTTGTTGTCAGTCCTTCACTTTAACATATTGTTTGTTAGACAACATGACCGTCCTTGTTGTCAGTCCTTCACTTTAACATATTGTTTGTTAGACAACATGACCGTCCTTGTTGTCAATCCTTCACTTTAACATATTGTTTGTTAGACAACATGACCATCCTTGTTGTCAATCCTTCACTTTAACATATTGTTTGTTAGACAACATACCGTCCTTGTTGTCAGTCCTTCACTTTAACATATTGTTTGTTAGACAACATGACCGTCCTTGTTGTCAATCCTTCACTTTAACATATTGTTTGTTAGACAACATGACCGTCCTTGTTGTCAGTCCTTCACTTTAACATATTGTTTGTTAGACAACATGACCGTCCTTGTTGTCAATCCTTCACTTTAACATATTTTTTGTTAAACGAAACATGACCATCCTTGTTGTCCCGGCCAAAGGCTGGGTTCTCTTGAAATTACAGGCTTGCTATTGCTCGCCAGGAAAAAAATAGGCACCTAAATGGCACAAAAGGTCTTGATATTGATATACAAATGGGACGAAAGGTTTACAAATCGAGAAACTAACGGGGCTAAACATAAGGAAGAAGGGGGCCCAATAAAATTATCCATCTTCCCTAGGCTTAACATATTGTTTGGCATGCCCCCCGAGGCTATCCGGGGAAGTTTTGTGGACCCAATGGTTACCAAGCCCTTTATGTGAGGCCTATAGGTTATAACCGTGTCATCACTCACTGTTGGCTTAGCAGGGTGGCTAGCCTCAGCAGGGCCATCTGTAAGGTGAGTTTCGGCACCACGATAATATATTACATTGCTCAAGTTTTTATACCTAGTCTTGTGTAATGTCAGAATCTGTACAGTCACTCAAAAATATTCGTGGATCCTTTGTTTGTCTTTATGTAAATTCAACCATTTTGACATCATCTTTTAATACATTAGTTTCATTAGACATGCATAATGAGAAATATGACTGATGCAAGGTTTTGTCTTAGTGGGGATGTTCTCTCTATCTCACCACGGTGGACTATTTCGGCTTAGCAATTTGTTTAGTTTACTGACAAAATTTTGTATGTGAAACTGTTACTTTCTTTTTCATAAATTTATTGAGAGGTTGAAGGCAATTTATCAGTCTTCCATAATAATAGTGCAAATATTTGGTTAAATAATTTACTTACATCAATACTATAACTAAATGACCATTAAACACAACCAGTCCTTCAAAAGATTTGACCAAAACCACGTCCTTACAACTGCAACCCGTTAAGGGGGGTTGGTTCATTTTTGGATCGATTTTTGTCGTTTATGTATTATTATATTTGTTTCCTCCCTAGACCTCCATCAAATTTAAAATAACAACCCCAGGATCACCCTTCAATATATGTGTGTACATTTTTCGATAGAAAAATGTCCCGGTTCTTCCTAAATTACAGGGTGGCTATCGCTCGCGAGGGAAAAATCGACACCTAAATGACACGAACAGTCTTAAAATCTGAAAACTAATGGGCCCAACGTATTAAAATCTGAAAACTAATAGGGCTAAGCATGAGGGAGAATAGGGACCAGAAAAACCGACCATCTCCTCTAAACAACTGTTCACCCTTTTAGTATGGTGACCACCTTCCTTCATTATAGTTTAGCTATAATCAGAGGATATAATTTATGTGTAGTAATATGTAAGGGAGTCAAAAGATGAACCAGGTTAGTTTTTAAACTGAGATTCCTAGAGGTCCTTTTAAAGCTTAATACAATTGCTTTGTGTTAACCTTAAACTGTCCAGTACCGGGGACGTATTTCTTATCTGATGTCGGCTATAATTAGATTATTTTATGAAACTTAGAAGAGATACGTGGTAGCAAGATGGATTACTTAAGATAGTTTGTAGCCTTTTAATTAACAAACGTCCTTCCCAAGCTGAATTAAATCATCAAACTGTTACCAGAATATAATAAAAATGTCAAGACCTGTACTGAAAAGGTTAATACATTAAAGTAGTCAGTCCGTGTAGGTGTTAATATGGTGTTGTTCTGGCCTTATAGACGGATTAACACATTAAAGTAGTTAGTCCGTGTAGAAGGTGTTAATATGGTGTTGTACTGGTCATATAGACGGATTAACACATTAAAGTAGTCAGTCCATGTAGAAGGTGTTAATATGGTGTTGTACTGGCCTTATAGACGGGTTAACACATTAAAGTAGTCAGTCCATGTAGAAGGTGTTAATATGGTGTTGTACTGGCCTTATAGACGGGTTAACACATTAAAGTAGTCAGTCCGTGTAGAAGGTGTTAATATGGTGTTGTACTGGCCTTATAGACGGGTTAACACATTAAAGTAGTCAGTCCATGTAGAAGGTGTTAACATGGTGTTGTACTGGCCTTATAGACGGGTTAACACATTGAAGTAGTCAGTCCGTGTAGAAGGTGTTAATATGGTGTTGTACTGGCCTTATAGACGGGTTAACACATTAAAGTAGTCAGTCCGTGTAGAAGGTTTTAATATGGTGTTGTACTGGCCTTATAGACGGGTTAACACATTAAAGTAGTCAGTCCGTGTAGAAGGTGTTAATATGGTGTTGTACTGACCTTATAGACGGGTTAACACATTAAAGTAGTCAGTCCGTGTAGAAGGTGTTAATATGGTGTTGTACTGGCCTTATAGACGGGTTAACACATAAAAGTAGTCAGTCCGTTGTGACGCCTCCCGGCGTTAGCAGAATGGTTGCGTGGGGCATTGCAGCTCGCTAGCGCTCGCCAGGATGGGGGGATGGGCTACAGTTGTCCTAGAATGATCTGCTTTATTTCGTTAGTGTCGTGTTGCCACAGACAGTCTAGAAGTGATCTTTGTTTTGGTCTGTGACCGCGCCTTATATTTTATATTCGCTATAATATAAATGTTGCTTGTGTGGGAGGCGAGCGAGAGCGGGTGAGGGAGTACACCTGGCAGCGGGGGGTGGGCTGTGACGCGGCTCGCTTGAGCGCTGACGGCGTTGGCGGCTGGGTGGTCAACTAGTCCCTTCCCGTCGCGGCCTCATGTTTTTTTTACCAAGCTCAGAGCTGGCCTGACACGCGTATCGTCTACATCCTTTGCAATTCTGTCCCCCATACTCGCCACTTTGCATACTATTTCTCTCTCTCGACTTCTCCTTTCTCATTCTCTAATCTTTATTAATCTCGACATCCCTTCTGGTTTCAGCATAGACGTTCACCGTCGGCCAGTCGTATTGTACGCGAAGCTCTCAGATATTTCTATGTATTAGGCTTTAATGAGGTTTGGAGAGACGGACTTTTCCGTGTGTGTCCTCTCTCGGGAAGGTTGTAGACCGGTATATGTCTCCCTGGCAGGGTGTTGAGTGATTCTGCTTAGTTATTTAAAGCTAGACTGGGGGTAAGGTTACTGTGTCGTTGTCTCCGATGTATGCAGTGTTAGCTAAGCCCTGCACGACATCGACAGGTACTGTGGGAGCCTAGGTTGTCTTCGGGTGGGTTTACTTTGCGAGCACAGCACTGTGGTGTGAGAGTGCCATAGCCTATCCCTCACAACATAGTGCTGCCTCTTTGTGTTGACTTCTGAGGGATCGCCAGGATAGAACTAGGTACTAGAGACCTAGATTTATCAAGAGAGCATCCCCGTCATAAAACGTAATCTTCATTATACCACCTTCGGACAACGTTAGGCTACGAGCCGCATGCTCGCCCATTGTTGCCCTGCCTTGATACCCCAGCTAGACTTTATTAACCGAGCAGACACTGGTTAGAGATAAGCCCCCATTATTATATGTATGCCACATTATTATTCACTGCACTTTTGAGCCGAGGTTGTTGTTGAGTGGCACAACCCTAGTAGGCTGTTGCATTGTGTCACAAAGTATTTCTTTAGTTGTCGAGCATTACTACCTTTGCGCAGTCTTTATTATTCGCCTGCCTATTATTACTATATGTCCTAGCATTTATTGTGACCCGTATTCTGCATTATTATTGTTCAAGATTCTTTACGAACATCTTCCCAGCATCAGACTTATTTCAGAAGTTTCCAGTTGATGTTGCAGGACTAGCATTGCACTTTCTTTAATACAGGAGTGCCAGTTATTTGAGTATCTACCGTAACGTTAAATAATCACGTTACTTATCTTTTCTTTGTGTAACCTAAATGAGTAATCTTTTACTGTTTGAGAATAGGCTGTTTCATCGAGCGTCAGCCTAGTGTGTGTGCACCAGTTACCGAGTCATAGGATACCTCGTGGTCCAGGCACGACTCAGGGCGGTAATGGTGTTTTGTTTTCCAGTGTTTAAGGCAGGGGTTGGATCTAGTGTTACCGTTGTTGCATTTTGCCATTATCTAGTCCAATGTTGAAGAGCCCTGTGTCTTTGAGAACCTGGATCGTAACAAATGGCGACCTAGCTCAGGATCTTGTGAACTAAGAGATAATTGCAGGATTGTTGTGGTCATTTGTTTTATTGAGGAATATAGTGGGCACGTTAATTTTTTTTGGCAAAATAGTATAGCACTTGAGAGTCTTCAGACATTTTTGGCAAGTGAATAGTGCTACATAAGAGTTTGGGGTACTTCTTTTCTGAATATTGTGGTGAGAAATATTTGTGAGCATCATGTCTTATACCGGATCAGAGGAGAATGGAGACACGGTACGTAATGTCGAAACTGAGGAACAGCAGCATGATGAAAGGGTTAATCGGGTGAACTGTGAGGAGAATGCTAGGATATTTTTGCAATGGCCTGTTACTGCCGAGCGGTTGGAGGGTATGGATCGGTACGGTCTTCAATGCCTGGCCACAGCTATCGGTCATGCGGTTACTAGCAGCATGACCAGGGATAACTTGATAACGTGTGTACTGGGCAGGGTGACTGGTGAGCGAGAGGGGTTGAGTGCTCAGAGCCCTTCGGCCATGCTTCCCCTACACTCGACTCCCAGCCATCCCAGTAGTTTGCCGACCCCGGGTACGCTTCCGCAGTTGGGTGGTGACTGGCAGGGTGGGTTGACCCTGGGGGGACCACCGGTAATTTCAAACATTGTAGCACCTTCACCTCCTCAAGGGTTAACTCCAGAATTATTGCTTCAGCTCGAATTAGCTAAGCTTCAGCAGCAACAAAGGGCATGTGAGCTCCAGCAGCAAATAGAATTAGCCAAGATAGAAGAGAGAAAAACTATCAGTCATGAGCACATAGAGCTAGCAAAAATTCAAGCTGAGTCGACTAGGTACTGTGCCGACATGGACGTAGAGAAGTCGCGAGTAGAGACAACGGGACAGCGACTTGGGGCTGGTAACCGTGTTCTTGAGCAGTCTCTCTCGCACTTATTGAAACTGGTTCCGGTGTTTGATGAGAGTGGTGTAACAGAATTTTTCACACGCTTTGAGAAGAAGTGCCAGGAACACCAGTGGCCAGAGAATAAATGGGCAGCACTTGTATCCTCTAGATTAATAGGCAAGGGTCTTAAAGCCTACGATGCATTGCCTATAGAGTCTTGTATTATCTATGAGGAACTCAAGGAGGCTGTCCTGAGAGCATACGAACTACAACCAGAGACTACAGGTTGAAGTTCCGGGGTGTTACCAAGGGTCGGGAGAGCACCTTTTTGGAGCATGCCCGGGAGCTGTCCGATGCTTTTGGGAATTGGCTGAGGTCGGAGAAAGCTACTACGTTTGACGACATTAAACAGTTGGTGCTTTTAGAGCAGTTTTTCAAATGCACGGGCGGTGACCTGACGTTAAACCTTAAAGAAAAGCAACCAAAAACTCTACAGGAGGCAGCTGAGATGGCTGACCTCCTGCTATCACTAATTCGTGGGTGCGGGTCTGCCCAGCGTAGTGAGGCAGGTAGCAAGGGGCGTGACGCCCCACCCCCCCGAGTTAGTGATATACCTTATGCAAACAAGTACAAGAGCCATGATTCCAAGACTGACCACAAGACTATCACCGTCCCATTTAAGAAGGGGCCGGGCCCTTCCCAGTACCAAGGGAAGCCCAAAGGGGAGTTGGAGTGTTTTCATTGTCATAAATAGGGGCACTTTGCAAGAGTCTGTCCTAGCAAACCACCTACAGCAGCTGTGTCTTTGGCCTGCAACATTGGTGTGTCTCCGAAGTCATCTGAGTTTGCCCGGGGCAGTTCGTCAGAGGCTGAGGCACAGCCAATGCAGAAGCACCTGGGAGGCTCGAACCCTGCTCAGGATGTTTTTTGCGACCATAGAGGGCGGGGTTGCGTGATGTGGGCGGGGCGCAAGCATGTAGTAGAGGTCTTGCGTGATACAGGTGCTTCCCAGACTCTGATGAAAAACTTGACTGGCTACCCTATAAACGCGGCTCGGGTGGTGGTGGTGCAGGGTATTAATGCAACTCGGTCATACCCGCTGGTGCGGTTGGAGTTGGAGGTGGATGGTGTGGCACGTGAATTGGATGTCGGGATTGTGGAGAAACTGCCAGTGGAGGGCGTCGACCTTCTTCTCGGCAACGACTTTGCAATGCCCGTTTCTGAGGTTCTACCCTTAGTCGTTGCCGAGAGGCCGGCCGACGTGAGTAGGGAAGAGCAAGAGTGGGTCGAGCGGTGCCAGATACAACCCATGGCGTGTGTTGTCACCCGAGCTCAGGCAGCTAAAGTGTCACAGCCTAGTCCTCCGTCTTCAGACCAGCGGAGGAACGATCAACAGGAGGAGGCTAAAGCTGGAATTGGTTTTAAGAGTTTTGACTCGGCGGCTCTCCTGGGTGATTCAGTATTAGCACCATTACTTAATTCTGGAGTAGCCCCTGGGCCTGTCATCGAGAGTGACGAGGCTGGGCTTGACGAGTCTCCACGACAGCAACGTTATGTACATCGAGAGAGACAGAGGGAGCAGCCCAGTATCGGGGAAGGTCATGCATTGCTCCGGGAGCAGTTAGATCGCTTGGCACCCTCAGATATACGTCGGTTGCAACTAGAGGACCCTGAGCTCCAAACGTGTGCTAATGGAGCTGTAGAGCTTGACGAGGACGGCGATGCACAGCCAGGAGATTTTGTTTATTTAGAAGGCATCCTCTATAGGCGTTTTCAAGACCCTAAACGTAGTTGGCAAGAGGGGTCCGGAGTAGTGGACCAGTTGGTGGTGCCACGGGAGTGCAGGGATAGCCTACTGAGGTTGGCGCATGACATACCACTGGCAGGACATCTAGGGGTGAGAAAAACGGTGGCGGCTTTAGAAAAATTGTTTTGGTGGCCGGGGTTGAAGGGGCAGGTGGTAACCTGGATAGCAAGGTGTCATACGTGCCAGAGGGTTGGAAAACCTAACCAAACAATTCCGAGAGCCCCGTTGCACCCCATTCCTGTCAGTGGACCGCCCTTCAGTAAGGTCATCATTGATATGGTCGGACCCCTACCCCCTACTAGTGCCGGTAATAAATTTCTAGTAACTATCATGGATGTGGCCACTCGTTATCCTGATGCATATCCAATGAGAAATGGCACGGCGAAAACTGTTGTCCGGAACCTGCTCTAGTATTGTTCGCGGTATGGTTACCCGCAAGAGGTGCAATCGGACCAAGGTTCTAGTGTTACATCTAATCTGTTCAAACAAACTATGATTCAGCATGGCATCAGCACTGTCGTCTCTTCTGCGTATCACCCGGAGAGTCAAGGGGTGTTGGAGAGGTGGCACGCCACGCTGAAAAGCATGCTTCGATGTTATTGCGCAGAGAACGGAAAGGATTGGGACCTTGGTCTGCCGTATGTTTTGTTCGCGGCAAGAGAAGTACCTGGAGAGAGTCTCGGTTTCGGTCCGAGTGAGCTTGTTTTCGGGCATCAGGTGAGGGGTCCTCTCCACATGGTGAAGGAGATGTGGGAGGGCACTGGGCATGTTGTTCTGCGAGATAAGTTGCAACCTCTTGTTCCTGAGCGACAAGAGGAGTTGTTTGCTAGGCTGTGGCAGTCCGTCCGCATGTTTGTTGCTCCTCCAGGCCTGATGTACGGGGTAGAATCCGACATGGAGGCTGGAGACAGTGCAAGGCTCGAGTTGGTTCCCTACCGTGTGAATCCTGCTCGACAGACTGTTGTGAAGGCGGAGCTGGACGGCGTGTGGAGAGGGGGTCTGAGGGATGAGGAATGTCGTGAGTGGTCGTTGCCAGTGGCTTTGCAACCTGAGTTTGGTGGTGGAGTCCGTGTGTGTGTTGATTGCAAGAGTGTGGAAGCATTATCCCTGACAGACGCCTATCCATTACCCAGAGTTGACGACACCATAGACCGCTTCGGGGGTGCCTCGCTCATCACGAAGGTAGAACTAGTGAAGGGTTATTGGCAGGCCCCGTTGCCGGGAAGAGCGAAGAGAAGTGCCAGTTTTGCGATGAGCTGGGCAGTTTGTCAGTGTCAGGTGTTGTTGTGCTGCCGGAACACAAGTAGTCCAGTAAATCTAGCAATCATTTAACTGGAACTAGAACAAATTGCAATAGAAGGTTTTTTGGCTTTAACTTGTTTATTAGGTCCCTCTGATGAACATATAAAAAGTCTCCAACTTTTGGACACTGGGAAAGTGGTTAATTTGCATAAATTCAAGATGGCCGCCGTCCAAAGCTTCAATTTACAGATAACTTTTTTCTGGTTGCTCCTAGACCCTATAAATGTATTACAAACAACGTTTTTTGGCTTTAACCCTTATTTAGCGGCGAGCAACATAAGTCGAGTTAAATAAAGCTGGACTATGTGGCGGCGCTCGACATAACTCGAGTGGCAATTTCAGCACGTAATGTGGCTGAGAGAGAGAGACAAGTGGTGGCAGGAGACTAGCGAGCGTATGACTGCTCCAGACCACCGCGGCGAACCTACTGACACAAATCTCAGCTCCCTCCTCCCTCTCTCACTCGCTACATACTCAATTATGTACTGAAAGTACCGAATTACCTGCTTTTTGCACTCGCGTTGCACGGTTATTGCAAGAAAACTATCCATCATACAAGGATCGTTATGGTGTCATTCGAAAGCTCTGTTTATGCCCTTTCAGGGATAGGTACTTGTTTTACGTTCTGGGTCTTATTTAGGCATGAAAATGATCACGTAAACAGCCCTATTTTGGCTAAAAACACCCCGCTGTGCGGTACACATAAATAAACCGCATAGGCCGCTCGTAAGGTGTTAACTTGTTTATTAGGTCCCTCTGATTAACATAAAAAAATCTCCAACTTTTGGACACCTGGAAAGTGGTTAATTTACAGCCGAAAAACCTTACAGACAGGCTGAACTGTCTCTTTCACAAGGGGTGACACAGGCACTTTGTGCTTGTATGGGTTTTTTGACCTGTTGTCCCTCTTTTTTATAAAAAAAAAAAAAAAAACCATGACGTAGTATGACCTCATTCAGAGCCAATTATGTAATTCATGATAGGAGTTCGTATTCACTTGGATCATCGGTGCTTGCATCAAAGTTGCTATTTTGACAGAGTCCTTTACATTGACCACATGCACTGGAACATTCAAGCTCATTCCGTTTGTAACTACAGCGTTGAGTGTCACAGTTGCCCTTACACTGACATCTGACCAATTTCAGTAGTGAATCAGGAGCCACTGGCGAATCCATCGTCTTCGGTTCAAGCTGTCCCTTCCGCAGACACCAGCCCCATTTCTCGGGGTCCACACAGTTCCCCATCCATTCCTGGACCTGACAATAAACTCGGAACGAGTGGTATTTGGCTGCATCGGTTGTTGGGGGAAGGCTGTGAACTTCAACGGTAGTTGAACTTTTTGCCACCTTGTTGCAAAACTTTGTCTTTCGCAGTCCGTCAAGGGTGTCATTTCCTTTTCCCCCGTACAAATAAACCAAGGCCTTTTCACCAGCTGATGATATCGCGTCTTTACTTCCACTTTGGCAACAGAATGCTTCTATACATTTCAAGAAACCGTTGTCTTCCCTCACTTTCCTCAAGGCAGCCCCTTTACCAATACCATACAGTCGTGAGGTTGTGTCACATCCACAGAGTGCATGGACAACTGGCAGGACACGACAGATGCTTTCACCGAGAGCTTCTGCTACTGAGTTAATATGCCAACATTTCCCACCTTCCTTGCTCGACTTGAAGTACAAATCATTCATCCCTCGTTCCGCATAATGACACAACAGCACCAACAAGTCTGTGTCCTCACCTATCACATATGTCACAGTTTCCCTTGCATGCTCAATTCCCTTCTTCGCAATCATGACATCTGCATCTGCTGGCGCATTGACACAGTCAATTCCATTTGCCTTGAATGTTTCACACAATAAGTCAATGAAGTTTTGCTTATTGTCCGAGTTTGACAAGAAGTTTTCCTTTTTTGACCGAAGGGGCATGGTTGGAGTGAACATCACCTTTTGACCAAAGACTCCTTTTGATCGTCGATTGTGTGTCATGTCCTTGGTAGTAGGTCCTGATTTATAACCGTCGAATACAACCACCGGGTTGAGAAAGTTTTTGGAAACATGCTTCATGTACATGCTTGCAATGTCCTCAAATGTGTCACCCTTCTTCCATGGAATCCTTTGCAATAAGGAACCACCATCCAGAACATGGGTCACAGTCCTTTCTTCCTCAAATGATTCCAATGACGACTTGGGAACAACAGCAGCTATCTCATCTCCTAGCTGTGGTTTATTGGCTTCCCTGAGCCTCCCCCACTTATCGAACAGAGCAGTAGGGTAGCTAGACAACTCATACGCAAAGACCTCTTCAACACCTAAGTCCCTGTTATTAGCAAAGATGAGGAGCCTCTGGAAAAGGAGCTGTGGGTCGATTGGTACTTTTTCAGCACTGATTGTAACCTTTGCACCCAACGACTCAACTTGATCTTTCTTCCTAAATGAAAAGTCAAAAGCATTGCTACCTTCCATCTTCTGCACAATGTTCATACCAACCTCATACAGTAAATGAGGATTGGCCGAGGCTGGTCCTGTCACACCGTTGGCAATATTCCTGAGTTCATTTGATTCTTGAAATGGATCATAATCCTTGAAGAATGCGAGAACCTTCTCTGTGTCCTTCCTATCTCGTTCACGCCTTGCTTCAGTCATTTCTTTGTGCTGCTCAGAGGTGTGGAAATGCTTCCCTGTCAGTTCTTGCATAACTTCACTCACCTCAGCGCAGGCTGGCATAGCAAGTAACCAGCAGGCGTTGCGTTTCCTCCATGCCCCTACCACGTGTCAATCCACCATTCGTTTTCAAAGAGCGCATCAAAACCTGCTCTATAACCAAGTCGCTTGGCAGTCCCACAGCCGATCACTTCGGCGGATCACAAATAGACCGGAGTTCAATTGACAGAACATGTCGGGGTTGAGCTGCTCAAGTTCAATCATGTCTTGAATGTACACATGGGCTGACTTGGCATAATTGTTATGACCACACGCTGCAAAGTACGGCAACATCTCCTGGAGTGTTCCGAGGTACAGTAGGAAATCGCCCATTCTCAGTGCCCTCAGGAAGCGACGCAGCAGGTCAATCATGTCCATGTATTGAATCCATAGCTTTCCCATCTTATGCTCTGCTAAGGAGCTCTTCTCAGCTTTAAGTTTTTCAGAAATTCTGTTGAAAACGTCTTTACTGCAGACTTCATCCGGTGAAACGTCTTCACGCAACAGCTTATCCAAAAGATCTGCAGCCTCCTGGAAGTCCTTGCATGCGTCAAGATGATGGGATTAGTATAGGCCTAGGCAAAATGTAATAGACAATAATGTGCAGTAAAGGTAGGGCTTGACCTAGAACAAATTGCAATAGAAGGTTTTTTGGCTGTAAGGTTTTTTGGCTGTAAATTAACCACTTTCCAGGTGTCCAAAAGTTGGAGACTTTTTATATGTTCATCAGAGGGACCTAATAAACAAGTTAAAGCCAAAAAACGTTGTTTGTAATACATTTATAGGGTCTAGGAGCAACCAGAAAAAAGTTATCTGTAAATTGAAGCTTTGGACGGCGGCCATCTTGAATTTATGCAAATTAACCACTTTCCCGGTGTCCAAAAGTTGGAGACTTTTTATATGTTCATCAGAGGGACCTAATAAACAAGTTAAAGCCAAAAAACCTTCTATTGCAATTTGTTCTAAGTCCAGCCCTACTTTGACTGGTCTAAAGTTGGATGTGTGGCATGCTACGGGCACTGATAATGTTTTGGCTTTGTTTGCAGGAGAACCCTCGCTGCTCAGTCAGTGTCTGTCGTGGGTGGAAGATCCGGGGTAGGCTACCACAGTATGTTGGTATAGCCTCCTGTCTTGGCTCGCGGTGTATTTTTGCGCTGGTGCTTGTTGGCTCGCGTGTGTAGCATCAGCGTAGGGTCGCAGGGCAGGCTTTGATTAGACGAAAATTAGGCTACATCTATAGCAGCCGCCAAAAACAACATTAAAATAAAGTATGAAAAAATTAAATAAAAACTCTTTCTTTTTAATAATTAATTTTAAGATAATATTGTAGCTGAGTACTGAGTGCAGATGATTTTCTCTCAGTAGGCTGGGCTTCTTAAAGCTCGCTCTGGGAGCACAATGTTATGAATTAATGTATTATGTTTGGGAAGGGTAATAAGATTTTTGTATATATAAAATGTTGTTGTATTTTTTTTTGAGGAGACTGAGCTTGCATTCCATGAGTGGCAGAGTGGCTAGGAGTGGCAGATTCTAGCGACATTCTGCCTGTTCAGATATGGGCTCATGGTTGAGTGTCCCATATCTTGGGGGGGGTGTGATGCCTCCCGGCGTTAGCAGAATGGTTGCGTGGGGCATTGCAGCTCGCTAGCGCTCGCCAGGATGGGGGGATGGGCTACAGTTGTCCTAGAATGATCTGCTTTATTTCGTTAGTGTCGTGTTGCCACAGACAGTCTAGAAGTGATCTTTGTTTTGGTCTGTGACCGCGCCTTATATTTTATATTCGCTATAATATAAATGATGCTTGTGTGGGAGGCGAGCGAGAGCGGGTGAGGGAGTACACCTGGCAGCGGGGGGTGGGCTGTGACGCGGCTCGCTTGAGCGCTGACGGCGTTGGCGGCCGGGTGGTCAACTAGTCCCTTCCCGTCGCGGCCTCATGTTTTTTACCAAGCTCAGAGCTGGCCTGACACGCGTATCGTCTACATCCTTTGCAATTCTGTCCCCCATACTCGCCACTTTGCATACTATTTCTCTCTCTCGACTTCTCCTTTCTCATTCTCTAATCTTTATTAAACTCAACATCCCTTCTGGTTTCAGCATAGACGTTCACCGTCGGCTAGTCGTATTGTACGCGAAGCTCTCAGATATTTCTATGTATTAGGCTTTAATGAGGTTTGGAGAGACGGACTTTTCCGTGTGTGTCCTCTCTCGGGAAGGTTGTAGATCGGTATATGTCTCCCTGGCAGGGTGTTGAGTGATTCTGCTTAGTTATTTAAATCTAGACTGGGGGTAAGGTTACTGTGTCGTTGTCTCCGATGTATGCAGTGTTAGCTAAGCCCTGCACGACATCGACAGGTACTGAGGGAGCCTAGGTTGTCTTCGGGTGGGTTTACTTTGCGAGCACAGCACTGTGGTGTGAGAGGGCCATAGCTTATCCCTCACAACATAGTGCTGCCTCTTTGTGTTGACTTCTGAGGGATCGCCAGGATAGAACTAGGTACTAGAGACCTAGATTTATCAAGAGAGCATCCCCGTCATATAACGTAATCTTCATTATACCACCTTCGGACAACGTTAGGCTACGAGCCGCATGCTCGCCCATTGTTGCCCTGCCTTGATACCCCAGCTAGACTTTATTAACCGAGCAGACACTGGTTAGAGATAAGCCCCCATTATTGTATGTATGCCACATTATTATTCACTGCACTTTTGAGCCGAGGTTGTTGTTGAGTGGCACAACCCTAGTAGGCTGTTGCGTTGTGTCACGAAGTATTTCTTTATTTGTCGAGCATTACTACCTTTGCGCAGTCTTTATTATTCGCCTGCCTATTATTACTATATGTCCTAGTATTTATTGTGACCCGTATTCTGCATTATAATTGTTTAAGATTCTTTACGAACATCTTCCCAGCATCAGACTTATTTCAGAAGTTTCCAGTTGATGTTGCAGGACTAGCATTGCACTTTCTTTAATACAGGAGTGCCAGTTATTTGAGTATCTACCGTAACGTTAAATAATCACGTTACTTATCTTTTCTTTGTGTAACCTAAACGAGTAATCTTTTACTGTTTGAGAATAGGCTGTTTCTTCGAGCGTCAGCCTAGTGTGTGTGCACCAGTTACCGAGTCATAGGATACCTCGTGGTCCAGGCACGACTCAGGGCGGTAATGGTGTTTTGTTTTCCAGTGTTTAAGGCAGGGGTTGGATCTAGTGTTACCGTTGTTGCATTTTGCCATTATCTAGTCCAATGTTGAAGAGCCCTGTGTCTTTGAGAACCTGGATCGTAACACCGTGTAGAAGGTGTTAATATGGTGTTGTACTGACCTTATAGACGGGTTAACACATTAAAGTAGTCAGTCCGTGTAGAAGGTGTTAATATGGTGTTGTACTGGCCTTATAGACGGGTTAACACATTAAAGTAGTCAGTCCGTGTAGAAGGTGTTAATATGGTGTTGTACTGGCCTTATAGACGGGTTAACACATTAAAGTAGTCAGTCCGCGTAGGTGTTATTATGGTGTTGCACTGGCCTTATAGATGGGATAGCACATTAAAGTAGTCAGTCCGTGTAGAACGTGTTAATATGGTGTTGTTATGGCCTTATAGACGGGTTAACACATTAAAGTAGTCAGCCCATGTAGAAGGTGTTAATATGGTGTTCTACTGGCCTTATAGACGGGTCCACAGTCCTGAGATGGTAGCCGGGGGATCCTGTGGGGATTAAGGAGGATACAAAGGGATTTTAGGAATTTGTAGGGTAGAGGGAGGAAGGGAATTCTAAGTTGGTTATTATCCTTTGTTATGTAAGCTATAATTTGTGTACTCACGATATACAGTCACGTGTACATTATCAGGATTACTTTTTGATCATAGTCTTTCTTAAGGGGAGGTTTTATGTTTGTTCCCTAGAACTCCATCAAGCTTGAAATTACACCCCTTGGACTACTTTCAAGATAAATTTGTATATTTTTCGGTAAATAATGTCCCGGCCAAATGGCGATTCCTCTTAAATTACAGGGTCGCTATCGCTCGCCAAGAAAATAGTCGACAACTAAATGACACGAAAGATCTTACAAGTTGACATAAATGTGGCGAAAGCTTTTTATATCGCCAAACTAATGAGGCGAACGTCTTACAAACTCAAAAGCAATGGGGGTAAATATGAGGAAAAAGGGGTCCATAATAAATCCCTTAAGTGGAAATCTCCCCTTAATGTTATCGTGGAGAGATACACATTAATGCTTAAAGATAATGTATGAATTGAAGTACGATTGTGCAGAGGCGTTCGGTTTCAGTTTTTAATTTGATGATCAATTAAAAACTATCATCATGCTTTTTATTGGGATCACAAACACACAAACTGTCTAATTGATCAAAAGATATATATAATACAATGATGGTGGACTGTTTATATATTCATAGCAATATTGAACATTTGACTATACAGTATAGTAAAAGTTTTACTAGTGATTATTTGCGAAAGTGTGAATCGTTTGACTGTAGGCTACAATATAATTATATAAGTCATCAGTTTACATAAATTAGTAATATATTGGGTGGATGGAGTCTTTTTGTTTTTAATAAATAAATAACAATCATCATCATCCCCACCACCACCATCCTCTCCTCCACCACAACCACCACCATCATCAACACCACCATCACCACCACAACCATCACCATCTTCAACACCACCCCACCCCCACCACCATCATCAACAACAACACCACCACCACCACCACCACCATCATCATGACTACCACCACCACACTTCTATTCTCGATACCCAAGCCGTCCCTGGAGTTTGTGTGATTTGTCGACACTGATCTGGGCCTCAACCTTCAATTAAGGAAAGTTTCCCTCTGGCGGAAATCAGGTTATCTGGAGGCTTTATAGGTGTGTGTGTGTGTGTGTGTGTGTGTGTGTGTGTGTGTGTGTGTGTGTGTGTGTGCGTGCGTGCGTGCGTGTGTGTGTGTGTGTGTGTGTTTACGTGTGTGTGTAATGCCTCCCACAAAAGCATACACCCCTTTTCACAAAACATACACACACACACAGCCAATAATTCACTAACAGGCGGTAACTAAGGCCAACAAAAAAGCCAAGTTAATGAGGTGGATGTATCAGAATATTTAATTCATTATCGGGGCTGTTATGTTTCCGAAATTGTCCTCCTACATGGGCTGAAATCGCCGATAATCTCTTTTATAACAGCAGGAACAGAGACTGGGACGCGTTATCATATATTATTTACAAAGAAGATATATATGTATATCTTTGCTGTCTGATTAATTAAATGTAGTTTGGCCAGCAAAGCCCTTCAAATATTAACACTTTTTCTACCGGCTACGTCTTTGTAATTTTATTCAAACTACAGTATATTTAGATGATTTTGTGCAGTTCAAGATGGATCTGTGGTAGTATAACCGATTAAGTGATAGTTCGAAGCCTGTTAACTGTTGGCGGCCCTTTATGAACTCAATAAAATCTTCTAATAATATCCAGAATAAAGTTAAAGGGACGTTACCGTTTTCACTACCGGTGCGGTAGTGAAAACGGTAAGTAGGCCTTATTGTAACTTCTTGTACCACTCTTTTGCCAATCCCCTGTCATATTTCCATTACACCATATGAAATAATACATCTATAACTTGATAGATGTGTACATGTTTGCGTGTATGTGTGTGTATATACTGTATGTATGTTTGTGTGTGTGTGAGAGAGAGAGAGAGAGATCGTTTGTCTATATATTTGATATTTGTCCTAATATCTCTTATCTCTATCGTCCATATTGTTCTAGATCAAGTTCACTTCTGATCTTTTAACATCAGGTATTCTCTCTTCACTACCATCATTAACATCAGCATAGTGAGGCCAATAATTATTAGTTGTACGAGTCAACAATACAGATTACGGAAGATATATTTCTGCGGCCATTTTGCTAGGCTATTTAAGTCTAGCAGTCAGACAGTCAGTCGGTAGCCAGCCCTTACTCCCACAAGGGGTAGGTAGGATCAGCAAGAGACACGAGGAAGGAAAAACAGGTGACAAGAGAAAAACACATAACATTTCTCCCCCCCCCCCCCAAAAAAAAAAAAAAAAAAATGAAATGAAATCACAAATAAAAAGAGCACACGAGCATTCAGAAGCACCAATCACCTAACAGCCCACGAGCTCAATGGCTTCACCTCAGATCTAGCAGTGTCTGGATACAGTTTGGTATGGTTTAACGATATCATATTAACTTTTGTAAACATTTATATACATAGAGCATTTTATGATATAATAAACTAAATACTACTTTCCCGTTTCATTTACATATAGGCCTATTAACATTTTCAGTACCAGTACCGTCCTTTCAACTTTAGGCTAGCTACCTATAGGCCATTAATTCAGTCTGAGAAGGTCCTACAGCAATTAACAGGCTTCGAACAATCTTAATTAACCCTTCTTATTACTATAATTGATTCCTGTGCTGCACAATAATCGTCTAAATATAGCTAGCATAAAATACAGACGACGTCGTACTCGCCGGTGCAGAAGCGGCTAATTATAAATTTAGAAACACTTCATAAAACAATACAATGAATAATCTAAGTAATAAATGTCTCACCCAACAACAAACATCTCCCAATGAAATTAATGAAAACATGTGCTCCTCCCGGGATTCGAACCTGGGATAGCACATACAGATCTCAAACACTCTAACCATTACACCACCGACAATATGAGGCTTACAGTATAATGTGTACAATATAATTATTAATTATGCCCAATCCCCTATGTGACCTGAAACTACACCCACAAACCTACCCTTCACACACGCCTCACCGCCACAACTGATAAATACACAAGTAATTAATATTATTTTCCGAGAGGGCAGAATTGCTTGTGGAAGCAATTAATATTGTGTTATATTATATTTGTATATATTCGGGAAATGTGTGTGTGTGTGCCAGAGTTAGTGAGTGAGCAGGTACGTAAGAGTGTGTGTATGTCAATGTTTATCATGAAACACACACACACACCTATGCAAACACATACACAAACACACACACACCCAGGTAAACCCACCCTCACACACACACACTTCAACATAAAGGAAACATTAACGAGGCGAGGACAAACTTGTCTTGTTATTCAGCAGTTCAGGTCGGTGAGTTAGTGAGGAGGAGCAAGTGAATTATTGTTAAGGGGAGATTTCCAATTGAGGGATTTTTGTTCTCGACTCCTTTTTCCCTCACCTTTCGCTCCATTGCTTTTGAGATTTTAAAACGTTCGCCCCATTAGTTTGGCGATTTTAAGAATTTTCGCCCCATTTCTGTCAATGTTAAGACCTTTCTTGCATTTAGGTGTCGATTATTTCCTGGCGAGCGATAGCGAGCCTGTTCAGAGGAACCGGCCTTCGACATTTGTCTTCCAAAAAATGTACATATCTATCTTGAATGGGGGTCAAGGGGATGTAATTATTATAAGCTTAATAGAGGTTTAGGAAAACAACAATTAACAATATTCCCTTAACCCATTCAGTACCGGTGACATCCTTTTTATTCAGCTTAGCATGGACGTCTACCCATTAAAATGCGACAGACTATCCTAGTTTATCCTTTTAGCCACCATATATCCTTCCTAAGATTCATAAAATCGTATAAATTTAGCTGAAATCATTATAACAGACGTCCCCGGTACAATAAGGGTAAAGGAAAATATAAACCCCTTCTATACCGGTGACGTATTTGTATTTGCTATCAGCAACATTTAGACAAATATATTCAGCTTAGGAAGGTCGATTACCAATTAATAGTCTACAAACTATCTCAATTAATTCTTCCAGCTACCATATATCCCTCCTAAGCTGTACAATATCGTTTACATACAGTATAGCTAGCATAACATACAAATTACGTCGCGAGCTTTAACTGTGGATGTAAGCGTTTGAAGCCTTTATATAAGTTATATACCTACTGTATATAAGACTGCTGCTACAATCATGAGATAATTACTGAACAACTGGTTCCTTTAACCCATTCAGTACCAGGGACGTCCTTTTCTTCATATTCTGCCAACTATTAGACGATTTTATTCAGCTTAGGAAGGACCTCTAGCAAAACTAAAGTTTTTAAGCTATATCAACCGACCCTTTTAACCCTAGTCTAGCGGGGGGTCTGTGGCCGTTTTGGGCCTTTTCAGGCCATTCTGACTGCTATATCAACCATCAGCATGAAAGGAACTGTATTGTGCCGAAAACTAGGTGGAAATCGCTACACAATGACACCACATACAGCTACGTAGCACTCGTGGAGCACTGACAGTGTTACCTCAAAGATGGAAGTTTAGCGGATTTTGCTACATTGTTCACTTTTAGCGAACTATTGGTCACACTGTCATCCTCCCGTGCGGTGGGGGAACTGGAGTTAGTGTGGGCCGGGAGGCCACAGATGTCGGACGTATGGTTCATTACTGTTCCACCCATTTTCACTCGATTTTCACCCATTTTTCACCCGTTTTTTGCCAGTTTCTTTAACTCGACTTATGTTGCGCGCCGCTCTTTAAGGGAACTACCACAGATCCTTCCCAAGCTGCAGAATATCGTCTAAATATAGCTAGAATACAATATAACACACGTAGCTGGTACTCAAGGAACGTTATATATATTTTAGTTTAGGTATATTTAGACGATATTATGCAGCTTAACAAAGATCTGTGGTTGTTAAATGGGTTGGTTGAGATAGTTTGAATCCAAATTATTGCTAGAAGTCCTTCCTAAACTGATTAGTATCGATGAATAGTAGCCAAAATTAAATGCAATTAATGTCGACGGTGTTGAAGGGGTTAACGCAGGAAAGAGTCAGAATGTAGATAATTTGATTGCGGTTATCACTTGTATGGTTCTATAACAGAAGTTGTCACCCCCAAAATGCTTATAGAAGTCTCCCTAGTTATCGTGTGTGCCTTCTAAGGGGATGTTAGTATGTTGTTCCCAAGACTTCCATTAAGCTTAAAAGTACACCCCCACAAGATCCTTCCTTAAAATAAATGTGTACGTTCTTCGGTAGGATTTTCGGAGAAGAAATTGACTCAGCACAGGACAACCAGGAAGGAGGACCGAAGACAACGAGGACGGCGACCTGCGAAGGTATTAAATGTAATCCGTCAAGAACCACACATTTGGATAAAGCTCCACCAACACGACCCAAATTAAAAACCGCCAGGGATAACGATTGAGGACCGAGGACAGTCATGAATGTAAATGTAGATCCGTCCAGAACGAAAAATTCGATTAAAGAGCGTTCTGTGAGTTCTAAAACCGCAACTTTGAAGGTTTTCTATTCAAACGCTCGTAACATACACAATAAATTTTCAGATTTATTGAAACGAGTGTTTACAGAACATTATGATGTGATTGGCATAACAGAATCTTGGCTCAATACAGAAGATAGAGACTTTTTAGCAGAGTATTCACTTCCCGGTTATGTAATGTTTGAGAAAAGCCGAATAAATAGAAATGGAGGTGGCGTTTTACTTTATATCAAAGAAAGTCTTAACCCGACCCTCTTGTCAAAACCTCAAATTGTGAACGTCGACACATCTTTTGTGCTAATGAAGAATACTAAAGGTACAAAGATAATACTTGCATTAATAGTTAAATTTTTTAAGTATGTTATAGCTGAAGTTCTGAGTCGAACCTGTACTTCTCTC
This sequence comes from Paralithodes platypus, assembly GCA_032716605.1. NCBI lineage: Eukaryota > Metazoa > Arthropoda > Malacostraca > Decapoda > Lithodidae > Paralithodes > Paralithodes platypus. The sequence goes on from CM064524.1 coordinate 21,268,628, forward strand.
AGAAGGCTGGGCTAGTAGAAGCTCGCTCTAGGAGCATAGCAGTATGAATTAAGCTATTGTGTTGGGAGGGGTTGTAATTTTTGTTGTTGATGAGAACTGAGCTTTGCCTTCTTTGTTGCGAAGTGATTAGGGGTGGCGAGTCTTATCGGCGTTCTGCTTGTCAGATATGGAGCTCATGGTTGAGCGTCTAATATCTTGGGGGGGGTGTGACGCCTGCAGCTTAGCAGAACGCCACGTGGGCTCAGCCGCTCGCTTGGCCACTCGCTAACACTCGCCAGGGCAATGTATTTGGCTACAGTCTATCTACAATGTTGTACTTTCTTTCTTGTGAATCGTCATGTCACAGGCAGTACAGAAGTGGTCTTTATTTTCATCAGTTATAAGTTTACTGTATAATACTGAATGATACAGCTAGAGAGTGTGAGTGAGTAAGTGCAGGAGGCAGAGGGTAGTCACGTAGTGTTACACGTTGTCTCGGTGACGTCATGCCACGGCCGGGCCCTCTGAGTGGCTGGCCGCCTCACCACCCTCCTGCCGCATCAGGAAGTGGTCCCCCCGCACTCCCTGCTGCCTTGTGTCTTCCTTGCTCAGAGCTTGCCTGACCAGCATACTCTTCACATCTCCCTTGCTACCTGTCCCCGACTTCTACCTATAGAATACTTTCTCTCTCTCTCAACTTCTTACCTCTCATTCTTCCAATCTATTTAATATTATAACTCCCCTTTGGTTCTGCACGATTTCATATATCGGCCATCGTATTATATGCTGAAGCTCTCAGATATTCCATGTTTAGATAGACATTTTGGAGTGGTTAACATTTTGTCTGTAGAAGTTCAACACACTCACGGTGTCTCCCTACCTTTTGCTTGGTTGTCTGCTGGGCTATTTAATGCTAGACTGGGGTAAGGCTATTGTTGTTGTGATTTCCGATGTGTACCAGGTTTTGTTGAACCTGTACAATCGCAACGGATACGTGGGAAGCCTAGGTTGTCTTTCTGACTGTGTACCTTGTGAGTTTAGCACTGTGTTGCGAGTGAGGGTTTTGCCTCTGCCACCCAACACTGTGCTAACTCGTTTTGCTTTGACTTTGAGAGGGTCGCCAGGAGAGAACCAGATACTAGCGATCTGGATCTCTCAAGAGAGCACCCCGTCATTTTAACGTAATTTGGCCATACAGTCTTAAGGACCTCGCTAGGCTACGAGCCGCTTGCTCAGCCATTGTTTCCTAGCCTACTACATCCCAGCTAGACTTTATTCGCCTAGCAGACACCCGATTAAGATTATAAGCTCTTATGTTATGTATGCAGCATTTTTATTCACGTTGATTGTAAGCCTTGGTTGTTGTTGAGTTGCACAACCCGAGCAGGATTTTGTGTTGCCTGAGGAAGTACTTCTTTTGTTGTTGGAGATAATACTGTTGTGCATTTATCGTTATTCCCGTGCCAGTTAACACTGTATGTCCCTATACTTGTTATATCTTGTTCCTGCTTTATATAACAGTTCAAAATCCGATTATATCATCTTAAGCAGCATCAGACTTTCTTCAGAAGATTCCTGCTCGATGCTTTAGGACTTTCGTTCACTTTCTTTAATATAGGAGTGACAGTATATTATTGTTTAGAGTAACTTTAATTATACCTTCTTCTTGTTTGCAATAAATAATTCCAGTGATTTAATTAAGCTCTCTATCCTTTTCCTTGTATACATTATTAACGTAATTGTATGTTATTGTGATCAGGCTGTATCTGAGATCATCAGCCTGTAGTAGTAGTGCATTTATACCGAGTTATAGGATACCCCGTTATCGCAGATTTAACTCTGGAGGGTATAGGTGTTTTTGTGCGCCGGCATTATAAGTTCGAGGGTTGGATCTAGTGTTACCGTTGTGGCTGTGTGCCTTTCTAGTCCAATGATTAAGAGCCCTTGTTTTATACGAGTCCCGGTCGTAACAGGTTCTTTACCCCTGCACAACTTCTTGCTCTGTACAGGGGCACAGTGCGGCCTTGTATTGAGTATTGATCACATGTGTGGGGAGGATCCTCTCCCACAGCACTTCTAGATAAGACAGAAAGGAAAGCATTTTGTATCATTGACTCCCGTCCACTCACCGATTCTCTGCAATCTCTCTCTCTCTTCGCCGCAATGTTGCATCTCTCTCGCTATTCTATCGCTACTACAATAATCAATGTTCCTCAGAGCTCTCTTAATGTATACCACCTCCTCTACGTAGGGTACGTAGTACCCGTCTTGCAACACAATCTCACCCCTACTCTGTACAGTTCTCCAACTCCAGAGTGAAACGATACTCCAAATATTTCTTCTATTCAACAGCTGAGCTCTGGAACCCTCTCCCTGAATCCATCTTTCCCTCATCCTATGACTTAAATTGTTTAAAACTCTGTGTGTCCGGACGTTTTGCCTCGAACGTTCCTTGATTTTGGCCCTGTCACTCCTTCAATTCTGCGTGAGGCACTTGTTACAGACAGTTTTGTCTCTTGTCTCCTTCATCCACATAGAAAAAACAAAACAAAAGTTGTTCTTGCATCTTTTCCCTAGTTTCTCATTCGTTTTTTATTAATTCAACAAAGTTATTATCATCAGAGTTGTCCTTAATATTTTAGTTGCATAGAAACGTTTTTGTAAAGATATCAGAGATTTGACCATTGTGAGAATTTTCATAAATTATTTTAGAAACTTTATTCATACTTTTCCTATGTTTTATCTCTTTCCAAAATTATGTTTTGTCTTTAAATTTAAACTTTTCAATTATAGATTTACTAATTTTGTTTTTCTTTCGTTTGCCCTGCAATGCTTCAGTAGTAGTCATCATCATCATCATCATCATCATCATTAGTTATATTTCGTAAAACAAGTTTACAGACAACAAATTATAACTGACTTGGAAAATTAATTCCCTAAAGTCCTAAAACAATGTTATCACTTAGGAATAAACAATTAAGGATACATCTGGAAACTACCGCATACTTTTACTACACTATACACTCTGCTACAGCAAGACCAAGACTGAGTGTGAGAGCCGTCTCATCTGAGAGTAACGTTTCACTCTTGGGTTGGAGAGTTGCACATATATATATTTTGTTTTAATGCATACAAGGTTAAAGGAAGTAGCAGTTTCGGCATTCAAAATTGTATTATTCAGAGATTCTATATTTGTTATTAATCTTCGTTGGGGTTCGGACAGCAGGTGGATAAGGTTAGCAATGTGCATGGTAATTCGACGTTTTCCTAGTCTTCTAGCATCTTGAAGGAATGATTACATCATGAAAAATTACAGGTATATTTACAGGTGAGTAGGTCAGGGGGCGAGGAGGTGGGGCTACTGTGTGCTTGGGTGCCTGCCATTGGTAGTGGGTAGCCTTCTAGTGAGTCGCGCTGCATCTTCTCTGTGGATGGCTGGGGGTGGGCGAAGTTATCGTTGATTAGCTGCTGAAAATGTATGAAAATGTATTACCTGGCTTTACTAATATATATATATATATATATATATATATAAATAAATAGAAAAACCAGCGCTGGGATGAACATCTTTATTGTGGGACGTTTCGGCTTACACACAAGCCATATTCAGCCTAAAGTAAGACAAAGAGGGCCTACATAAATATTTGCATATTACATATGGTTAATATTTAAAATGTGTAGGAGGATTATGATTAACATTAGAATTAAATTATATACTAAAATTAAGTAGGTTGGCAACACGAAATACAAGTAAATTGTACGAAAGGGGTGAGACAATATTAAAAACAACAACAGTGTAGAAACGGGTTCGCATTAAAGTAGAATGGGGTCGCAGAAATATCATTGTAAACACCGAAGATTTTTGAAAAGACGGAAAATGCCTGTTATGCACGAAATACATAAAATTAGCATGAAAGGCAGTGAAACTATATTAGCAAGCCACTAAAGTAACGTTATTACAGTTGGAAATTGAAAATTGAAAACTAATTAAATAATTCAGAGAATCAGATAAAATCACTAAGTATTAAAATATATAAAAGTGTAAAAAATTAAGTGTTAATTATAATGCAAAACACATTGAAATAGTACGAAGGGGAGGGTGGAGGGGGCGGGGGAACTATATAGGAAGACATTGCACTAAAGTAGAGTGTGGTTAAGGAATTAGTATAGAATGTGGAAATATCTAATAAGAAAATATAACTAATGGAAGAGATCCTACATAATAAAACTGGAAAACATACCACATGATAGTTATAGGCAAAGTAAAGAGGTGGAAGTCTCGTGTGTGCCCAGGGTTGGGTGCACTTTTTGAAATAAAAGAGACTCAGATAAAAGGCGTGTGATGTCGTCTATGGTTGTGTGAAGAATTGAGAAATCCGATGGATGTATTGGGTGGCCTGAAACTTCAGAGTGTTCTCTTATGGCCGAATGAGAAGGTTTTGATAGAGGGAAACCAGTTCTAAATGACCTACCCCGATGCTCCGAAATCCTAGCAGTGAGATGGCGCTTTGACTGTCCAATATAAGTGGAATTACACCCACTACATTTGAATAGATACACCACTGAGAATTGCAGAGATTCGGGAATTCGGTCTTTGAACTTGAAACAATTACCCAAGGAACTCTGTGACTTAAATACAACTCTTAATGATACTTGTGGATAGAAGTCCCGAAATAGATTAGTTACCTTGTTTCTTATGGCAAATTATTGTTTGCCAATGAAAGGGATTGTAAAATAAATAATAGCTTTCGGAACTGCCATATCTTCTTTGGGTGATGAACGTAATAAATGATCTGTTTGCCGATATAATTGTTGATGAAATCAAGTGGGTAGCCGTTAAGGTTCAGAATGTTTCTCAGGTGTTCCAATTCTAAATGCAGAGCAAAAGAAGATGAACAAATATGATATGCCCGTGTTACTAATGTGACTATGAAATTTCTTTTAAACTGAATGGGGATGTTAGAAGTGAGTTTGGTTGGAAGCCCTATGAAGGTGGGTTTTCTATAAACAGATTTGATGAAAGTGTCGTTCTTTTTCTCAACAAGCACATTTAAAAAGGGTAATTTATTATTTTCCTCAGTTTCACAAGTGAACTTCATGTTAGGATGTTTAGAGTTTATGTAATCAAGAAAAGGGGGAACATGAGTTGAAAATTTAACCCTTATTTAGTGGGGCCCGACTTAAGTCCGTATCGAAAAAATTGGACTATGTGGCGGGGCCCGACTTAACCCTCTCGCATTTTTAGGACGCGATCGCGTCATAACGCCACCCCTCGAAGAGTGGTCGTATGACGCAATCGCGTCATAATGCCACCCGTAAGTTAGAAATATTCGTAGTAAATAAGTTTATGACGCGATTTGGACGCATTTTTGGCTGGTAAGTTAGCCATCAGTAAGTTACAAAAATTAAATATCTGGCAACCCCCTAGCGTCCCTGTGCGGGGCTTTGTTTCACCAGTTGTGAGCCGGCCGCCAGTCTGTGAGGTAGTACTCCCGGACCTTTAAATCTCGTCTCGCCTCCATTGCCCGCCATGGAGCGGGTTTCAGGCGGGCAAATCTTGATTATTTATGTACTAAGAGACAGTGTATCATCAATTTGTGGCTATCTATTTATAATTTATGTATATAACTCGTTATTTGTGACTTTGTGCCTCGTTGTTCGCCTCTCCATAGCCAGCCATGTGTGTTTAGGCGGCTAGAATGGACCCAGTGGAAGTGTTGTGAACTGTGAATAATAATATTATTTATATCATATTCGTAGGGTTAGTGTAGTAAGCATTCGTAGTCACATTCCTAACTTATGTTAGGTTTGTGATTACGAATGTAAGCTAGGCTATACGTGTGTGTCGTATATATATTGCCCTAAAATCTTCATTTTTGCTTGAAAGACCAATATATTTATGAATAAATACTACATACGAAGTATAATAAAGCTGTAATTACGAAATATAGTTGTGTTTTGCCCATTTTTGGCATTATTTTATGCCCAATTGGGCAATTTTTAGTGAATACACAGTTTTATTTGAGTGAAGTAACTAACAGTGAAGTGTGGATAGATAATAAACAATTTTTTTAGACAAAAATGTCACGGTAAGTACAAATATGTCACGGTAAATAGCCTGACATAAAAAATACAAGACTTTTATGCGCCACTGTACACTACACTACAGCAGTGAACCTTTGGACAGCCACAGATGTCTGGGTAAAGTACCTAAGGTAATCCCATAATTACTTGCCCGCTGCGGGTCAGCACTCCTTGACATTTTACCTTTTCCTCACAGCTGGGATATTTTATATGTTTAGGCTTGGGCTAGGCCTATCTTTATTTTATATATATATATATATATATATATATATATATATATATATATATATATATATATATATATTCGAGCATTTTTATTTTTATTTTATACATAGGCCTATTTTTCTTTATTGTGATTTATTATAAGTTTTATTTATTTTATTTATATCATTTTATTTTATTTATAATTTTGTTTCATTTAAAAAAAAATTTGTATTGTTCCTGTTCCCCAGGGTGTCAATGGGACACCCCCTAGGTCCAGAGCAAGGGCAGGGCCAATAATCGAGTATTTATATAGTTATTTTATTTATATTTTTATTTATTATAGTTTTTATTTATTTCATTTATAGGCCTATCATTTTATTTTATTTATAATTTTGTTTCATTTATATATTTGTTTTTGTTATTGTTCCTGTTCCCCAGGGTGTCAATGGGACCACCCCCTAGGTCCAGAGCAAGGGCAGGGCCCATAATCGAGTATTTATATAGTTATTTTGTATATATTTGTATTTATTATAGTTTTTATTTATTTTATTTATAGGCCTATAATTTTATTTTATTTATAATTTTGTTTCATTTATATATTTGTTTTTGTTATTGTTCCTGTTCCCCAGGGTGTCAATGGGACCACCCCCTAGGTCCAGAGCAAGGGCAGGGCCCATAATCGAGTATTTATATAGTTATTTTATACATATTTTAATTTATTATAGTTTTTATTTATTTTATTTATAGGCCTATCATTTTATTTTATTTATAATTTTGTTTCATTTATATATTTGTTTTTGTTATTGTTCCTGTTCCCCAGGGTGTCAATGGGACCACCCCTAGGTCCAGAGCAAGGGCAGGGCCCATAATCGAGTATTTATAGTTATTTTATATATGTTTTTATTTATTATAGTTTTTATTTATATTATTTATAGGCCTATCATTTTATTTTATTTATAATTTTGTTTCATATATATATTTGATTTTGTTATTGTTCCTGTTCCCCAGGGTGTCAATGGGACCACCCCCTAGGTCCAGAGCAAGGGCAGGGCCCATAATCGAGTATTTATATAGTTATTTTATGTATATTTTTATTTATTATAGTTTTTATTTATTTTATTTATAGGCCTATCATTTTATTTTATTTATAATTTTGTTTCATTTATATATTTGTTTTGTTATTGTTCCTGTTCCCCAGGGTGTCAATGGGACCACCCCCTAGGTCCAGAGCAAGGGCAGGGCCCATAATCGAGTATTTATATAGTTATTTTTATATATTATAGTTTTTATTTATTTTATTTATAGGCCTATCATTTTATTTTATTTATAATTGTGTTTCATTTATATATTTTTTTTGTTATTGTTCCTGTTCCCCAGGGTGTCAATGGGACCACCCCCTAGGTCCAGAGCAAGGGCAGGGCCCATAATCGAGTATTTATATAGTTATTTTATATATATTTTTATTTATTATAGTTTTTATTTATTTTATTTATAGGCCTATCATTTTATTTTATTTATAATTTTGTTTCATTTATATATTTGTTTTTGTTATTGTTCCTGTTCCCCAGGGTGTCAATGGGACCACCCTCTTGGTCCAGAGCAAGGGCAGGGCCCAAAATCGAGTATTTATATAGTTATTTTATATATATATTTATTTATTATAGTTTTTATTTATTTTATTTATAGGCCTATCATTTTATTTTATTTATAATTTTGTTTCATTTATATATATATTTTTTTTTTAATTTTTCCTGTTCCCCAGGGTGTCCATGGGACCACCCCCTAGGTCCAGAGCAAGGGCAGGGCCCATAATCGAGTATTTATATAGTTATTTTATATTTTATTTGATTATTTATTTTTTATATAAAGGTTACCGTATATATACTTTTTTTTTTCTTGTCCCCTTCCCTGTTGTGTTGTTCTTGTTCCCCAGGGTGTTTGGCCAAAGAGCCCCAAGGTATAAATATATATATTCTTATAATGCCATACTATGACTACGTCATGGTGTACCCCTTTTGAATTACAAAATGCGGAACTATACCGTCATGAATCCATTATACTCACGTCATCTGGAATCGGATAATAATGCAAAAACTATGACTTATGTCATGGTGAACTATTCCAACGTTATATGGATCCAGTGATGGCAACTTGCGTCATAACTATCAACGTCAATTACGTTTTTCCTTTATTTCCATTTCTTGGTTTCAGCATCGTACGCTGCCGCCAACTAACGCCAGCCTACCGCCATACGCCAGCCTACCGCCATACGCCAGCTGCCATGTCGGACAAGAGGGATGTTAAGAAACGTTTGCGGGACTCCCAGCTGGAAGATGTGGTCAACGAGGTGCTGGACCTGACGACGATGGATGAGACGGCGATCATCAAAGTGGATATAGGCCTCCTGGGGAAACCACTCTAAAAAAATAACGAGTCAAATGCAGTTCCTGGTGGCTTGGAAATCTGCATATTTCTGTGGTTTGACACCTTATATATATATATATATATATATATTATATATATAATATATATATATATATTTATATATATATTATATATATATATATATACATATATATATATATATAATATATATATATATATATATTTATGACATCTTGTATATACACTATATATATATATATATATTTATGACACCTTGTATTTATATATATATACCCACACACACATTCACACATTTTTTTTACCATTCATGATATTTTGTTTGACACCTTGTATATATATAATTATTATATAATATATATATATATATATATATATTTATGACAGCTTGTATATATATATATATACATATATATATATATATATATATATGTATGACATCTTGTATATTGGTATATATATACCCACACACACATACACACATTTTTGTTACCATTCATTATATTTTGTTTGACACCTTGTATATATATATATATATATATATATATATATATATATATATATTTATATATTACTTTATTTGTGTGTACAATAGAATTATTTCTGAATTTATTACTTGATGATAACCTGGCTTTCTTGTTTTGTTTTTTCAGTGTCTACCCAGGAGCCATTTCCCTTCTCGTTGGAAAAGGGTTGTGGCCCTATCAGGTAAGTAAAATTGACAACTTCATGACGACTTCTATGAACATTATACAATTATTGGCAAGGAAAATTATATAAAAGTGTTGTATATTGTGGCAAAGATAAACAACTGTATAAACATTCTCATTTATTTACAAAACAATAGCAGTGCATGGAAACAATTGCGCATAGCTCGCGAACCAATAACGCTATATTATTTTTGTTTTCACCATTAGAAAGAGCATAATTTTCCGATGACGGTGATATAAACAGTTATATACGTATCCGAGCAAATAAACCAATGCCGAGGTTGGGAACAGCTCGGAACCTGGCTAGCATCAGAGGAAAAGAGAAGGGTGAAGCGTAAATATTCGCATTTTGGCTCTTCATTTCAAATATTCATAGCGCAAAAAGTATTTGTCCTAGGAACTTCTAGTTTGTTTTATACTCATAAGTATTATTTGCCGTATTCATACAGCTTAAATTTAAAACCATACACTTTGTAGCAATGAAATACATCGAAAATGTTATAAACCATATCTATTATTTTTTTTTTCGGTCACTGCATGGAAACAATTGCGCATAGCTCGCGAACCAATTACGCTATATAGGTGTTTTCACCATTGGAAAGAGCACAATTTTTCGATTCTGTTGATATATACAGTTATATACGTATCCGAGCAAATAACGCAACCACGAGGTGGGGACCAGCTCGGAACAGCAGAGGTGTTCCTCGCGGTGGTCCTCGCGGTGGTCCTCGCGGTGGTCGTGGCCTTGCTCGCGATCCTGCCCCCCGATCGTGATGCCGGTTGGACCGACACCCCCTTCGACCCCCAGCCTGATCTGTTCTCAGGGACCCCTGGCATGCAGGTTCCAAAGCCGGTGACTCCTCTCCAGTTCTTCCAGCTCTTCTTCACAAGGGAGATGCTGCAATACCTGGTATTGGAGACAAATGCTTACGCCAAGTTCGTTGACGGAGCAGCCGCTCTTTGGCACCTGTTTGGTGAGGAGGAAATGGCCAAATTCCTTGGCCTGTACTTCCTCATGGGCATCACCAAGATTCCTTCTCTGAGTCACTACTGGCGTTCAACTCTCCTTCACGACTACCCAGTATTTCGGAGAACGATGAGTAGGACTAAGTTTCTAGCCTTGTTGAAGTATTTCCATGCTTTCAACAACAAGGCAGTCTGCAGGCAGAACAAGGACAGGCTTGTGAAGGTTCGGACGGTGATGGAATACCTACTTGAAGGCTTCAAGCTGGCATACATCCCCGCCGAAAAGCTGTCCCTTGACGAAGGCAGCCTTGGATGGAAGGGTCGCCTTTCATTCAAGGTTTACAACCCAATGAAGCCGACGAAGTACGGTGTCAAGCTGTACATCCTGGCAGAGGTGTTGACTGGCTATGTGTGGGACTTTCGGGTCTACACCGGTCCGGGTACATCTCTCCAGGAGACGGTGGAGGGTCTCACGGAGTCCTTCAGAGGCCAGGGGTACAGGCTGTACATGGACAACTATTACAACTCAGTTGACCTGTGCCAGCAAATGCTCACACACAACATCTATGTGTGTGGCACCCTGCGCCTTGTACGAGGAGCTCCTAAGCGGTTGTGCGACATTGCTAAAGCAAAACAGCTTGAACGCGATGCGACATTAGCAATGAACAACGGCTTAACCATGGTCCTACTTTAGGCGAGACAAGCGCATTGTCAACATGGTGTCCACTTTCCACAACCAGGACACCATCCCGAAGCTTGTCAGTTTCAAAGAGAAGGACCAACAGGGCAAGTGGCGTCGTGGACAGAGGGAGATCTTCAAACCTGTTTGCGTTGGAGACTACAACATCCACATGGGGGGGGTGGATCACTTCGACCAGATGGTCCAGTACTACCCCATCCAGCGAAGGACGGTCAAGTGGACGAAGAAGATCACCTTCTACTTCATCCAAATGGCCCTCTTCAACGCCCATGTCCTGTACAGGAAGTGCTACCCAAGGAAGAAGATGACATTGCTGGACTTCCAGGAGCACATCTGTATGTACTTCCTTGCTGCACTTCAACCCTGCAGAGTGGCCTATGTCGGGGAGGCCAGTCCACCGAGCACAAGATCTGCCGCGTGACCAGCGTGAGCCACAGAGGCATTCACGCAGGCAACGGCAACCCGGTGGATCATCTGGGTGATGACTCCCCAGCCCCTGCTGCTCCTGACAAAACTCCACTCTCTCCTGTTGCTGCTCTTGGTGGAGGCGTTGAGAGGGCACCACGTCTCGATGTCCCCTCCCCACCACCAGAACCAGATGATGCTGCTGCTGATGGTGCTGCCCCGGGGGGAAACTATGTCCTGGTTCAACCCCCCGTGGTACTAGCACCTGATGCAGCTGCTGCTGGTGACGATGGGGAAGCAGCTCTTGAAGCTGCCAACCAACCGCCACCAGTACTGGAAGCAGCAGGAGCGGTGCGAGTCCGGAGACCTCAACCTGGAGTTGTCCCAAGGCCCCGTCCTATTGTTCTGAACCATGTCCGGTTGAACAGGGCCTTGGACCATTCTCGGCAGAGGATTCCGGCCAAGAAGCGACTCCGTTGCTATTACTGCAAAATAATGAACGGCATTCGCAAGGACACAAGCTTCCGCTGCACGACTTCCACCGTTGCCCTCTGCATTGACGTCAACGACTGCTTCAACCTTTTCCATCATCACAATGCAGGTGTCCTATAGTCAGGAGCCATGTGCAATCATTCATTCATTGATTCATTCATTTCTCTTCTCCATTTCTCTTCTTCATTCACCCGGCTTCATTCACCCACCTTCATTCACCCACCTTCATTCGCCCACCCTCGTTTACCCACCGACATTCACCCACCGACATTCACCCACACATTCACCCACCGACATTCACCCACCTACATTTACCCACCTTCATCATCAAAGTGGATATAGGCCTCCTGGGGAAACCACTCTAAAAAAATAACGAGTCAAATGCAGTACCTCCTAGGGTGGCTTGGAAATCTGCATATTTCTGTGGTTTGACACCTTGTATATATATATATATATATATATATATATATATATATATATATATATATATATATATATATATAAATAGATATATATATATATATATATATATATATATATATATATATATATATATATATATATATATATATATATATATATATGTTTGACACCTTGTATATATATATTATTATATATATTATATATATATATATTTATGACACCTTGTATATATATATATATATATATATATATATATATATATATATATATATATATATATATATATATATATATATATATATATATATATATATATATATATATATATATATATATATATATATACCCTCATACACATTTTTGTTACCATTCATTATATTTTGTTTGACACCTTGTATATATATATATATATATATATATATATATTACTTTATTTGTGTGTACAATAGAATTATTTCTGAATTTATTACTTGATGATAACCTGGCTTTCTTGTTTTGTTTTTTCAGTGTCTACCCAGGAGCCATTTCCCTTCTCGTTGGAAAGGGTTGTGGCCCTATCAGGTAAGTAAAATTGACAACCTTCATGACCGACATGTCTTCTATGAACATTATACAATTATTGGCTAGGAAAATTATATAAAAGTGTTGTATATTGTGGCAAAGATAAACAACTGTATAAACATTCTCATTTATTTACAAAACAATAGCAGTGCATGGAAACAATTGCGCATAGCTCGCGAACCAATAACGCTATATTATTTTTGTTTTCACCATTAGAAAGAGCATAATTTTCCGATGACGGTGATATAAACAGTTATATACGTATCCGAGCAAATAAACCAATGCCGAGGTGGGGAACAGCTCGGAACCTGGCTAGCATCAGTGGAAAAGAGAAGGGTGAAGCGTAAATATTCGCATTTTGGCTCTTCATTTCAAATATTCATAGCGCAAAAAGTATTTGTCCTAGGAACTTCTAGTTTGTTTTATACTCATCAGTATTATTTGCCGTATTCATACAGCTTAAATTTAAAACCATACACTTTGTAGCAATGAAATACATCGAAAATGTTATAAACCATATCTATTATTATTTTTTTCGGTCACTGCATGAAAACAATTGCGCATAGCTCGCGAACCAATTACGCTATATTATTTTTGTTTTCACCATTGGAAAGAGCAAAATTTTTCGATTCCGTTGATATATACAGTTATATACGCTTCCGAGCAAATAACGCAACCACGAGGTGGGGAACAGCTCGGAACCCGGCTAGCATCTCTGGAACAGAGATGGGTGAAGCGTAAATATTCGCATTTTGGCTCTTCATTTCAAATATTCATAGCGCAAAAAGTATTTGTCCTAGGAACTTCTAGTTTGTTTTATACTCATCAGCATTGTTTGCCGTATTCATACAGCCTATATTTAAAACCATACACTTCGTAGCAACGAAATAAATCGAAAATGTTATAAACCATATCAATCAATATATGTTTTCAAATTTGGAAAGAGGAGAAAAAATACTATTATTTGAGCAAAAAAAAAATATATGGTCATCACTCACAATTTAGAGCTAGGACGGTGTGAAGACAATTGCATGGGAAATAATTGTATTCCGGACTCATTTACACTTTCATATTTCGATTTATTTACATTTTGTTTTGTTTTATCATGTACTATAAATATTCCTCTTTCCATTGACATATGATACATCACAATAAACAGCATTCTGGTGGATGAAAATACAGAAAAACACAAGGCTTCGAAAACTCGCCCAGCCTGATATTTCATGGCAAATTAGAGAAGGTCTTACCATAAGTTACATATTTAACCCTCTCACATCCTTATGACGCAGAGGTTGCAAGATTTGCAATAAGAAATAGATTACTCTCACTCTTATAATTACCTCTCCAAAATTAGTTTTCTGCCCACAGCTAACTCAAAGACACCTGCAGAGGTTGAAGTAAATAAACTAAAGGTTTATAAATACCCCGGATGGTAACAAAGGCTTTAACACCTTACGAGCGGCCTATGCGGTTTATTTATGTGTACCGCACAGCGGGGTGTTTTTAGCCAAAATAGGGCTGTTTACGTGATCATTTTCATGCCTAAATAAGACCCAGAACGTAAAACAAGTACCTATCCCTGAAAGGGCATAAACAGAGCTTTCGAATGACACCATAACGATCCTTGTATGATGGATAGTTTTCTTGCAATAACCGTGCAACGCGAGTGCAAAAAGCAGGTAATTCGGTACTTTCAGTACATAATTGAGTATGTAGCGAGTGAGAGAGGGAGGAGGGAGCTGAGATTTGTGTCAGTAGGTTCGCCGCGGTGGTCTGGAGCAGTCATACGCTCGCTAGTCTCCTGCCACCACTTGTCTCTCTCTCTCAGCCACATTACGTGCTGAAATTGCCACTCGAGTTATGTCGAGCGCCGCCACATAGTCCAGCTTTTTTTAACTCGACTTATGTTGCTCGCCGCTAATTAAGGGTTAAAGTATCCCTAATAGGCTCAAAAATTGCGTCAGGACGTGAGAGGGTTAAGTTACCGAATGCGGGAGGGTTAAGTCCGTGGGCGTATTCCCGCCCTAATTTAGGTGGAAAGCGAAACCTGGTGGTCAGGTGGTGTACTACAAGGTCCCACCCACACATCCCCACTGTGTGACCATGACTCAGTAACCCTCAAGCAGCCGTAATGGAATGTCAAGATTTGCCCGTGTCCCATTCGGTGGCTGCCACCCCTAGTGCGTCGCGCCACCCTACTCATCACGCCCCGCTCACCGCCCAGGATCTAGATATCATGATGAACTCTTCAGAACTTTCTAATAGGCTGTTGAATGACACATTGGAAGGTCTGGGTGAGAGTTTTGATAGTGTGGATGACTCGGAAGACGAAAATATGCCGATTATAGGCTTTCACCCCAAGCATAATTTGCGTGTCGCAAATGTTGTGGTTGATGTTGCACAGGACGTTGAGCAAAATGGAGACGTTCCTGACGAAGAACATACTGGTGTGGGTGTTGGTAAGTACAATTTACATTTTATAATTGCTTGAAAGTTTGATTGCAAGCATTTTATAGCGTATTATTGCAGGCGTTCGGTAAATTTCTCATGATAACCAGGGTGTACGGTACATTTCTCACGATAATACAAGCAACAACGAAGCTTGGCGAAGATTGTGGTCTACAATATACCTTTTTATAATTGCATGTGACCTTGTAATTGCTTGAAAGTTTGATTGCAAGCATTTTATAGCGTATTATTTTCAGGCGTTCGGTACATTTCTCACGATAACCACGGTGTATGGTACATTTCTCACGATAATACAAGCAACAACGAAGCTTGCCGAAAATTGTGGTCTACAATATACCTTTTTATAATTGCATGTGACCTTGTAATTGCTTGAAAGTTTGATTGCAAGCATTTTATAGCGTATTATTTTCAGGCGTTCGGTACATTTCTCACGATAACCACGGTGTACGGTACATTTCTCACGATAACACAAGCAACAACGAAGCTTGGCGAAGATTGTGGTCTACAATATACCTTTTTATAATTGCATGTGACCTTGTAATTGCTTGAAAGTTTGATTGCAAGCATTTTATATCGTATTATTTTCAGGCGTTCGGTACATTTCTCACGATAACCACGGTGTACGGTACATTTCTCACGATAATACAAGCAACAACGAAGCTTGGCGAAGATTGTGGTCTACAATATACCTTTTTGTAATTGCATGTGACCTTGAAATTGATTGAGAGTTTGATTGCAAGCATTTTATTTGCGTATTATTTCAGGCGTTCGGTACATTTCTTACGGCAACCAGGGTGTACGGTACATTTCATGTGACCTTGAAATTGATTGAGAGTTTGATTGCAAGCATTTTATTTGCGTATTATTTCAGGCGTTCGGTATATTTCTTACGGTAATACAAACAACGAAAGATTGAATATTTGTGCTTGGCATTATATGATTGTGGGGAACATAAGTACCGTATATAATATTTTATCATATATATGATACATATGTAAAATAGTTATATTATCACGACACTCTCTCTCTCTCTCTCTCTCTGTCTCTTCCTCTCTGGGTCTACCTATACATTTATAATTGCATGTGACCTTGAAATTGCTTGAGAGTTTGATTGCAAACATTTTATTTGCGTATTATTTCAGGCGTTCGGTATATTTCTTACGGTAATACAAACAACGAAAGATTGAATATTTGTGCTTGGCATTATTTATCATTCATAACTTCATTCAATCATTCATTCATCTATTTCAAAGTACCTCATGAATTCATGTCATTCATAACTTCATTCAATCATTCATTCATCTATTTCAAAGTACCTCATGAATTCATGTCATTCAATCATTCATATGGTGGAATAGCACACTACCCAAACACAAGTGCATTCATCATCAGCAACATCACCCATTACATCCATAAGTTTCGAATCTCATCCATCCATCTGGTTCTTGGTCCACCTCATACGTCCATGTCATTCATTCATACATACATTCATACACTCGCTATAGGCAGTTCTGCCTTTTGTCTACCTCAATCACATTCATACACTCGCTATAGGCAGTTCTGCCTTTTGTCTACCTCAATCACATTCATACACTCGCTATAGGCAGTTCTGCCTTTTCCCTACCTCAATCACATAACTGCCTTTTACCTACCTCAATCACATAACTGCCTTTTCCCTACCTCAATCACATGTGGATTACACCTCCTGGGAACACCACAAAAAACAAAATGAGTCGTCAACACTACCCCATAGGGTGATTTGGAAATGTGTTGAAATAATATTATATATAAAAAAAAAAAAAAAAAAATCTTGCAAAGCAAGCGAAACAGAGAGAGAGAGAGAGAGAGAGAGAGAGAGAGAGAGAGAGAGAGAGAGAGAGAGAGAGAGAGCGAGAGAGAGAGAGAGAGAGAGAGAGAGAGAGAGAGAGAGAGAGAGAGAGAGAGAGAGAGAGAATGCAGAAACTGAACTGAAGAAAGAGTGAAAGATATAATAATACAGAATTATTACAAGCAAATAAAGAAAGAGGGATTAGAGAAAATAATAATGAGAATTACATATACGAATGAGGAAGAGAGAGAGAGAGAGAAAGAGAGAGAATGCAGAAACTGAACTGAAGAAAGAGAGTGAAAAAGATATAATAATACAGAAATATTACAAGCAAAATAAATGAAATAGAGGGATTAGTTAGAGAAAATAATAATGAGAATTACATATACGGATGAGGAAGAGAGAAAGGGAGAGAGAGAGAGACAGAGCGCGCGAGAGAGGGAAAGCGAGCAAGCCAGAGAGAGAGAGAGAGAGACAGAGAGAGAGACAGACAGACAGGAGGAGTGAGAGAGATTAGAGAAAATAATAATGAGAATTACATATACGGATGAGGAAGAGAGAAAGGGAGAGAGAGAGACAGACAGACAGACAGACAGGAGGGGTGTGAGAGAGAGAAAGAGAGAGAGAGAGAGAGAATACAGAGAATACAGAAATAAGGAGAAATAAGAGAAAAATAAGACCGATTACCGAAGGAATAGTAGACACGCGGGAGGCCGAAGTCAGGGCAAAGCGAACGCATCCGAACACGCCCGGGAAATAGACCAAAAAGTACCTCCTCTTCCTCACCTCTTCCCACCCTCCACACTAGCTCATAACATCCAGAATAGACTTATATGGGGAGATGAAGAGTTGCTCTTTCCAAAAATGACCGTTTTGTTCGCATTGGAGCCATAGTAACGGCGCTAGGGCGAGTGAAAATGAGCGAATATTTCGCGATTATGCCCGCTGGGCGGCACGGTGTAAAATACCTTACCACCCGCTCTTTGAGTGTTAAAAACAACAAACGTGTCATCCACGTAGCGTTGATACAAAAGGGGTTTAAAAACAATTCTCAGTGGTGTATCTTTTCAATTGTAGTGGGTGTAATTCCACTTGTATTGGACAGTCAAACCACCATCTCACTGCTAGGATTTCGGAGTATCGGGGTAGGTTATTCAGAACTGGTTTCCCTCTATCAAAACCTTCTCATTTGTCCATAAGAGAACACTCTGAAGTTTCAGGCCACCCAATACATCCTTCGGATTTCTCCATTCTTCACACAACCATAGACGACACTACACACTTTTTATCTGAGTCTCTTTTATT
This sequence comes from Paralithodes platypus, assembly GCA_032716605.1. Lineage (NCBI taxonomy): Eukaryota > Metazoa > Arthropoda > Malacostraca > Decapoda > Lithodidae > Paralithodes > Paralithodes platypus. Next base: position 21,287,157 of record CM064524.1, read on the forward strand.
TCAAAAAGTGCACCCAACCCTGGGCACACACGAGACTTCCACCTCTTTACTTTGCCTATAACTATCATGTGGTATGTTTTCCAGTTTTATTATGTAGGATCTCTTCCATTAGTTATATTTTCTTATTAGATATTTCCACATTCTATACTAATTCCTTAACCACACTCTACTTTAGTGCAATGTCGTCCTATTTAGCCCCCCCCCCCCTCCCCCCTCCCCTTCGTACTATTTCAATGTGTTTTGCATTATAATTAACACTTAATTTGTAACACTAATATATTTTGATACTTAGTGATTTTATCTGATTCTCTGAATTATTTAATTAATTTCTCAATTTTCAATTTCCAACTGTAATAATGTTACTCTAGTGGCTTGCTTATATAGTTTCACTGCCTTTCATGCTAATTTTATGTATTTCGTGCATAACAGGCATTTTCCGTCTTTTCCAAAATCTTCGGTGTTTACAATGATATTTCTGCGACCCCATTCTACTTTAATGCGAACCCGTTTCTACACTGTTGTTGTTTTCAATATTGTTCCCCCCTTTCGTACTTGTATTTCGTGTTGCCAACTTACTTAATTTTAGTATATAATTTAATTCTAATTATAATCATAATTCTCCTACACGTTTTAAATACTAGCCATTACTAATATGCAAATATTTATGTAGGCCCTTTTTGTCTTAGTTTAGGCTGTAGATGGCTTGTGTGTAAGCCAAAACGTCCCACAATAATGATGTTCATCCCAGCGCTGGTTTTTATATTTATTATACGCCTCCGCTTCCCCCGTGAAGAGAGCATCGCTTCTATCTCTCTCTCTGTCTCTCTCTCTCTCTCTCTCTCTCTCTCTCTCTATATATATATATATATATATATATATATATATATATATATATATATATATATATATATATATATATATATAAATGCTCAAAAACAATTAGCGGCGTATTGGCGACAATGAACACTGGTGCATGATTATATTGTATTTATATTACTGATTGATATTCCGATCGGATGTTCATCGGCCTATGATCTTGATGTGGCAAAATATATTTACAAAATGTATATATAATCATCTGATAGTTTGAGTTAGAACACCTGGCAACAACCAGTACAACCAGTTTTGGAAATTATATAATGATTATCACTTTACTGAGTAACGTATCGTAGTGGAATGGTTAAACAGAACAAAGTACACATTTATATATAACAAAGCTTCCCGTTTCTTCTTGAAAAGAAAACACTATTAATCTTCCCAATATCGAGGATTGCTAAACAGAGACCATAATGTCTTGGTATACCAGTATAGGAAACCTTATTCTAATTAGAGGAAGACAATAAATATATCATAATTTGTTTCAAAATGTACTATATACTCTGAGCATGGAATACAAATGTACTATATACTCTGAGCATGGAATACAAATGTACTATATACTCTGAGCATGGAATACAAATGTACTATATACTCTGAGCATGGAATACAAATGCATAAATCAATTACACACAACAAGATTGATTGACATATATATATATATATATATATATATAGGAAACTTTGCAATAGAAATATGAACATAGAAATAGATGCAGATAATGATTGATAAATATGGAGATATATACTGTAGATATATATATATATATATATATATATATATATATATATATATATATATATATATATATATATATTTATATATATCTGAGTAGATATACATATATTACAGGTTCCAATTAACTATTAGGTGTAAGGAGACTATGCTTACATCAGACTCTGCCCGAGGTATCTTGAAAGTTGTGATTAAGAAAGCAAAATAATGGTTTAAAGTACAGCCAATAAAAGGTAAACACAGAAGTGCACACATACACACACACACACACAGAGTCTGTTTGTTGTCAACTGAACTAAACGGAACTGACAATTGCAGGAACTTGGTAAACACACAAACCTATCTGGTAAGTTTTACATAACTCGACCGGCCTATGATCGATAACTTTTCTGAAGGGGGGTTATGCCGTATTTATTTGCTCATTTAAGTATAGTTTTATTATAATTTTAAGTTTCCTCCCTAGACCTCCATCAAGCTTACCCCCCTCCCCCCCTCCCAGACCCTCCTACAGTATAATTAAGTAAACGTTTCGATAGAAAAATGGCTCGGACGAACGCCAGTTCCTCTTACATTACAGGCTCGCTATTACTGGAGAGGAACAAAAATCGACAACTACAAGACACGAAAAGTCTTAATATTGACCAAGAAATGGGGCGACAGGTCGTAAAATCGCCTAACTAATGTGACAAACGTGCTAAAATCTGAAAACTAATGAGGCTAATATGAGGAAGAAGGGGGACCAGAAAAACGTCCCATTTTTTTCTTAAGACGATTGTAAGACTTGGCCGAGCCCTTAGTGAGCCCTAAAGTCCAAAAACCCAACAAATCTCGGGGATATACTTTGTTGAGTCTCTGAAGGTTAACAACTATACTCTGTTTATTTCCAGCTGACGGTAGATTGCCATGTCCCGATCTTGTTTACTCGCCTATTTTGAAGAATCGTTAACGATATTTGTTGTTGATATGAAAACTTAGCATTGATATTATGATGAAGATACATAGACATTTCATGTATTTCCATTAAGAATCGACAAATCAGCTGCTAACACATTGAATTTGCCGCCAGATGAATACAAACCAACTATGGGCTGTTTACATGGAGAGACAGCAACAAACAGACGGGATACAAACACCAGAGATAAACAGAAAGGACGCTGATAAATACACAAAAACACACAGCAGAGTAAGACGCACACATAAACAAGCTCACATACATAGAAGTAAGCATAAACAAGGATACATTCATTATACCCTTTGCGTTGGCTTAAGAAATTCAGCTGAAGCTAGATTATTTTATGTAGCTGGATATCAAAGTACAGTGACATTATTATTGCAAATAAACAGTGATCTGAGTGAGGCAGTTAATGAAGCCATCACCACGTGTCCAACAATTTATGTCCACCTTGGCTTAGGCCGGTAACATATAACATATTGTCCTTGCAATGTTCTTCAGCAGGTCTGGGCTATAAGTGTATATTTTAAGAGTGTATAGGAATATGTTTTGTATAACCTCCATTTCAAGAGTACTAGACCATGTTCCAAGTAAGTAGATCACCACTCACGAACATTAACTTTCTAACTAATAAACTAATAGAGTAATTGAGCTAATATTTCTACCATTTTGGAAGAGGCAGCCAGGAAATAGGTGTGGACATTGATAGCCCCTTTGTTCTAGTAATTTTTGAGTGGGGGGGGGGGTTCAGAGTTTACGATGTATAGTTGTATCGTCAGTTGGTGTTACAAGGGAAAGTCTCGGGTCCCAATTCCAATTACTGTTGTTGAATATATCGTGGACAAAACAAATTATTGGTAGTTGTACAATGCATTTATGCCAGAGGAGGGAAACAAGTGATGGGAGAGGCGAGAACAGTTAAGACAGTGGCACGAACAATGTATACGGTATATTTATATATTCATTTTTGTTTTGTTTCTCTCTCTCTCTCTGGACACATTTCGGTGTTCTCCGCATTGTCATTGGCAACTAAACTGAAGGTAGACAAATTATTGTAGGTGGCTTAATTATCATGATACCTCAATTTAGTATATATCTGGCAAGAGGTGTCCTTGAAAGGTTCCAGAAAACTGACTTGATATATACAGTATGTGTAATGGTACTTGATATATACAGTATGTGTAATGGTACTTGATATATACAGTACTTGATATATACAGTATGTGTAATGGTACTTGATATATACAGTATGTGTAATGGTACTTGATATATACAGTATGTGTAATGGTACTTGATATATACAGTATGTGTAATGGTACTTGATATATACAGTATGTGTAATGGTACTTGATATATACAGTATGTGTAATGGTACTTGATATATACAGTATGTGTAATGGTACTTGATATATACAGTATGTGTAATGGTACTTGATATATACAGTATGTGTAATGGTACTTGATATATACAGTATGTGTAATGGTACTTGATATATACAGTATGTGTAATGGTACTTGATATATACAGTATGTGTAATGGTACTCTTCGATCTTGTGGAAGGGGTTGTGACTATCTTTATATTCGTACCATAAAGTTTTATAGTAATATTCCTGCTTTATATCTTCAAATAATTTACCCATCTTGACATAACAAATCAAAACAATTGAACACAATATAAACATAGCGCCTAGGAACATTATTATCCTATTACTCGAGAGAAAACCAAAGAAGCAATTACGAATATAAGAACATTTCTTGAATTTGACTGTACTCTCTGATCATGTAATATAGTTTTGTATTAAATGTTTTGTTATTGTTGTTGCTCTTGTTGTTCCGTTCGGAGTTTTTACAACAGGGATGCATCGGGTTGCAACTCCAATTACTGGTGTTGGAAATATAATTGCTTTTTATTGACAGTTGTGTGGCAATGCATACTAAGCCAAGAGAACCGATGAACGGGACATAGACTTATGGAACTGTTTGGGAAGGAGAGTTAAGTGAAAATGAAAAATAAGTAATTTTTCTTTTGAAAAGGCGGGAGAGTGAAAAACAAATGTAAACATCAAGCAATATGATGACATATACAGTATATGGTAAGTTAAAGTATGTTTGTCAGTCAGTCAGTAGCCAGCCCTTACTCTCACAAGGGGTAGGGAGGATCAGCAAGAGACACGAGAAAAACTAGGTGACAGGAGAACAATACATAACAATTCGCCCACAAAAAACAAGCACACAAGCATTCAGAAGCACCAATCACTCATCAGCCCCCAAAACCAATGGCTTCACCTCAGATGTTAATTACAATATTAAAAGGCAGAACTATAAACTTACACTTACTCCACACCTGTCAGCATATACTGTAAATGGCTGACAATCATGTTAGTTTATGACAAAAAATACAGTTATAGGGGGTTGTATTTATATTTCTATGTTATTATTTATTAGTATTATTGTTTTTTAGCTGTCATGAGGGAGTTCCCGATCACAAAATACATAAGTAGTGTGGTCATGTAAATCAATTGGTAATTATGCGGAACGAAGTTAATGGAAAGGAGAAATACTGAAAATAGTCGAATTAATGCAGGGAAAATTGATGATAACAAATATATGTATAATAAGAACATATATCATGATATATACGAAGATCGGCTAATGTGATAGTGTCATTTAAGTTACAGGAAGCATATTATATTGGGGCGTTGATATAAACGCTTAATTCAGAAGTTGGAGGGATATATAAAAACAAAAAAAGTATCTCAGTTTGCTGCATTCCCTAATTCCTCCGTCGCTGGTTGCAGCTATTACATACCGTACTCCGCCGCTGATTGCAACATTCAACATTTCGACTGGCACGAACTGCAATATTTCGCATGTATTGTTGGGGATATGCTTCATACTGATGCATAGTTAACATTAAAATACTGTATACACAGGGATAATCAATAGTCTGTGTAACTGCTAGTGGATAGTTAGTGGCCTTGAATATGTTGATGGTGTAATGGTTAGAGTGTTTACGATCTGTACCCAGGTTCAAATCCTGGGAAGATCACATGCTTTCATTAATTTCATTGGGAGGTGTTTTTGGTGTTGCGAGTTAATTGAATAAATAGGATTATTCAATGTTGAATTGTCTTTGAGTTGTACTAAAGTTACTAAACTGTGAACTAGTCAACGTTGACATTTGACAAAGGGTTTCAGAATTATTAGTCAACAGTTAATATATGTGAAGGCTGAACGAATTTCAAGACTAGTCAAGATTGACATCAGTATGTTTTGATCCACCAACCAACACCTTGGGCGGAGGAGTAGATTAGTTGGTAAATATATTAAGGGGGGGACGGGCGTGTTTATTTGTTTATTTATTTATATATTTCCTACATAATTATTTGTTTTTAGTTTCATCTGGAGACCTCCATCAAGCTTAAAAAACACCCCAAAAACCCTTTCAAAATAAATGTGTACATTTTTCAATATAAAACTGTCCCGGCCGGAGGCTTGTTAATGCTATATTACAGGCTCGCTATCGCTCGCCAGGACAAAATCGACACCTAAATTGTACGAATGGTTCTTAGAGAAAAACAGAGAGTTATACGTAGTTTTTTGTAGATTGTTACGACCACCGGCACTAAATCGTTCCGGCATTTTTCTTAGATGTCTGACCTACGTGAACAGAGCATATTATCAAGAATCTGTGCATACATTAACTCACTCTGACCAGACATGGTTATTATTTATAAAAAGGAAAAACCAATACAAAAACTTGATAGGCAAAGACAGACAAAACGATAATGATGAAGCAATAAACAGATCATATATATAAATGAAGTACAAAGCAGTTGGAGGGAAAGTAAATACACAGGTATATGAAAACGAAATAAAGCTTTACTAAATTGCAATTTTTCCCAACTGGTCTCCCACAGTAATTGCAACATTGAACCCTTTCACTGTCATCTAATATCCGCCTGTTGGGGGAACCTGTTTGATATCACTACACTCAAACACATGTTATCAAAGCAGAGTCAATAATTGGCATGGTTCTCTTATTTTAGGTTAATTTGCTACCTTCCGACTTATTTTGGATTGCTATCATATACATTTTGCTCTAGTCACCTTTGAAATTAGTTATTGTTTACCAAATTAGCAGCTACGCAGTCAGATATTCAAAGGCTAGGATGATATTTGACCATCGCTGCCCCGATTTAACCAACATATATAGATTTAACTATCATATTTATTTGTGCATGAAACAACTATTTATTATGTATCACTACTGATAAAAAGTTCGTTAGCTCTTGTGATGTTTATTATGCAAATATATCAATTTAGATTGCTGTTCAAATAAAGACAGCTATATATAGTAATATATACGGTCATAATATGTTTATAATAATATACAGGTAATTTGATCTGAGTATCAGTCTAACAACATATATTTGCATAAAGAAAAGCTCAAGAGTTAACGGACATTTGTCAGTAGCTGTACATGGCCAAACCTTCTTGGGTTATTTCTATGTATGACCTTGTCTCTGATAAGATAATTCGACATAGTCCTTGCCATTTAATATTGTGTTATGCTGGTGGGAAGTGTTTGCTGTTGCGGTACGGAACATCACAATAGCCATGCATTGTTCATTATTCGTCTGGCAGAGTTATTATGTTTATTTTAGTGTTCTAGATTTCAACACATTTGTTTCTTACATTTAAATGGCCAGGGTTAGCATGTGGGAATTGTCAACAAATGTGTCAAGTTTTTCAAAATGTGTTGATAGTCAAAAGTGAGTAAATACCTCTTTAAGCTGGTTGGAGTTTGAGCATCACTGACGACCCACATTAGTCATGATATACATTAGCTCTGGACTAACCAATACATACAGCTGAACTATAGCACATTCAAGTAGGTAGGCCAGAGATTGTAACCCCTAACCTCTGTAACTCAAAAAGGGCTAGAGCAAACGGAATGTAAGTTTTCACACCTTTTCATTGACTGGTACGTCTCAAATGGTAGATATATTAGCTTGATTACTCTATTTATATCTGAGTTATAGATGTTAGTAGACAAGATTATTGGCCTACTTAGAATGACTAGACTAGAGTTTAATTTTCGCTTTGCATGACCACGGGCACTGATAGTAACATTAACGGGAGCTGGGTCGGTTTTCTGGTCCCCCCCTCATGTTTAGCACTATTAGTTTTAAAATTTTATGACGTTCGGCCCATTAGTTTGGCGATTTGAAGGCTGTTCGCCCCCATTGTCAATATTAAGAATTTCCATGTAATTCAGGTGTTGATATTGTTCCTGGCGAGCGATAACGAGCCTGTAATTTAATTTTTGTTATGGAAAAATGTACAAATTTATCTTGAAGATGGGTCTTCGGGGGTGTTTTTTTAATCCTTGTCTAGCGGAGTGTTTGGGCTATTTTGGGCATATTCAGGCCCTCCTGAATGATCAATCAAGTATCTGCATGAAAAAAAATGTATTTAGCAAAAAACTAGGCGCTAAAGCATGCGTCACACCTAGCCGATTTGAGGCCAAGACTGTCCGCGACCTAAGGTTCCTGGACAGTCTTGGTCTACGTCGCCGCGCATCATGGGCCGTCGCCAACATAACAAAGAGGTCGGGATGGGTCTTCACATACCCCCTCAAAAGATCAACATGTCGAACTTTCAAAATCCAGTCGGCGTGGAGGGAGGTAAAAAAATGGGGACGTGAAGGGGACGGGAGGCTGATGGCGTGTCACGGCGCTGGACGGCGCTTGACGGGAAAAGGTAGGCGTCAGTGCGGCGTCACACGACGGCACACGGCACCAGAAATGAGGTCTGCGTCAGGCGGCGTCACCATAACAACCTGCGGGGATCAGCGGCGGCTTGCGGCGACCCAACGATACCCTAATGGTCCTGGATTTTTTTATCCGGAGGGGGGTCGCCGTCAAATGGCGACGATGGTTGGCGGCCATTGCCTCCAAGCGGCGTAAAAACATACCGGGGTCCCCGGTATGCGCAGCCATGCGGGGACCCCCTCCTGTAACGCGGCGATGTGGCACCACCGGAGACCGTGTGACGTGGCCGCCAACCCCTATAAAAACAACGCGCCGCCATGCACCACCCTATGTTTCCCACTCACCACCAACACGACTGCGCGCGCCAACCCAGTCTCCTGATTTACATCGCTCCGACCACCAACTCGTTCCTCGACACCATGCCACGTCCGAAAAATAAGAAGACGATCAACAAGCCCATGCACCAGTCTAGGTCATCCAGCAGCGAGGATGAGAGCAACCAGGGAAACACGATTGAGGAAGAAACGGCGGTTGAACCTGGTGTACGTGGTGAACACTAGGAGCCACAACCTGCCGCCCCTGCCCTGCCTGCCACCTACTCACCCTCCAATGATGCCACTGACGATGAGATTGACGTGGAACAGGAATCCTCAAAGCCCGGTCGCCGTCGACACATCATGAAAGTGGTGTATAGTGACGAGCAGGAGCTTGACTTGGCCGACTGGTACGAGCGTCACCCCGTTTTATACGCCAAGGGGCGTAAGGATTTCAAGGACAGCGCCCTCAAAGCTGCACTCTTCGAGACCAAGGGCAAGTCCATGGAACCCCCTGTTACAGGTGAGTTTACTGCCCATAATGTGTTAATTAATAATGGTTGAGGAGAGCGATGATGATTCGAGTATTACAAGCAAATAAATGAAATGCACGTGAGTGCATTTTTGGAGAACATGTGCACATAAATGTAACGCCAATGATGCTGAAAGTGAAAGTGAACGATTCATCATTTATCTCTTACACCATATACCTATGAATGCCACGTGGATATGTGTGTTAAGTTGAAATATGATAATTTTTATTATGATATTATTATATTATATCATTATTATAGTATTAGAACAATAATCATAATAAGCATAATATTATAATATTGTTGTTATTTGGTACAAATGTTCGTGGTGCAATGAATAGTGTGTTCACCGAGACATAACATATCACTATATAATGTCGTTAATATGTGATGTACGGTACCCTATCATGGTATATATATGTGTATATATTATTAATATATATATCTCTCCACCTCACAGGGATGCAAGTGAAGGGCTTCCTAGAGGGAATGCGGACTCGTTATGGCCGCATTACAGAGACCAAGAGTGGACAGGCCCCACCCCGACACATGGAGCGGGATAAGTGGATTATCGCCACGTTTGCCTTTCTGAAGGACCACATCGTTCGCCAGAGTGGTCGTCAGAATACCCAGGTAAATGATTGTTTAATTACTGTTTTGCATGTCTCGATTATTTAAAAGTGTTTGACACTGACCAGCCACGTGTGGACAAATTATGTTTGTGCAGACTCGTTGTGCATACCACAGGTTTCTGACCTGACCTGGTTGTGGTATCTGCCGTTTGTTATACCTTTCGTTATATTATTATTGTATTGATTTAGTTATTTATGAAATATATTGTTTATATATATTGTAATTAATGTATTCATGTATTAAGATTAATATTGCTTTATTGAGTTATATAAGCTATTTAGACATTATTTATACATTATGTATTATGTATGTAGGTATTTTTTGAATGATTCCCTTCTTCATTTCATTATTTTATTCGTTTATTTAGTTATTGAATATGTTATACATATATATATATATATATATATCACGTAAATCATTTATTTATGGACACCTTATTCAGGCAGTGGATGAATGAAACAAGCCATATAATCTATCTATCTATCTATCTATATGCTCAGGCCCAATCCCCATTTTGGGGGTAGCCGACTTAAGACAGAGCAATATAATACATATATATATATATATATATATATATATATATTTTTTTTTTATAATATTACATATCAATACTAATAATTGACTATTTCAGTGTGGTATCGCCCCTCGTCCTCCCAGCGTTGCCAGCGTGGAGGAGGAACAGGAGGAGGAAGAGGAGGATGAGGTGGTAGTGGTCGACAGGAGTGCCAAAGCTCCCCAGAAGCATGCAGCAGCCGCCTAACGCAAACATCGCACGAGCCCTGAAGTCGACGAGGTTGACTCACTACTGCGAAAGGTAACGAATCATTCACATTATGTATTATTAATATTATTATTATATAGTCATGCCCAATCCAAATTTTTGTAGTGTGTGCTTTATAATCTTTTTAATGTCATTTGTTGTCATTATGTGTTGTTAATAACATGTTTATTAGGTAATGTTGTTAGTTATTTTTTACATATTTAAGATTGTAGAAAATCATTCAATATTATTACATAACTGTATTCGTGATGCAGCATCGTGGGTATATAAATCATACTATACATTACCGAGTGCCTGTCAAACAACATAAATAATATACAACATGTCATGTAACATACTAATTATTTGTAACCACTTTTCAGCTTCAGGACAGGTCCAGAGGCAATGAGGAACTGCAGGCCTTGATCAAGACCCGGCTGCGTACTCAGACAAAGCGTGAGGCCCAGGTCCAATCATTGTTTGATTATCTCACCAGTCTCGGATCTGATGTGCACCCCTCCCTCCATGAAGAGTTGGATACCGCCCTCATCAAGGTCACACAGCACTTCAAAGCTGAGACCCGCAAGATCCAGCGCCAGGAGGAGCAGGCTTTGTTGTGCCTTCCTCCCCCCCAACCACACCAACTGGTACCCCGCCCGGCCTGGGAGTGCAACCCCCAGAAAGCCCACTCCAGCCAGCATGACCAGGGGTATCAGCTGGGTAGGACTAACTACGGCCACCAGCAAGAGTCCATGTGGACCACACCTGGCCCCAGCTTGGGCTGCAAGCAACCCATTCCAGGCACACCCTGGCATGCTCCACCAGGTGGCCACCACCTCAACCTCCCCAGCCCCTCAGCACCGCTACCATTCTCAGGCACCTCACCTGGCACCACTCAATTCCTGGAGAGCATCCTCAACCCAACTAACATGTAACTTGTGATTAATAAAATATGTTTTGTAGAACTGTGTATATACTGTATGTTACTTCTATACCATGTCGTTTTGCCATGATATCATACCAGCTGGTGAAGTATAGTACCCCCTGAGGAAGTCCCTCTGTTCCTTGGCGAGCCTTGTGGCTTGGTTTCCAGCCAGACACTGGATATCTCCCATCTGCTCACCGTCCCTCCACGAACCACCTGTGACCAGGTGTGTCACTGGGTCCTCAGTATCAATGAGGCTGGAGGAAATTGCAGGTGTACGTTGGCGAAGAAGGTTGTGCAGGCAACAGCAGGCCAACACAACACTCTCCACCCTCTTGGGTTGTATGGCCATGGTGGTCAATAGACACCTGAATCTGTCAAAATATAAATAAACGACATAAATGAAAACTTAAATAATAAATATAGTATCAATAACCATTAAAATATAAGATTGGGTATATTAATGACAGAAACATTCAGAATAATAACTACATTCAATACATAATTAAATTAATAATAATAATAAAATAACAAAATTAACTGAAATAAAGAGATACAAATTATATAATGAATTAGAGAAATAAATGATAAATATATTATCAATACATATAAACATATAATATGAGTCATTAATAAAACAAACAAATACCAAATAAATAAATAAAATACATAAATCAAATGATTAATGAAATAAATGAATACAAAATAACTGAAATAAAGAGATAACCAATAAGTACATAAATAAATAAATAATAAATAATGTTTAAGTCATTGATATACATTGATATAAATCAATACAGCAATACATATATAAATACATAAAGAAATGAATTACATTATATATACCAAAGATAATCACTAATAACAGAAATTCAATAATAAAATATTTAACTAACGAAATGAATACATACATAAATAACAAATTAATCAAACGATATATTATTACACAATTAATATTTGTTCAACACATTATTCTTCTATCTATCTATCTATTGCCTGACGCCGTGATCCCCGAAGGTGTGGCCACGAACGAACCGCCCCCATGCACCTCTGTCCCCAGTCAGTCAACGCCCCTCCCCCCAACCAGCACCGCCCTCGTTCATGTACTTCCTCACTCATCCTTCCACCTCATATTCGGTCTACCTCTCCCTCTCTGTCCCTCCACCTCGCTCTCGTACACCCTCTTAGTCATTCTCTCACTTTCCATACGTTCCATATGGCCGAACCATATCAAGTTGTTCCTTTTCACACTTTCCAGCACATCTACCTCCACACCACACCTCCTTCTTACTTCCTCATTAGTCTGTCTATCCCTCCATGTAACTCCGCACGCACTCCTTAAGTAATTCATTTCCACTGCTCTCACTCTTGGTCGGAGTCTCTCAACCAACGTCCATGCTTCGCTTCCGTAAGTCAGTGTCGGGATTACCACACTGTCATGCAAGGACTTCTTCACTTCCATACTGACCACCCTATTTCTTGTTACTGCTTTTAGCGTTCCTACAACCCTCTTCCCCTGTTGTACCCTCTCCCTCACTTCTTCATCCATAGTCCCATCTTTACTCAACACACTGCCCAGATACTTAAAAGAGTTGACGATCTCCATAGCCTGACCGTTCAGCTTCACCTCACACTCTGTGACTTCACCCCTTTCGAAGACCATAACTTGCTCTTCCCCGTATTTACCTTCAAATTCCGTTTTTCGCACACTGTTCCAAACTCATTACCAGACCCTGCAACTCCCATTCATTATCACTCATCAGAACTGTATCATCCGCAAACAGCAGTATAGGTAGCTTCCACTCAATTCCCTCCCTTTTCAGCAATACACCAACATCCACTGCTCTTGATAGTATTTCTTTCATGACTCCATCCATATATACAGTAAACAACCACGGGGACATCACACACCCCTGTTTCAAACCAACATTCAGGTCAAAGAACTCGCTCTGCTCACTCTCCACACGTACTGCCGTCTTTGCCCCCTCATACATGCTCTTCACTGCTTTCAGCAACTTGCCCTCTACTCCGTATATTCTTAGTACTTTCCACAAACCTTCTCTATCCACTCTGTCAGAGGCCTTCTCCAAGTCCATAAAGGCAACATACACCTTTTGTTTCTTCTCCAGATACTTCTCCACAACACAATTCAGGGTAAAAATCTGATCTACACACCCTCTTCCCTTCCTAAAACCTCCCTGCTCGTCGCCTATCCATTTCTCCGTTCTCACTCTCACTCTCTCAATCACTACCCTTAACACCTTACGAGCGGCCTATGCGGTTTATTTATATGTACCGCCCAGCGGGGTGTTTTTAGCCAAAATAGGGCTGTTTACGTGATCATTTTCATGCCTAAATAAGACCCAGAACGTAAAACAAGTACCTATCCCTGAAAGGGCATAAACAGAGCTTTCGAATGACACCATAACGATCCTTTTATGATGGCTAGTTTTCTTGCAATAACCGTGCAACGCGAGTGCAAAAAGCATGTAATTAGCCACTTTCCCGATACAATTCCTTATATAGCGAGGGAGGAGGGAGCTGGGATTCGTGTCAGTATGTTCGCCGCGGTGGTCTGGAGCAGTCATACGCTCTCTACTCTCCTGCTACCACTTGTCTCTCTCTCTCAGCAACATTACGTGCTGAAATTGCCACTCGACCTATGTCGAGCGCCGCCACATAGTCCAGCTTTATTAAATACGACTTATGTGGTGAGCCGCTAATTAAGGGTTAATTAATCTTAACTCATTTAAATAAATAAATCAATAAATATATACATAAATATGAACCACTCTTACCTGGTTGCTAGGATCCCAAAGGCGTTCTCCACAATCCGACGAGCCCTTGATAGACGGTAGATGAAGAGGCGGTTGTCCCGGGAGAAGTTCCTTTGTGGAATCATCCAACTCCGAAGGGGGAATGCATCGCCCCCCGACGATGAAGTAGGGCAGTGGCACGCCAGTGCCGGGGATGGGTTCAGGGTCTGGTAGGCCAAGAGTTTTCTGTTCAAGGGCAGCACGAAGCGGTGTCCTGCCAAATATCCCTGCATCTGAGCCACCCCCTGATGCCCCAACATCGACATACAAGAAGCGGTAGTCAGCGTCGACGAGTGCCAGCAACACAACGGAGTGGAACCCCTTATAGTTGTACCACATGGAACCACCGTTGGCAGGACACCGCATTGCAATGTGCTTGCCATCAAGTGCACCAATGGTGTGGTGGAAGTTCCATCGTTGGGAGAACTTGTTTGCCACTGCCCTCGATTCCTCCGGTGTCTTGGGGCAGGGCATCATCTTGTCCATATACTCAGCTATGAGTGCCTCACATGTCTCATACACAACGTTTGATATGGTGTTGTGTGCCACTCTGAAACTGTACATGAGGCTCATATAGCTGTCACCGGTTGCCAGGAACCGCAGTGTTATGGCTAGTCGGCGGCCAGGTTCGAGTGCCTTCCGGTAAAACGTATCGTTCTTTTCAATGCGGTGCGCCACACGTCCTAGTACCTCCCGGAAGACTGCAACATCCATCCGCAGGTAGTTTCTGTAGGCTGGCCCATCCTCCTCGGCGAGTTCCTTCAGTAGCTGCTCATAAATACCAAAGGTTTTCCTACGGAGAAGCCAGTTCCGGACCCACACGCGAGGGGTTCTATTCTGCCTCCTTCTTTTCCTCAACAGCAGCTTGCAGATTGCTATATTTGTCAGTAGGTGGTCATTTTCCAGATTTAACTGAACCTGGAGTAAGCGTAGATACCGTGTCTGGTTCCTAGGGACTGTGGTGGACATGGTTGCGTGCAACCGTGACGGTGGCTGAAGGTTTACTGATGAGGCACACCATTTGGTGTAGCTTTTATATACCCCACCTTGAGTTCGCTCGCCGTCGTTCGGGGTCATGCGGGCCGGGGTCGCCGTCATTACTGAAGGGGTCGCCGTCCATCGGCACAGTAATGCATATTGACGCCGCCCTACCTCCTATCGACGCCGTTCGTCGGGTCGTTGTCACCGCGCTACGTCGCAGATCGGCACTCCAGCGGTGACCTAGGTCTCACCTTCAGTCAGGCATGGGCGCCACTATACCCCGTCAGGTGGGCGTCACGCGCCGTCAGGCGGCGTGGCCATCCATACTGTGTCCCGTCCAAAACTCACCCCCCAAATCCTTAAGCTCTCCGCCGAAGGTCGGCACTCCTGACCATGACTAAAGGTCGTGGTCAGTCGTGGCTCAAATCGGCATGGTGTGACGCATGCTTAAAAGCTTCAAAATGAGACCAGAACGAGCTACGTAGCACTCGTGGTTCTCATACAGTGATACCAGTAACATGGGAGTTTAGCGTATTTCGGCATATTTTTCCCAGCTATGCTCACTACTGGCTACACTGCCGGCCTCTTGAGAACACAGGGAACATGAGTTAATGGGCAGCGGTAAGCCCTGGGAGTAGGCTGTTTAGCCCGCTGCGCTCCCGGCCATTTGCACTCTATTTTAACCCTTTAAAAACCTTAATAATGCTCCTAACTTGCTGCAAATTGGTGCACGGCTTAAGTCGAGCGCCGCTCTTTAAGGGTTAAAGAGTGATGGAGATCTAAGGAGAAATCTAAAACAAAGATAAAAAGATAATTCAAAGAGGACATTTATACGCCCAGTCGCCCATCCCCTCTTAAACATGTTAGTTGTCACCTATATTCTACCTGTGTTGGCTGCTTTGTTTGGTGCTTGAAATTTGATCATCAACTAAATGTAAAAGCGGAAAAGAATGAATGTTGGTCAGATTGAGTATATACATTTTGGAATATGCAACTTCACCGGCAAGATTTATTTTTGTTGCATTTATTTTGTGCTGTACAATATATACGGTAGTATAGCATTATATATTACTATAGTGAATTATTAATGTAGATAATATTAGTATTATCATAATGAATATGGTAGTATTAATAGGAAGAATATAGTAATCCTCTTACTGACAGGACGCCATAGCATAGAGTATATACTACCTCTTTCTCTATATATCTATATGTATCTTTATCTCACTTTCTCTCTCTCGCACACAAATATTCAAATATTCAAATAATGTTATTTCCACTAGTAAGTGGTTATTCATTACAGGTCCAATAAAAAAATATATATGTTAACATAAAATATTACAAAGATACATAGCTATACACAAACCAATATATATATATATATATATATATATATATATATATATATATTTATATATTACTTTATTTGCGTGTACAATAGAATTATTTTTGAATTTATTACTTGAAGATAACCTGGCTTTCTTGTTTTGTTTTTTCAGTGTCAACCCAGGAGCCATTTCCCTTCTTGTTGGAAAGGGTTGTGGCCATACCAGGTAAGTAAAATTGACAACCTTCATGACTGACATGTGTTCTATGAACATTATACAATTATTGGCAAGGAAAATGATATAAAAGTGTTGTATATTGTGGCAAAGATATACAACTGAATAAACATTCATATATTTACATAACAATAACAATGCATGGAAACAATTGCGCATAGCTCGTGAACCATTTACGCTATATAATTTTGGGTTTCACCATTAAAAAGAACATAATTTTCCGATTACGGTGATGTAAACAGTTATATATGTATCCGAGCAAATAAAGCAACGCTGAGGTGGGGAACAGCTCGGAACCCGGCTAGCATCGGTGGAACGGAGACGGGTGAAGCGTAAATATTCGCATTTTGGCTCTTCATTTCAAATATTCATAGAGCAAAAAGTATTTGTTGTAGGTAGGCCTACTTCTATTTTTTTTTCTCTTCAGCATTATCTGCCATCTTCATACAGCCAAAATTGAAAACCATAGACCTCGTAACAACGAAGTAATTCGGACATGTTATAAACCATATCATGCAAAGTCATACTTTTTTTGTATTCGGTCACTGCTTGAGGACTATTGAAGATAGACAATTTCTGTTTTCAGATTTGGAAAGAGTAGAAAACATACTTTTATTTGGGCAAATAAAAATATATGGTCATCACTCACAATTTCGAGATAGGATGGTGTGAAGACAATTGCGCGGGACATACTTTTATTTCGGAGTCGTTTACACTTTCATATTGCGATTTATTTAAATTTTGTTTTTGTTATCATGTAGTATAGTTATTCCTCTTTCCATTGCATATGATACATCACAATAAACCGCATTCTGGTGGATGGAAATACAGAAATACACAAGGCTTGGAAATCGCGCCTGGCCGGAATACTTCAGGCCAAACTAAAA
This sequence comes from Paralithodes platypus, assembly GCA_032716605.1. Classification (NCBI taxonomy): domain Eukaryota; kingdom Metazoa; phylum Arthropoda; class Malacostraca; order Decapoda; family Lithodidae; genus Paralithodes; species Paralithodes platypus. The sequence continues at coordinate 21,304,910 of CM064524.1, forward strand.
ATGTCTTACCGTTTTCAACTTTACAAATTTGCCGGAAAGGAGAGTGTTAATGGGTATAATATAGGAACATGGTCGTGTAAACCTTATTGACTACTCCAGTCTAATATCTGAAGTGAGGATCTTCTTAACCTAACAAGTGCGCATGGGGGTAATTAGACACCTCTTCCTGTGCGCATGTATTTGAGGTGTTTCCGTCACTAAAATATTCATTATACCATTAATAGCATTAATACTTATCCATACGCACCTATTATGGGTTGATTATAAAGGTATTAACCTGAAACAACAATAAAATGAGTGAAAACAGCGTTTGGATGGTCAAAATCAGAGATATAGGCCGCGAGTTGTATAATGTATGGGTGAGGCAAGCTGCTTTCCCGCCAATTTCCCCCAAGGCCACTGAGACACCGTCGATCGATACTCTCTCTCTCTCTCTTGCACTCGCTTGCCATCAGTGATGACAACGCCCTGCTTGCAACTCGCTAATGTTAGCACGAAAATATACCTCAGAATAAGGGAATAACAGGGAAGATAGGTGATAACTGAAGGAGAGGAGGAAAGTGGGTAGAGGACTGAGATTTTGCATGGCCCAGGGGCCAAACAATTTTTTTTTTTTTTTTATTATTTTATTTTTTTTTTTCGATGTCAAAAGTTGATTTTTTTTTTCCTGACTCTTAAGAGTCTTCCCGCAGTCCGCCGGGGAACTCTTAAGAGTCTCCATGCAGTTCCCGGGTTAATGGGGGATGGGCGTATTATTATTTTTTTATATAGTTTTATAATATTTTCTTAGTTTCCTACCTAGACCTCCATTAAGCTTAAATAAACACCCGCCCAAGACCCTCTTTCAAGATGAATTTGTAAAAATGTTCGATAGAAACAAAATCGCGGCCAAAGGCCGGTTCCCCTTACATTATAGGCTTACTTTCGCTCGCCACGAAATCATCGAGACCTAATGACATGAAAAGTCTTAATATTAACAAATAAATGGGGCGAAAGGTCTTAAAATCACCAACTAATGTGTCGAACGTCGTATAATATGAACATTAATATGGCTAAACATTAGGAAGATGGGGGACCAGAATAACGATCCACCTCCTCTTAATTAGCATCTACATGTTTAACTCTGCCCGCATACTTAATTACTTCAAACACTTCTAATCTCACGGCTCCAGTTTTAAGTTGGAGTTACGCCGGTATAAATCACTGCGGTAAATACCAATAATTATGTTTGGACCGCTATTTTTTTATGAGCGATATTAACAATGTTTTGATCACACAGTAAATAACGAGAACACCATCACTTAATATAGCAATAGACAGGATAGAAACAAACAATTATTTACTAAAAGATATTGAGAGAGATTAATTAAAATAATACCTAAATGTAATTTTGTAGTAGCTAATGATCATAATACTTAGCTGTTTAAATTTATCTTTGACTCTATCCCGTTTAAGAAAAACGTCTAGTACAGAATCTGATGATTAAATTGTTATATATATTATTTTTAATTATTACATTTTCATTATTGTTATCTTGAATCATGTTTCGGAAAACAACAAACATATCGACCATGGTTGAGATGTAGGGCTGCTTATCCCATATCATAAAAACAAAACAAAATACAAATATATATATATATATATTATCGTATAAATACAATAGGCTATGACTCTTTTGTGATCCCGTATGTCTCCGAGACGTCACGGTCGTTCTTGCAGCATGGCGTAGGACGAGTAGATCGTATATTATAAGATTGTAATTAAGTTAAGATTATAAAAGGCCTAATATGCTATTAAGCAATATTGACATGGTCTTACGTAGTATATATGAATTTATCGTATATATTAATATAATTTATCGTATAGAGCAACCTAGATGCGGTACGATAATTTAGGCTCCTGGCGTTTGCCAAGGCAGCAAGGTGTGCCTCTGAGGAAAACAGCTCAGAGCCTCCACGAACACCGACCAGTTAACATCTAATTTCCGCCTTCAGTTGATCGAGCTATTGTGCCTCTAATCACAATATACTGACCGCAATACACACAGCTACACCATCACGACACTTTCATCAACGCCATGACTGACAGACAGATAAGCATAGTGATCATGTCTATACCCATATAATCATTTATTCTTTCTTTCACTTGACTCGTGTCTCAGGACCGAAGTCTCGTTCCCCATTGTCCACCATATTGGGTAAAACGTTCTCCCTTACCTCATTGCCACGTGGAACTATTGGTGAGTTAATTCCTGGCAAGTATTAACCCTTATAACCTTATCCTATATATATAATTTATTATGCGAGACCTTTGGATATAAATTAGCTTGCTTCAGATTGAATTCAGTTTAGATATGGAGTAAATTTAATTTAGATTGAATTTATTTGATTCATTATAGCTTAGTAATATTTAACTTCTATTGATAGTTTACCACATATATATATTGTTACGAGGGGAGCCGGGGCAACCAGATGCTCCAATAGCCTAGCCCACAGCACCAAACTACCCTGCAACAGACACGCTCTTAATATCGGACTCAAACATCAAGACACGCAGGTTCTCTAGGAAAAATGGTTATCTTCCTCTTTGCTCTATTAAAGCAGTAACAAGGAGACACGAAAATATCTATTGTCCCCGAGTCTTGTCCCTAGCGCGTATAGCATGCAAAAGAACTTCTAATGTTATTCTATACTGCACCAACATTACCTAACCATACCACTACTAGACTCCCAGAACACTCTATATCATACCCAATCGCTTAGGAATTGAGAACAATACAGAGCAAAATCCCATGGAGTGTCCAGTGCAATAAACCTCTGTGCCAAGCCTACTATCCCTAGCCTATGTCCTAATAATACACCGAGTGGGTCTCTTCAGCACAGCTCGGCGGTGGTGTTGTAAGGGGTAAACAACTTTAATGACTTAACCCTTACATCATCTGGGGTTAGATCAATACAACCGAGTACAATGGGGACAACCTCACCTAGTAACAGGCTCCACCCCTAGTCCCTGACTGCACCGAATGTATTGCTGCTAAAACTAAAGGCACAAGGGTTGGTATCTTAGTAGGTTGAAGATTGGCTGCCACCCCCTAGAGGGTTAACTAAGGCCTGAGTTAGAGGATGCTGTGTAGTGGAAGGAAAAAAGACAGTAGCCTATTTTGGCACTGCAGGCCTACACACACACCCAACAACCGAGTTCGTCAAAGGCCTACCAAAACTAAGTAAATAGGCCAACCCGCAAACCACGATAGATACCAACCATGAATAATAATGGGCTGACCCTTTGCCAGAGTGAGGGTTGGTGTCCTCTACTTCCCATAGCCCCTTCTATCTTTTTCGCCTTCTATCTATCTATCTATTGCCTGACGCCGTGATCCCCGAAGGGGTGGCCACGAACGAACCGCCCCCATGCACCTCTGTCCCCAGTCAGTCCCCCAACCAGCACCGTCTTCGTTCATGTACTTCCTCACTCCATCTTTTCACCTCTCATTCGGTCTACATCTCCCTCTCTGTCCCTCCACCTCGCTCTCATACACCCTCTTAGTCATTCTCTCGCTTTCCATACGTTCCATATGGCCGAACCATCTCAAGTTGTTCCTTTACACACTTTCCAGCACATCTACCTCCACACCACACCTCCTTCTTACATCCTCATTAGTCTGTCTATCCCTCCATGTAACTCCGCACGCACTCCTTAAGTAATTCATTTCCACTGCTCTCACTCTTGGTCGGAGTCTCTCAACCAACGTCCATGCTTCGCTTCCGTAAGTCAGTGTCGGGATTACCACACTGTCATGCAAGGACTTCTTCACTTCCTTACTGACCACCCTATTTCTTGTTACTGCTTTTAGCGTTCCTACAACCCTCTTCCCCTGTTGTACCCTCTCCCGCACTTCTTCATCCATAGTCCCATCTTTACTTAACACACTACCCAGACACTTAAAAGAGTTGACGATCTCCATAGCCTGACCGTTCAGCTTCACCTCACACTCTGTGACTTCACCCCTTTCGAAGACCATAACCTTGCTCTTCCCCGTATTTACCTTCAAATTCCGTTTTTCGCACACTGTTCCAAACTCATTTACCAGACCCTGCAACTCCCATTCATCATCACTCATCAGAACTGTATCATCCGCAAACAGCAGTATAGGTAGCTTCCACTCAATTCCCTCCCTTTTCAGCAATACACCAACATCCACTGCTCTTGATAGTATTTCTTTCATGACTCCATCCATATATACAGTAAACAACCACGGGGACATCACACACCCCTGTTTCAAACCAACATTCAGGTCAAAGAACTCGCTCTGCTCACTCTCCACACGTACTGCCGCCTTTGCACCCTCATACATGCTCTTCACTGCTTTCAGCAACTTGCCCTCTACTCCGTATATTCTAAGTACTTTCCACAAACCTTCTCTATCCACTCTGTCATAGGCCTTCTCCAAGTTTTTCTCCTTCTGCATCTCTAATTTTTTCAAATGGCGTAGGGATACGGCGACCCCAACGCCCGCCACTTTCTGGTGCAGGTAGCCTCCTCTGTGGTGGAGGGGTGAGAAATTTCCACCACCGCTTTTTTCCGGCGAGACGTAGAAGTCGGCTAAAGGGGATCGGGGGCGGGGGGCCTGGTATCCTTCTCCCATTAAATAAATCTACCAAAAAAACGAGACAGAGATAGGGGCGAGGGAACGCCTTCGTGGTCCCGGACCCTAAGAATAGGAGCTTTGAATGTGCGTGGATGTAGTACGAATGAGAAGCGAGAGGATATTGGAAGGTTATTTGAAAGAAGGATGTATGATGTCCTTGCACTGAATGCAACAAAGATGAAAGGAGAGGAAGAAGTGGATTTTGGAAAAGTGATAGGTAGAAAGTCTGGAGTAGACGAGGGAGTCAGGGGGAAAGAAGGAGTGGCTATTATTGTGAAGGAGGAGTTTAGAGAGTTTATAAAAGAGTGGAAAGAGATGTCATCAAGGCTAATGTGGGTGAGAATGCGGTTTAAGGGTGAAAGGTGGGTTTTGTAAGTGCGTATGGACCAGGAAGTGAAAGAGAGTTAGACGAGGTAGAGGGTTTCGGGGAGTATTTGAGAGATTGTCTACAAGGGTTTGATGAAAATGAAAATGTTATAGTATTAGGGGACCTAAATGCTAGGGTAGGAAATGAGCCTGTTGAGGAAGTCATCGGTAGTTTTGGTGTGGATGGTGTAAACGAGAGTGGAGAAAGACTGAAAAATGTATGTGAAGAGTGTAGATTGAGTGTAGGTAATACGTTCTTCAAAAAAAGGCGTATACACAAGTACACCTGAAATAGACTTGTGAGGGGAGAGATTGTAGAGAGGGCATTGATGGATTATGTGCTGGTGACAAGGGAAAGATTGTGCAGACTGCTGGTTGTGAATGTGATAGAGGTGAGGCGGAGGGTATGTCAGATCATTACCTGGTGGAGGGAAAGCTAAGAGTTAAGAGTTACAGGAGAATAAGAGACAAGCGTGAAGTAAGAGAGGTAATAAAAGTTAGTGAGTTAGAGAAGAGTGAAAAAGAGAGGGAGTACAAGGAAAGACTAAATGAAAAGTGGATGGAAGTGAGAGAGATGGAAGTAGAGGTTGAATGGCAACGGTTTAAGGAAGGAGTGAAAGCAAGTGCAGAGGTAGTATGCGGCAAAAGGAAATTAGGAGATGGAGGTATCAGGAAGGGAAGCGAGTGGTGGAATGATACGGTGAGAAAGGCAGTTGAGGAGAAGAGACAGTGTTTTGAGAGGGTTTTACAGGATGGTAGTGTTGAGGTATGGGAGAGGTACAAGGAGAAAAGGAGAGAGGCAAAACAGAAAATTAGAGAAGCGAAAAAAGATGCAAACGAAAGGTGGGGTCAAAGGCTGAGTGAGAATTTTGAAGAACGAAAGAAGATGTTCTGGAAGGAGGAAAATAAAGTAAGGAAAGGAGGACAAAAGAGGGAAGAGTCAGTGAAAGATGAAAATGAAGAATTACTAGTGGAACCAGTTGAAGTGAGGAAAAGATATGCCAAGTATTTTGAATCTTTGTTAAATACAAGAGATGGAAGAGAAGCAGTGATTGAAGCAGAGGTGGATGGAGATTGGTTACCCAGGCCACCCAGGTGGCAGGGAATGAATGAAAGGATTGGGGAAAATGAGGTGAAAGAAGCAGTGAAACAAATGAGAGCGGGAAAAGCAGAAGGTTTGGATGGTATTGCTGTGGTGTATAAAGAAGGGTGGAGATGTGATAAAATATTGATTTGTGAGACTTTTCAATGTGTGCTTTGCTGTGTCAATGGTACCAATAGACTGGAAGAGTGCATGTATATTGCCGTTGTACAATGGGAAGGGAGATCGGCAGGAGTGTTCAAGTTATAGAGGTATTAGTTTATTGTCAGTGGTTGGAAAGCTGTATGGCAGGGTGTTGATAGAGAGGATAATAAAGTGTACGGAAGTTGCAATAGAAGAAGAACAGTGCGGTTTTAGGAGGGGAAGAGGGTGCGTGGATCAGATGTTTGCAGTAAGACACTTATGCGAGAAGTATTTAGAGAAGCATAAGGAGATATTTTGGGCTTTTATGGACTTGGAAAAAGCGTATGATCGTGTGGACCGTGAAGCAATGTGGAAGGTTAAGGATTTATGAAATAGGAGGAAATTTGCTAGAAGCAGTTAAGAGTTTTTATGAAGGGAGCAGAGCATGTGTGAGAGTAGGAAATGGTGAGTGAATGGTTTGAGGTAAAGGTAGGTTTGTGACAGGGTTGTGTAATGTCACCATGGCTGTTTAATATGTTTATGGATGGTGTGGTGAGGGAGGTGAAAAGGAGAACTATGGGAAGAGGATTGGGTTTAGTAGGAAAGAATGGTAGAGATTGGGAGTTGAATCAGTTGCTGTTCGCTGATGACACAGCATTGGTGGCGGATTCTGATGAGAAACTGCAGCGGGTAGTCAAAGAGTTTGGTGTGGTGGTTTGTAGAAGGAGGAAACTGAAGGTGAACGTCAATAAAAGTAAAGTAATGGTGTGTAATAGGGGAGAGCATAGGGTGAATCTAGATGTGAGGCTGGATGGGGAAATATTGGAACAAGTAGAGTGTTTTAAATATCTAGGAGGAACGATAAGCAGGAGTGGAGGTATGGAAGTGGAGGTAAAACAGAGAGTGTGTGAAGGAAGGAAGGTTTTCGGAGCAATGGGAAGTATGTGGAAGACGAAAAATCTTGGAGTGAAAGTAAAAAGTGCACTGTATCAAGGAATTGTTGTGCCTACAGTGATGTATGGGGCTGAGACATGGGCTCTGAAGAAAAAGGAGAAAAGAGGGCTGGATGTGATGGAGATGAGCTGCTTGAGGAGTATGTGTGGAGTTACTCGTAGAGACAGATTGAGGAATGACGAGATACGTAGGAGAGTGGGGCAGCATGAACATTTGTCAGCCAGAGTGGACAGAAGGGTGCTGAGCTGGTATGGTCATGTTGAACGAATGGGAGAAGAAAGGCTTACAAAGAGAATATGTGAGTCAGGTACAAGGGGAGATAGAAGGGCAGGAAGACCCCCATTGAGATGGAGAGACTGTGTAAGAAAGGCTTTGGATGATAGAGGAATGACTATAGATTAGGCAGGGGAAGTGGTGGTGGACAGGAGTGAATGGAGAATGCTTGGGAATAGTTGAGTGAAAATGTGATCATTTGGAGTAAGGGGTCGGGCGCAAGTTGGACTAGATAATAATCCATCAGGCGCCTGGCCCGGGGAGACGATTAATATGAAGGGTGCGCCTGGAAGTGTGGTGGGAGGGCTTGTGGCTTTGGCTCCGCTGCATGTCTGCCTGCCGAGATCGGAACCTCTCCGGGTGGTCGGGGGCCGGGGGAATGGTGGAGCGACCTTGGTGACCCTGGTCTCTGGGTCTTCTCCTGGGTGACCTGGATGTGTGTGAGTTTGTGTTTTTATCTATGTTTATTTGTTGTTTTGTGTTGTTTTTGTGTTTTCCCTGTTCTTGCTCTGTCTTGAGTCGGCTACCCCCAAAATGGGGATTGGGCCTGAGCATATACAGTAGATAGAATAGATAGATAGATGAATAATATTCACACATAAATATAATGCAGCAGAATAATGGAAAACGACATGGAAGAATAAAAATAAGCTTATATTCTAGATTGCCAAGGGAAAGAAATGCAGTATCTCTAACAAATGCAGAAAACTCGTGTATGCGAAATAATAAAGTTATATTAATAAAAGTTAGGTTAAATTACTCCCAGACTTGCCATGCTACTATTCAATAAGAAACAAGATCGTAAATTCGGTTAACAAGGGAACTATATGGCAAGCCTGTGACAGCACGTCGGGCGTATCTATTACATAGCCAACCTCACTAATCTGCTTAATGACCTGGTACTGACCACAAACCTTAGCAGCTATGGGTCGACCCTGAACCGACAACCGTGCCAAAGCCTCGTCGCCCACCTTGAACGGCCCAGATTTAGCCTGTTTGTCATAATGGTCATTCATCTTTGCGTTCATGTTGCTAAGCGGAATAGCCTCCGGGTATCTAGTAGTAGTATCCATCAAAGTATGCAAGTATTTATATCCCAAACTGGTGGGTGGTAAGGGACCGACCATGTCAACTATGACACGAGTCAATGGTGGTTCAACTGCAGGTATAGGAATCAAAGGTGCCACGGGTATTCCTTGGAGGGGTTTTCCAACTACCTTACCAATATGACACATCAAAAAAGTAACCACCGATGCATACATATTGGACCACCAAAAATGAATACGTAGCCTATCAGTAGTCTTACATACCCCTAAATGACCCGCTAGTGGTGCCTAACCAGCTCCTCCCTGAACTGGGCAGGCACCACCAACTGGTCCCCCTCCAAACCTGAGTTCGTATCCGGCGTCCACTGCCGATACAACAATGCCCCTTTTATAATAAACTTTGCTTGACCGTTCTTCCCACCAGCCGTGCCAACCTTCTTAAACCGGAGGCCCAGACTAAGTTCCTCTTGCTGCAACTTGCTCAGTTCGTTTCTAGGTATCTCTGACAAGGCAGTTACCTCTGACCTCTCAAAAATAGCAGAAGGTTGAGTCGGTGGCACTATGTACAAAGGAGTACAAAGGAGTACAAAGGAAATCAAGCAACAACAGATCCAGTGACCCTTCTAGGTTGCTTGTCCTCCAAAACACTGAGGATCAAGTGTCCAAACAGTGGTTTAGAGTGGGTAAGGGAACATTGGAAAGGGAATTACTGCCCTGGAACTAATGTCCGTGGCAGGATTAGGAAGTTAGTAGGGGACAGATGGGTTAGTAACTGAGGGGGGGATTAAATAAAGTTATTCATTTACAAACGCAGTCAGTCGCGGGTTTGATGCGAGATATTTGTCTAGGCGGAGTTTAAATGAATCAACGGTGATGCAGTCTATAACGTTTCGGGGAAGCCCATTCCACAAGTTGACAACTCGATTGAAGAAGAAATTCTTAGATTCGTGCGAGTTAAAAGATTTACCAATAATTTTGCAACCGTTTCCCCGCGTGTAATTAGATTGGTCGATAGTGAAGTACTTACTACAGTTCATATTGTCGATGCCTTTGATGATTTTGAACACTTGAATTAAGTCGCCTCTTAATCTGCGCTGGGTTAAAGGAAATAGATTTAATTCTCTAAGACGCTCTTCGTATGGTTTGTTCTTTAGGCTAGGTATCATTTTGGTAACTCTACGTTGAACTCGTTCTAGCTTGTTTATATCTTTTTGGTAATAAGGGCACCAGGATTGAACGCAGTATTCCAGAAGAGGGCGGACTAAGGAATTGTAAAGGGTTAGGATAACTTCTTTGGATTTATGCTCAAATGACCTGCCTATAAAGCCAATTATTTTGTTTGCCTTCTTAACAACTTCTGAACATTGTTGACTCGGTTTTAGGTTACTCGATATTGTTACTCCCAGATCGGTTTCTCTGTTTACATTCTTAAGCTGAGTGCCATTCATCGAATAGTTTGCTTTCTCATTTAGGTATCCGATATGTAGTACTTTACATGTACATGTCAGACTCCTCGTCCGGCACTAGGTCACCTCTACTAGTCTCGGTAGCCTCACTGGGGTCAGCCACGCCCACAGCTGCCTCCGAGCCAGTGTCATCTAGTAGTGCATCATAGGATGGCCCGCACTCATGGCTGTAGGCCCTCGCATCCACTAAATCATCCCCCTGTTGTGTCACTGATTGGGTCACTGCAACAACAGGGTAGATAAAGTCCATGTTATCTTCCTGCAAACAACCACCAGTAGGGAGCTCAAAAGCAGCCTCAGCGACGACTATAGGAGGCGGGAATACTACATCCCCAGCCAAGTAAGTCCCGAGCAAAAAGTCCACCCCCTTAACTGGCCGAGTGTCCACCATGGCCACCTTACCCTCGGCGGTCAACAATGGGCACTCTAGGGTCACCGGGACTAAACCACAGCATTGCTCGCTGTTGATTACCCTGCAAATTACAAATGGCCGGCACCAATCAGGGAAAGTCTGGTTATGCTCAGGTGGTGATACCACCTGGGGCGGCAAATTGCTTACAACCCTGCTTCGCGCTGGCCTACACTGCCCCCCAGACTCACCTGTGCTTGGCTAGCCTTTCACAGGCACCTCCCCTTGTGACGCCACCAACTGGACAGCCTTGAGTTCCTGGGTAGCCTTCCATTTAGCACACTGAGGATTTATATGACCCACTTGCTTGCAAAAGTAACACCTCACTTCCGTAGAAGCTCGCTGGTTGTCAGCCTTGGTATAATGTTGTGTCTTATTTGTGGTACCTTTGGGTGATGATGGGCGAGCTGATACTGTGGCTGCTTGGTGCACAGGTCGGTCTCTCCTGTCACCAATGCTTCCCATGCAACTGCCACGCTGGGCTAGTGCAAAGTCATCAGCCCAAACTGCTGCTTCCCTTATTGATTTAAACCGGTTTAATTTAATTTTTTCCACAATGTCCTTTTCAACTATACTGGTAAACTGCTCCATCAGCCAAACCTCACACGCCTCCTCAAAGGTATTAGCGGTTTCTGAGTGCAACCACTTAGCTAGAGTATCGCTCAGGTACCTGGCACATTCCACATGAGAGTCCCCCTGTCACTTCCGAGCCCCCCTGAACGCTAATCTGTAAGCTTCAGGACGAAGCTCGTAGGCTTTAAACACAGCCTCCTTAAGAGCGTGTTTATTGCAGGGTTAGTGTAGTACGGTGGGCAGTGTTGGGTGCATGACTACAGCATTGTTTGTCTTTTTGCTACAGCGTTTCACTTTGGACAGTGCTGTGGGCTAGGCTACTAGAGTATCTGCTTTCCCCGAACCTCCCCTCATTACAGTGGTGACCTCAGGCCTGGATAGTGTGATAGTATAGAGTTCTTGATGGTGTGAAGTTAATTTTATTTGGATTGACCATTTTGCTTACAGTTGAAAGTCTACAGACATAGTACACTCATTTGTTAACCTGTGTCCACAACTATTGCTAAGATGTCGCTTGATGATTACATTCCTGTTCATATTGTCGGGAGGGAGGATGTGTGTCAGTTTATTAGAACTCAACCTAGTCAACTGTCTTGATGGTGTAATGGTTTGAGTGTTTAACCCATCGGATCCGGGGGGCCTCATATGATCCCGATCGCTGTGTCCGGGGCCATTTTCGTACAGTCAAGCTTCATAATTCAGTAGCTACTGATTGAGACCACCTAGAGCAGTATTTTTTTTTAAATAGTAGAACCTTTTGTTGTCTGTAGGCTGCCGTTGAGATGACATCGCTACGACACGTGGTTGCCGAGTTATGATTATTTTAGCGGCGATTTTTAGCCGCGCATGTTGCCTCATATGAGGCCTCCCGGATTTCTGCCAATATTTTTGTTTTGTTTAGTAGGTTGCATCAGTAATTATTATGCAGGCTATCTGAAAATAAAAAAATAATAAAAAAAAAAAATATATATATATAATAATTATAATTGGAAGGCGCAGAGCCATAGAGAAAATAGCCCAATAATATGATTGAGATAGACAGTTTTGTATATACGATAATATTAAGTATTTGTATAGAATAACTTTAGCATAAAATAGTGTATGCTTTGTTGAATTAAATAGTGTACAGTACAAATTAAATGTTATGCATTGTGTATAAACATTTATAAACAGTTTTTATGTATGATATATGACAGTGTAAACAGATGTATTGTGCATACACTGGTGTAAGACAATACGAAGAAGAGGTATTGTGCATAGCTTTAAATATTATGCATAATTATAAGTTATAGTAGTAGGTAAAATACTAAATAGTATAGATAGTATACAAGTATAGTATTGTGGACAGTATAAGATAGTAAAACAAAATAATATATTGTTTTGTATAATATAGTATATAATATGATAGGCTAAACATAAAATAGCATGAATAATATAAAACAGTAAAACGAGTCGATATTTCGCATAGCATAAGATAGACTAAAGAAAGGGTATTTTTTTGGCATAGGTGGTAACACTGATAAAGATGTTAAGTATGTTTTTGCTTTTTCCATAGTACAGTATATATAGAGTGTCCCAGAGATAGAGATAGGGGCGAGGGAACGCGTTTGTGGTCCCGGACCCTAAGAATAGGAGTTTTAACCCGGCAAGTGTGGATCTCCTTATAAGAGGTTTACCGCTGCACTGCGGATCTCCTCATATAATCCAAGGCCTAAAAAAAAAAACATTTAAATCAGCCCAGTATCTTTGTTTTTTTGTTTTTTTTAATTTCCCCTTGGCCATGCCAAATATCACTCCTCCACATCCCCTCCTTCCACCCTTTCCCCCCCCCCCCCCCCTTCAATTATCACCTATTCTCCCTCTTATTCCCTTATTCTTAGGTATATTTTCGTGCTAACAATAGCGAGTTGCTAGCAGGCTGTGCTCATATGTGTTACCAAGCGAGTGCAAGAGAGAGAGAGAGAGTATCGATCGACAGTCTCTCTCCAGACGTGGGGGGGAGTGGAGGAGCGGGAGGTTGGCTCAGCCATAAGTTATGTAACTCCCGGCCTCTATCGCCGATTTTGACCATCAAAACGCTGTTTCCACTTGTTTTATTGTTGCAACAGGTTAATACCTTTAGAATCAACGTAAAATAGTCGCATATGGATAAGTATTAATGATATTTATGGTATGATGACGATTTGAGTTTAGGAAACAGTCTAAATACCTCCGCACAGGGAGGGGTGGCCAATACCCCACCTAGGCACTTAAGAGGTTAAATGTGCAAGGATGTAGTACGAATGAGAAGCGAGAGGACACTGGAAGGTTATTTGAAAGAAGGAAGTATGATGTGCTTTCACTGAATGAAACAAAGATGAAAGGAGAGGGAGAAGTGGATTTTGGAAACGTGATAGGTAGAAAGTCTGGAGTAGATGAGAGAGTCCGTGGGAAAGAGGGAGTGGCTATTATTGTATTAAGGAGGAGTTGAGAGAGTTAATAAAAGAGTGGAAAGAGGTTTCATCAAGGCTAATGTGGGTGCAAATGCAGTTTAAGGGTGAAAGATGGGTTTTTGTAAGTGCTTATGGGTCAGGAAGTGAAAGAAAGTTCGCCGAGGTGGTGGGTTTTTGGGAGGATTTGAGATTGTTTACAAGGGTTTGATGAAAATGAAAATGTTATAGTTTTAGGGGACCTAAATGCTAGGGTAGGAAATGAGCCTGTTGAGGGAGTCATCGGTAGTTTTGGTGTGGATGGTGTAAATGTGATTGAATAATGTATGTGGAGAGTGCAGATTGAGTGTATGAAATAAGTTCTTAAAAAAAAAAGCCGCATACACAAGTACACATGGCATAGACTTGTGAGGGGAGAGATTGTAGAGAGGGCTTTGATGGATTATGTGCGGGTGACAAGGGAAAGATTGTGTAGGCTGCTGGATGTGAATGTGATGAGAGGTGAGGCGGAGGGTATGTCGAATCATTACATGGTGGAGGGATAGCTAAGAGTTAGGAGTTACAGGAGAATAAGAGACAAGCGTGAAGTAAGAGAGGTAATAAAAGTTAGTGAGTTAGAGAAGAGTTCAAAAGAGAGGGAGTACAAGGAAAGACTAAATGAAAAGTGGATGGAAGTGAGAGAGATGGAAGAGAGAGAAGTAGAGGTTGAATGGCAACAGTTTAAGGAAGGAGTGAAAGCAAGTGCAGAGGTAGTGTGCGGTAAAAGGAAATTAGGAGGCAGAGGTATCAGGAAGGGAAGCGAGTGGTGGAATGATACAGTTAGAAAGGCAGTTGAGGAGAAGAGACTGTGTTTTGAGAGGGTTTTACAGTATGGTAGTGTTGAGGTATGGGAGAGGTACAAGGAGAAAAGGAGAGAGGCAAAACGGAAAATTAGAGAAGCGAAAAAGATGCAAACGAAAGGTGGGGTCAAAGGTTGAGAGAGAATTTTGAAGAATGAAAGAAGATGTTCTGGAAGGAGGGAAATAAAGTAAGGAAAGAAGGACAAAAGTGGGAAGAGTCAGTGCAAGATGCAAATGGAGAATTACTAGTGGAACCAGTTGAAGTGAGGAAAAGATATGCCGTGTATTTTGAATCTTTGTTAAAAGCAAGAGATGGAAGAGAAGCAGTGGTGGATGGAGATAGGTTACCCAGGCCACCCAGGTGGCAGGGAATGAATAAAAGGATTGAGGAAAATGAGGTGAGAGAAGCAGTGAAACAAATGAGAGCAGGAAAAGCAGAAGGTTTGGATGGTATTGCTGTGGAATGTATAAAGAAGGGTGGAGATGTGATAATAGATTGGTTGGTGAGACTTTTCAATGTGTGCTTTGCTGTGTCAATGGTACCAATAGACTGGAAGAGTGCATGTATTGTGCCATTGTACAAGGGGAGGGGAGATCGGCAGGAGTGTTCAAGTTATAGAGGTATTAGTTTATTGTCAGTGGTTGGAAAGCTGTATGGCAGGGTGTTGATAGAGAGGATAATAAAGTGTACAGAAGTTGCAATAGGAGAAGAACAGTGCGGTTTTAAGAGGGGAAGAGGGTGCGTGGATCAGATGTTTGCAGTAAGACAGTTATGCGAGAAGTATTTAGAGAAGCATAAGGATATATTTTGGGCTTTTATGGATTAGGAAAAAGCGTATGATCATGTGGATCGTGAAGCAATGTGGAAGGTGTTAAAGATTTATAAAATTGGAGGAAATTTTTTAGAAGCAGTTAAGAGTTTTTATGAAGGGATCAGAGCATGTGTTAGAGTATGAAATTGTGAGTTGAGTGAATGCTTTGAGGTAAAGGTAGATTTGCGACAGAGTTGAATAATGTCACCATGGCTGTTTAATATGTTTATGGATGGTGTGGTGAAGGAGGTGAAAAGGAAAACTATGGGAAGAGGATTGGGTTTAGTAGGAAAGAATGGTAGAGATTGGGAGTTGAATCAGTTGCTGTTCGCTGATGACACAGCAATGGTGGCAGATTCTGAGGAGAAACTGCAGCGGGTAGTCAAAGAGTTTGGTGTGGTTTGTGGAAGGAGGAAACTGAAGGTGAACATCAATGAAAGTAAAGTAATGGTGTGTAATAGGGGTGATTATAGGGTGAATCTAGATGTGAGGCTGGATGGGGAAATATTGGAACAAGTAGAGTGTTTTAAATATCTATGAGGAACGATAAGCAGGAGTGGATGTATGGAAATGGAGGTAAAACAGAGAGTGTGTGAAGGAATGAAGGTTTTCGGAGCAATGGGAGGTATGTGGAAGGTGAGATATCTCGGAATGAAAGTAAAAAGTACAATGTATCAAGGAATTGTTGTGCCAACAGTGATGTATGGGGCCGCGACATGGGCTCTGGAGGAAAAGGAGAGAAGAAAGCTGGATGTGATGGAGATGAGCTGCTTGAGGAGTATTTGTGGAGTTACTCGTAGAGACGGATTGAGGAATGAAGAGATACATAGGTTAGTGGGGCAGCAGGAACATTTGTCAGCCAGAGTGGACAGAAGGGTGCTGATCTGGTATGGTCATGTTGAACGAATGGGACATGAAAGGCTTACAAAGAGAATATGTGAGTCAGATACAAAGGGAGATAGAAGGGCAGGAAGACCCCCAATGAGATGGAGAGACTGTGTAAGACAAGCTTTCGATGATAGAGGAATGACTATAGATCTGGCAAAGGAAGTGGTAATAAACAGGAATGAATGGAGAATGCTTGTGAATAGTTGAGTGAACACGTGGTCATTTGGGTGAAGGGGTCGGGCGCAAGTTGGACTAGATAATAGTCCATCAGGCACCGGTCCCGGGGAGACGATTATTATGAAGGGTGCGCCTGGAAGTGTGGTGGGCGGGCTTGTGGCTTCGGCTCCGCTGCATGTCTGCCTGCCGAGATCGGAACCTCTCCGGGTGGTCGGGGGCTGGAGGAGTGCTGGAGTGACCTTGGTGACCCTGGTCTCTGGGTCTTCTCCTCGGTGAGCTACTGTAGATGTGTGTGAATTTGTGTTTTATCTGTGTTTGTTTGTTGTTTTATGTTTTGTGTTTTCCCTGTTCTTGCTCTATCTTGAGTCGGCCACCCCCAAGAAAAAAAAATATAATAAAATATGATAGTATAGAAAATAACAATATAAATGGGAAAAATGGGGATTGGGCCTGAGCAAATAGATAGATAGAATATTTTGCTTTTACCATAGTATATAGTATACTGTATAGTGTCCCAGGAGGAAAGGGCATAACTTTGGGAAATGATAAAACGAGGTATTCTATGGCATAAAATGTTCGATAACAAAAAGTTCAAATTTCATCTGTTACAATGATACTGAAGGTTTAATGTAGTGTACTCCTCCGCATCAGTGTAATGGACTCTTCCATGGAAAATAGCAGCTTCCAGCTGCTTCAAAGTGAGCTAATATGTCTATAAGCATTGTGTAACCTACACAATATAGTATCTTCCAAATAACATGGTAAAATAATTGAAGTTAGATGGAGGTGTGGTAGGCACTAGGACAGCTAGGCCAGCCTTATGGGGACATACTGAAGAAAATAGCATTTTCAGCATGCAATATCTCTATAACGGTTGAGATTTAGAATATTTTGTATAGAACATTTTAGGCTTAGAGTAGCTTGTTTATAATTTCCTAAAGTCACGCCCTTTCCTCCTGGGACACCCTGTATATAAAGATAAAATATATTAAACAACATAATATAAGATATAGGGAATGTATTAAATCTATTATGATATAAGCATAGAGTACAGCGCATAATATACTCTAAGGATTAAAGAAAGTACCTTCCCAAAATTATGCGTGTTGGGGAAAGAAAACTCTGAGGTGCAGGCATGATTTCAAGGCGCGCGTGTGCGTGTGTGCCCTTGTGTCCGTGTGCATGTGTGTGTGTGCGTGTGTGAGTGTGAGGAAGAGGTCCATTGTTTGTACGTGAGGCAGAGGTGTGTGCATAACTTAACGTAGTAATGATTGGGTGCGAAACCGTGCATGCATGGGGAATTGGACAAAATGTATGCATGTGCAGTCTGTGGGTGTAGGACTGTGGGTATGTTGGTCTTCGGGGAAAACAAGGAGACTAGAGCAATTACTTAATTACATCTGTTCTAATTGTTTAGAACAATCGCTTTTATTTTTATATTATTTTGACGAGTCTTGAATTTATTTTATAGTCAGACGTAGCATTGTTTAACCATTAAAATTAACCCATTAAAGCACACAGTGATAATGTTCATACTATGCTTCCAAACGACTTTACATATGTGTTATATTAAATAGTGTTTATACCTCTTACGAAGGGGAATCGAGGTATTTTGATCTCCCATAACTTGCCGTCTTGATATTTCTTACGATTGTGATTGAGTTTCCAGGTGATTTGGTTTGGGAGTCATATTAACCATTTTATCTTCCCAAATATTAATGAAAATTTGTTTTAAACTTTTCTGTTCTTCTTTACTATTTTAGAAGTGGAGTCTTTACTGAATGGATGCCATATTTAGCCTGAAGATAGGTACCTTACATCAAACAACAGCATACCCCATATCAATATGGGGTATATCTAGTCTGAATGATACATTGGAGAGGTTCAGATAGGCTATACAAATGTGTTCTATCGGAACAGAATAATACCTGTCAATAAAAACAATGTTCATTGCAAAATTGAAACACAAACGCAAATGTAAAATAAGAAACAAATTTAAATATAATATGGCTTAATATCGTTAAGAAAAAAATAAACATATTTAATCAGGTATATCATTATGAACATTAATGCAATAACTTTATTGATGCTTAGATACACAATTGTATTTACATCTTAAAAATAATACAACCGATACTAATTATTATAATATTTTAAGAAGGCATAATATAATTTTGTTTCCCTTCTCGTGTTTCCGGCTTCTTATAATCTTAACATTATTAGTTGGACATACAAGTGTTTCTTATATTCTCACTGATTGCTTCCTATGGGTTCCCATTATTTATCCTTGTTTTTTATTAATATGCAAATGTAAGCATGCATACTTTTAATCACTGAAAACAAAAATATGTATCCCTGTGCTATTTGTCTTATGTTCGTCTCATTTTTCCAGGTAGCATAATTGTGTCTTTTCTTGCATGTATGTTATAACTTAACACATTCAGAACCAAGGATGTCCTTTTCATCATATTCTGGCAATTATTAGATGATTTCATTCAGCTTAGGAAGGACCTCTAGCAATAAGAATGCTTCAGACTATCTCAACCAAAAATTTTAGCTACCACAGACCCTTCCTCAGCTGCATACTATCGGCAAACATGTAGCTAGAATAACATATACCACACGTGGCTAGTGTTAAATGTAGCTAGAATAACATATAACACACGTGGCTAGTGTGAAATGTAGCTAGAATAACATATAACACACGTGGCTAGTGTTAAATGTAGCTAGAATAACATAACACACGTGGCTAGTGTTAAAATGTAGCTAGAATAACATATAACACACGTGGCTAGTGTTAAAATGTAGCTAGAATAACATATAACACGTGGCTAGTGTTAAATGTAGCTAGAATAACATATAACACACGTGCTAGTGTTAAAATGTAGCTAGAATAACATAACACACGTGGCTAGTGTGAAATGTAGCTAGAATAACATATAACACACGTGGCTAGTGTTAAATGTAGCTAGAATAACATAACACACGTGGCTAGTGTTAAATGTAGCTAGAATACATATAACACACGTGGCTAGTGTTAAATGTAGCTAGAATAACATATAACACACGTGGCTAGTGTTAAAATGTAGCTAGAATAACATATAACACACGTGGCTAGTGTTAAAATGTAGCTAGAATAACATATAACACACGTGGCTAGTGTTAAATGTAGCTAGAATAACATAACACACGTGGCTAGTGTTAAAATGTAGCTAGAATAACATATAACACACGTGGCTAGTGTTAAATGTAGCTAGAATAACATATAACACACGTGGCTAGTGTTAAATGTAGCTAGAATAACATATAACACGTGGCTAGTGTTAAATGTAGCTAACACACGTGGCTAGTGTTAAATGTAGCTAGAATAACATATAACACGTGGCTAGTGTTAAATGTAGCTAGAATAACATATAACACGTGGCTAGTGTTAAAATGTAGCTAGAATAACATATAACACACGTGGCTAGTGTTAAAATGTAGCTAGAATAACATATAACACACGTGGCTAGTGTAAATGTAGCTAGAATAACATGTAACACACGTGGCTAGTGTTAAATGTAGCTAGAATAACATATAACACACGTGGCTAGTGTTAAAATGTAGCTAGAATAACATATAACACACGTGGCTAGTGTTAAAATGTAGCTAGAATAACATATAACACGTGGCTAGTGTTAAAATGTAGCTAGAATAACATAACACACGTGGCTAGTGTTAAAATGTAGCTAGAATAACATATAACACGTGGCTAGTGTTAAAATGTAGCTAGAATAACATATAACACACGTGGCTAGTGTTAAAATGTAGCTAGAATAACATATAACACACGTGGCTAGTGTTAAAATGTAGCTAGAATAACATATAACACATGTGGCTAGTGTTAAAATGTAGCTAGAATAACATATAACACACGTGGCTAGTGTTAAAATGTAGCTAGAATAACATAACACACGTGGCTAGTGTTAAAATGTAGCTAGAATGACATATAACACACGTGGCTAGTGTTAAAATGTAGCTAGAATAACATATAACACACGTGGCTAGTGTTAAAATGTAGCTAGAATAACATATAACACACGTGGCTAGTGTTAAAATGTAGCTAGAATAACATATAACACACGTGGCTAGTGTTAAATGTAGCTAGAATAACATAACACACGTGGCTAGTGTTAAATGTAGCTAGAATAACATATAACACACGTGGCTAGTGTTAAATGTAGCTAGAATAACATATAACACACGTGGCTAGTGTTAAAATGTAGCTAGAATAACATATAACACACGTGGCTAGTGTTAAAATGTAGCTAGAATAACATATAACACACGTGGCTAGTGTTAAAATGTAGCTAGAATAACATATAACACACGTGGCTAGTGTTAAAATGTAGCTAGAATAACATATAACACACGTGGCTAGTGTTAAATGTAGCTAGAATAACATATAACACACGTGGCTAGTGTTAAATGTAGCTAGAATAACATATAACACACGTGGCTAGTGTTAAATGTAGCTAGAATAACATATAACACACGTGGGTAGTGTTAAATGTAGCTAGAATAACATATAACACGTGGCTAGTGTTAAATGTAGCTAGAATAACATATAACACGTGGCTAGTGTTAAAATGTAGCTAGAATAACATAACACACGTGGCTAGTGTTAAAATGTAGCTAGAATAACATATAACACACGTGGCTAGTGTTAAAATGTAGCTAGAATAACATGTAACACACGTGGCTAGTGTTAAATGTAGCTAGAATAACATATAACACACGTGGCTAGTGTTAAAAATGTAGCTAGAATAACATATAACACACGTGGCTAGTGTTAAAATGTAGCTAGAATAACATATAACACACGTGGCTAGTGTTAAAATGTAGCTAGAATAACATATAACACACGTGGCTAGTGTTAAAATGTAGCTAGAATAACATATAACACGTGGCTAGTGTTAAAATGTAGCTAGAATAACATATAACACACGTGGCTAGTGTTAAATGTAGCTAGAATAACATATAACACACGTGGCTAGTGTTAAAATGTAGCTAGAATAACATATAACACACGTGGCTAGTGTTAAAATGTAGCTAGAATAACATATAACACACGTGGCTAGTGTTAAAATGTAGCTAGAATAACATAACACACGTGGCTAGTGTTAAAATGTAGCTAGAATAACATATAACACACGTGGCTAGTGTTAAATGTAGCTAGAATAACATATAACACACGTGGCTAGTGTTAAAATGTAGCTAGAATAACATAACACACGTGGCTAGTGTTAAAATGTAGCTAGAATAACATAACACACGTGGCTAGTGTTAAAATGTAGCTAGAATAACATATAACACACGTGGCTAGTGTTAAATGTAGCTAGAATAACATATAACACACGTGGCTAGTGTTAAAATGTAGCTAGAATAACATATAACACACGTGGCTAGTGTTAAAATGTAGCTAGAATAACATATAACACACGTGGCTAGTGTTAAAATGTAGCTAGAATAACATATAACACACGTGGCTAGTGTTAAAATGTAGCTAGAATAACATATAACACACGTGGCTAGTGTTAAAATGTAGCTAGAATAACATATAACACACGTGGCTAGTGTTAAAATGTAGCTAGAATAACATAGAACACACGTGGCTAGTGTTAAAATGTAGCAAGATTAACATATAACACACGTGGCTAGTGTTAAAATGTAGCTAGAATAACATATAACACGTGGCTAGTGTTAAAATGTAGCTAGAATAACATATAACACATGTGGCTAGTGTTAAAATGTAGCTAGAATAACATATAACACACGTGGCTAGTGTTAAAATGTAGCTAGAATAACATATAACACACGTGGCTAGTGTTAAAATGTAGCTCGAATAACATAACACACGTGGCTAGTGTTAAAATGTAGCTCGAATAACATATAACACACTTGGCTAGTGTTAAAATGTAGCTAGAATAACATGTAACACACGTGGCTAGTGTTAAAATGTAGCTAGAATAACATAACACACGTGGCTAGTGTTAAAATGTAGCTAGAATAACATATAACACGTGGCTAGTGTTAAAATGTAGCTAGAATAACATATAACACACGTGGCTAGTATTAAAATGTAGCTAGAATAACATATAACACACGTGGCTAGTGTTAAAATGTAGCTAGAACATATAACACACGTGGCTAGTGTTAAATGTAGCTAGAATAACATATAACACACGTGGCTAGTGTTAAAATGTAGCTAGAATAGCATATAACACACGTGGCTAGTGTTAAATGTAGCTAGAATAGCATATAACACACGTGGCTAGTGTTAAAATGTAGCTAGAATAACATATAACACACGTGGCTAGTGTTAAAATGTAGCTAGAATAACATCACACGTGGCTAGTGTTAAAATGTAGCTAGAATAACATATAACACACGTGGCTAGTGTTAAAATGTAGCTAGAATAACATATAACACACGTGGCTAGTGTTAAAATGTAGCTAGAATAACATATAACACACGTGGCTAGTGTTAAAATGTAGCTAGAATAACATATACACACGTGGCTAGTGTTAAAATGTAGCTAGAATAACATATAACACACGTGGCTAGTGTTAAAATGTAGCTAGAATAACATATAACACACATGGCTAGTGTTAAAATGTAGCTAGAATAACATAGAACACACGTGGCTAGTGTTAAAATGTAGCTAGAATAACATATAACACACGTGGCTAGTGTTAAAATGTAGCTAGAATAACATATAACACGTGGCTAGTGTTAAAATGTAGCTAGAATAACATATAACACATGTGGCTAGTGTTAAAATGTAGCTAGAATAACATATAACACACGTGGCTAGTGTTAAAATGTAGCTAGAATAACATATAACACACGTGGCTAGTGTTAAAATGTAGCTCGAATAACATAACACACGTGGCTAGTGTTAAAATGTAGCTAGAATAACATATAACACACTTGGCTAGTGTTAAAATGTAGCTAGAATAACATGTAACACACGTGGCTAGTGTTAAAATGTAGCTAGAATAACATAACACACGTGGCTAGTGTTAAAATGTAGCTAGAATAACATATAACACGTGGCTAGTGTTAAAATGTAGCTAGAATAACATATAACACACGTGGCTAGTATTAAAATGTAGCTAGAATAACATATAACACACGTGGCTAGTGTTAAAATGTAGCTAGAAGAACATATAACACACGTGGCTAGTGTTAAATGTAGCTAGAATAACATATAACACACGTGGCTAGTGTTAAAATGTAGCTAGAATAGCATATAACACACGTGGCTAGTGTTAAATGTAGCTAGAATAGCATATAACACACGTGGCTAGTGTTAAAATGTAGCTAGAATAACATATAACACACGTGGCTAGTGTTAAAATGTAGCTAGAATAACATAACACACGTGGCTAGTGTTAAAATGTAGCTAGAATAACATATAACACACGTGGCTAGTGTTAAAATGTAGCTAGAATAACATATAACACACGTGGCTAGTGTTAAAAGTAGCTAGAATAACATATAACACACGTGCTAGTGTTAAAATGTAGCTAGAATAACATATAACACACGTGGCTAGTGTTAAAATGTAGCTAGAATAACATATAACACACGTGGCTAGTGTTAAAATGTAGCTAGAATAACATATAACACACGTGGCTAGTGTTAAAATAGTCGGTTATATTTTAGCTGACGGTAAATTGAATCCCTAACAGCCAATTTCCCAATACTTAATTGACATATAATATGAAACCATTATGTCTCTGCATCATATTAAGACCAATTTTATATAATTAGCCCCATATTGCACTACACAATCTTCAAAATAACAAAGAAATCTTGATGGGAAGTTTGCAATTTACCGTCAGTTGAAAAGAAATAGCGTATAGGTAATATTATTCGAAGCCCTATAGACCTTATAGTAAATGGACTTAAGGGGAGATGGGTAGTTTTTACGGTCCCCCAACTCCCTCATGTTTAGCAACATTAGTTTTTAGATTATAAGACGTTCGAGTGGTTCAACCCGTTAGTTTTGCGATGTTAAGACCTTTCGATCCATTTCTTTGTTATTATTAAGCCTGTTCGTGTCATTAAAAGTGTCGATTTTTTTTCCTGTCGAGCAATAGCAAGCCTGTAATTTAAGAGGAACCGGTCTTAGGCCCGGACAATTTTCTATCGAAAAATGTACAAATTTATCTTGAAGGGGAGTCTTGGGCCGGTGTTTTTATAAGTTTGATGGAGGTCTAGGGAGGAAACTAAGGAAAACAGAAAAACAAATAGATAAATGAGGACAAAATACGCCGATCCCCCCTTAAAGCCAAACGCCAACATATTAGCCTTACATTTATACAACCAAGACACATTCAGAAAGAATTACACATATATTTCCTATAATTGCATATTCGGAAGACAAACGAATTACTCAAATAGCTTAACCCATTAAGTACCAGTGTCGTTCTTTTAATTTTAGTCTTGCTACTCTTAAACGATTATATCCAGTTTTAAAAAGAACTCCAGCATTTAAACAAGTCTTGAACTATCTCACTTTATTCGTTTTACTACCGCAGATCCTTCTAAAACAGCAAGTAATCGTATAAATATGGCCAAAATAATATTATAGAGACGTCGCCGGTACAGACCAGGTTAAAACCAGGGGTAGGGGAATATTATAATAACACATACTATTGTATAATAACATCAAGATTAATATTAGACATAGGGTTGATAGTACTTGTGCAATGATGCTTGTTTAATGGTTTGTATGAATACTCTAGATAATATGCCATGCTACAAGAGAGAGAGAGAGAGAGAGAGAAAGGGTGGGGGGGGGGAGATAGGGCGGGGGGAGCAAATACAATAATAATAGGTCGACTAGATATATAAAAAAAAAACTAATTTACTCGGAATGCGAGATATTAAACATATTCTCGTCGAGCGATTTTTTTCGCACCAGTTTTACTCATATTAGTTTCAATTTCCCTTGTTTTTGTTTTTATACAAGTGAAAACTCACAGGTTTTGAAGTGGTTAAAATACACGCCAAAAACATATTGGCCAAACGCTGGAGAGGCGCGACTAAAGATTATTTAATACAAAAGTGTATCGCTACATATTATTCTAAGCTTATTGCTTTCGGTTCAACATTTTCGTTTTCCCCATGATAAAAAAAAAAAAAAAGTTTAATTATTTATAATCCATTCGTTTATATTTATTAGCGATATATATTAACTGTTGTGTATAATGTGTGTGTGTGTGTGTGTGTATAACAAAAGATGTGGGCTGTATTCAACCTGGTGCAGATGTTAATGTGTAATGATCGTGTTTACAGAATGAATTCCAACACTGTTGGGTCTGGTTTAACAAGTCTGTGATGTATACGGTACTATACATGTGTTATAATGTTACAGGGTAGTGCTTGTTTTGGGGTATTGTATTGTATTGGGGTATTGTAATTTAATGGAGTGTATAAAGAAGGGTGGAGATGTGATAATAGATTGGTTGGCGAGACATTTCAATGTGTGCTTTGCTGTGTCAATGGTACCAATAGACTGGAAGAGTGCATGTATTGTGCCGTTGTACAAGGGGAAGGGAGTTCGGCAGGAGTGTTCAAGTTATAGAGGTATTAGTTTATTGTCAGTGGTTGGAAAGCTGTATGGCAGGGTGTTGATAGAGAGGATAATAAAGTGTACGGAAGTTGCAATAGGAGAAGAACAGTGCGGTTTTAGGAGGAGAAGAGGGTGCGTGGATCAGATGTTTGCAGTAAGACAGTTATGCGAGAAGTATTTAGAGAAGCATAAGGAGATATGTTGGGCTTTTATGGACTTGGAAAAAGCGTATGATCGTGTGGACCGTGAAGCAATGTGGAAGGTGTTAAGGATTTATGAAATAGGAGGAAATTTGTTAGAAGCAGTTAAGAGTTTTTATGAATGGAGCAGAGCATGTGTGAGAGTAGGAAATGGTGTGTTGAGTGAATGGTTTGAGGTAAAGGTAGGTTTGCGACAGGGTTGTGTAATGTCACCATGGCTGTTTAATATGTTTATGGATGGTGTGGTGAGGGAGGTGAAAAGGAGAACTATGGGAAGAGGATTGGGTTTAGTAGGAAAGAATGGTAGAGATTGGGAGTTGAATCAGTTGCTGTTCGCTGATGACACAGCATTGGTGGCGGATTCTGATGAGAAACTGCAGCGGGTAGTCAAAGAGTTTGGTGTGGTTTGTGGAAGGAGGAAACTGAAGGTGAACGTCAATAAAAGTAAAGTAATGGTGTGTAATAGGGGAGAGCATAGGGTGAATATAGATGTGAGGCTGGATGGGGAAATATTGGAACAAGTAGAGTGTTTTAAATATCTAGGAGGAACAATAAGCAGGAGTGGAGGTATGGAAGTGGAGGTAAAACAGAGTGTGTGAAGGAAGGAAGGTTTTCGGAGCAATGGGAAGTATGTGGAAGACGAGAAATCTCTTGAGTGAAAGTAAAAAGTGCACTGTATCAAGGAATTGTTGTGCCTACAGTGATGTATGGGGCTGAGACATGGGCTCTGAAGAAAAAGGAGAAAAGAGGGCTGGATGTGATGGAGATGAGCTGCTTGAGGAGTATGTGTGGAGTTACTCGTAGAGACAGATTGAGGAATGAAGAGATACGTAGGAGAGTGGGGCAGCAGGAACATTTGTCAGCCAGAATGGACAGAAGGGTGCTGAGCTGGTATGGTCATGTTGAACGAATGGGAGATGAAAGGCTTACAAAGAGAATATGTGAGTCAGGTACAAGGGGAGATAGAAGGGCAGGAAGACCCCCATTGAGATGGAGAGACTGTGTAAGAAAGGCTTTGGATGATAGAGGAATGACTATAGATCAGGCAGGGGAAGTGGTGGTGGACAGGAGTGAATGGAGAATGCTTGTGAATAGTTGAGTGAACACGTGGTCATTTGGAGTAAGGGGTCGGGTGCAAGTTGGACTAGATAATAGTCCATCAGGCGCCTGGCCCGGGGAGACGATTAATATGAAGGGTGTGCCTGGAAGTGTGGTGGGAGGGCTTGTGGCTTTGGCTCCGCTGCATGTCTGCCTGCCGAGATCGGAACCTCTCCGGGTGGTCGGGGGCCGGGGGAGTGCTGGAGCGACCTTGGTAACCCTGGTCTCTGGGTCTTCTCCTGGGTGACCTGGATGTGTGAGAGTTTGTGTTTTTTATCTGTGTTTATTTGTTGTTTTATGTTGTTTTTGTGTTTTCCCTGTTCTTGCTCTGTCTTGAGTCGGCTACCCCCAAAATGGGGATTGGGCCTGAGCATATAGATAGATAGATAGATAGAATTTACTTATTTACTTATATTTTAGTTTTCTCGCTAGATTTCCATCAAACTTAAATAAACACTCCATAGACCCCCTTTCAAGATAAATGTGTGCATTTATCGGTAGAAAAATATCCTAATATTACAGGCTCACTATCACTCGTCACGAACAATCGACACCTAAATGGCACAACAGGTCTTAATATTGACAAAGAAATGGGACGAAACTTCTCAAAAGTGCCATCTGATGAAACGAACATCTCCAAACTAAT
Organism: Paralithodes platypus; assembly: GCA_032716605.1. Lineage (NCBI taxonomy): Eukaryota > Metazoa > Arthropoda > Malacostraca > Decapoda > Lithodidae > Paralithodes > Paralithodes platypus. The sequence goes on from CM064524.1 coordinate 21,332,584, forward strand.
GGTGCTAAACATGAGGGAGAAGGGGGTCCAGGAAAAATGATTATCTTCCCCTTAATGTAATTTTGTTGAAGACATCTACTATCTGCTGAACCCTTCACTCCCATTACGTAATTATCATAATATTCTGGTTATCATTAGATGATTTTCTTCAGCTTGTAATCTACCTATGCGACTCAGTGGGTAAATATTATCTCATTAAAATCCTCTTAGTAACGTAGGTCCTTCTTAAACTGCACAAGACCATCTAATCTTAGCGAGAATCAAAGGCGTCATGGTGCTGAAGGGGTTAAATTAAAGCTCTTACAATGGGATCCAAATGTGCTATAGTCTAAACCCTGTATTTTATAATCACACTAAGTTGCAACCCAAAACCTTCATGAACGGCATAAGATGAACCAAATAGTAATGGTTCTGAAACTGAATGATAATGAGCCATATATCACAAATTAGCACTCAGGTATTTTATGTTCATTCGATATAGTGATAGCAAGGGACTGACATTTTCGAAAAGGGGTTTCAGTCCTAACGCTATTCTTGGCTTACAGAGTACTGGTTTAATAATCCAGAAGGGTTGATAGCCTCTGAAGTCCTATTTTAACTACTAATGGGGATTGGGAATCACTCAAGTGCGGTTCTCAAATACGCAGGTAAGTGCTTTGTGATGCAACCACATATTTGTTCAGTGCACAGGAAAGTCATGTTGTCTGAACTTTCTCACACGTAATGGCGTGCAAGGGACTGGAGTTCTCGAAAAAGGGGCTCCAGTCCTGACGCTATTCTTTACTTACAGTGTGGTGGCGTGATAATCCTGAAGAGTTGATTGCCTCTGAAGTCTTATGTTAACTAAAGCGTGCGTTTGTTACTGCAAAGTGGGTTAGGGTTCCTCAATAGTGTCACCATACGCTATATCTACATTCTCGCAAAATATCAACAATAAAACGGACAAATTTTAAGATCTGTATGATTCATAATTATATCAAAACACAAGTGTGAATGTACACAATATTTTTACCCTCAAGCAATCGGAAATTTTGTAGAATAATATGAAAACAAACTAACAGAAAAAAATAAATAAAGCAAAACAGATCAGGCAATGAAGAGTAAACACCACTCACCTAGACAAAGTAGAAAGGAAAGCCTGTTGTATCATTAACTCCCGTCCACTCAACATCTCTCTCTCTTCGCCAATATTCTTTCACTACTAGAATAAACAATGTTCCTCAGAGCTCTCTCAGTGTATACCTCATCCTCTACGTAGGGTACGTAGTACCATACTTGCAACACAATCCCACCCCTACTCTGTGCAATTATCCAACCTAAGAGTGAAACGATATTTTTCGTCTTTCTTCTATTCAACTGCTGAGCTCTGAAACTCTCCCCATATCAGTCTTTCCCTCTTCCTATGACTTAAATTGCATCAAACTCCGTGTGTCCAGCCATTTTGCCTCGAACGTCCCTTGATTTTAGCCCTGCCACTCTTTCAACTCTGGGGGAGGAACTCGATACAGACAGTTCTGCCTTTTGTCTACCTCACTCACATAAAAGAAAAAAAAAAAAAAAAAAAAAATATATATAGATACCGGTATATATATGTGTATATATATATATATATATATATATATTTATATATATATACACTTTATATACTGTACATATATACCCAGCAAACATTGAACAATCGGCTCGATACAGTTAATTACGGCCTTCTAATTTTTGTTCGTATCGGCCCGATAACCGTAGATTTTGTTGCCGTCACCGTCCAAATGTATTTTAGTTTACCGTTTGCACACCAGCCTTCGATGGAACTTCATTAGCCCGGTAACTGGGCCAATGGTGGATAACTATAACCGTGCCGACACCAATTTTAATATATTGTGCCAATAACCTGTAATGTAGCTGCCTGAAGTGGGCCAATGTATTTCCAGCAAACATTGAACAATCGGCCCGATAAATAGTTAATAACGGCCTTATAATATTTGTTTTTATCGGCCCGATAATGTAGTTTTTGTTGTCGTCATTGTCCCAATTTATTTTAGTTTACCGTTTGCACACCAGCCTTCGATGGAACTTCATTGGCCCGTTAACTGGGCCAATGGTGGATAACTATAACCATGCCGACACCAATTTTAATATATTGTGCCAATAACCTGTAATGTAGATGCCTGAAGTGGGCCAATGTATTTCCTGCAAACATTTAACAATCGGCCCGATAAATAGTTAATAACGGCCTTATAATATTTGTTTTAATCGGCCTGATAACTGTAGTTTTTGTTGTCGTCATCGTCCAAATTTATTTTAGTTTACCGTTTGCACACCGGCCTTCGATGGAACTTTATTGGCCCGGTAACTGGGCCAATGGTGGATAACTGTAACCGTGCCGTCACCAATTTTAATATATTGTGCCAGTAACCTGTAATGTAGCTGCCTGAAGTGGGCCAATGTATTACCAGCAAACATTGAACAATCGGCCCGATATATAGTTAAGAACGGCCTTATAATATTTGTTTTTATCGGCCCGATAGCTGTAGTTTTTGTTGTCGTCACCGTCCCAATTTAATTTAGCTTACCGTTTGCACACCGGCCTTCGATGAAACAACATTGGCCCGGTAACTGGGCCAATGGTGGATAACTATAACCGTGCTGGCACCAATTTTAACATATTGTGCCAATAACCTGTAATGTAGCTGCCTGAAGTGGGCCAATGTATTTCCAGCAACCATTGAACAATCGGCCCAATACAGAATTAATAACGGCCTTCTAATTTTTTTTGTATCGGCCCGATAAGGGTAGTTTTTGTTGCCGTCACCGTCCCAATTTATTTTAGTTTACCGTTTGCACACCAGACTTCGATGAAACTTCATTGGCCCGGTAACTGGGCCAATGGTGGATTACTATAACCGTGCCGACACCAATTTTAACATATTGTGCCAATAACCTGTAATGTAACTGCCTGTAGTGGGCCAATGTATTTCCAGCAAACATTGGACAATCGGCCCGATATAGAGTTAATAACGGCCTTATAATATTAGTTTTTATCGGACCGATAACCGTAGTTTTTGTTGTCGTCACCATCCCAATTTATTTTAGTTTACCGTTTGCACACCGGCCTTCGATGGAACAACATTGGCCCAGTAACTGGGCCAATGGTGGATAACTATAACCATGCCGACACAAATTTTAACATATTGTGCCAATAACCTGTAATGTAGCTGCCTGAAGTGGGCCAATGTATTTCCAGCAAACATTAAACAATCGGCCCGATATAGACTTAATAACGGCCTTATAATATTTGTTTTTATCGGTCCGATAACCGTAGTTTTTGTTGTCGCCATCGTCCCAATTTATATTAGTTTACCGTTTGCACACCAGCCTTTGATGGAACAACATTGGCCCGGTAACTGGGCCATTGATGGATAACTATAACCGTGCCGACACCAATTTTATCGTATTGTGCCAATAACCTGTAATGTAGCTGCCTGAAGTGGGCCAATGTATTTCCCGCAAACATTGAACAATCGGCCCGATATAGTCTTAATAATGGCCTTATAATATTTGTTTTTATCGGTCCAATAACTGTAGTTTTTGTTGTCGTCACCGTCCCAATATATTTTAGTTTACCGTTTGCACACCGGCCTTTGATGGAACAACATTGGCCCGGTAACTGGGCCAATGGTGGATAACCATAATTGTGCCAACATCAATGTTAGAACATTGTGCCAGTAACCTGTAATGTAGCTAACTGAAGTGAGCCAATGTATTTTAGTTATTTCATAAGCATCCCAGATTAATTGGGCCAATGTACTTGAGCAATAATCAGGCCAGCATTGTGTTGTCTTGTATTGGTCCGATACCTTTAGATCTGTCAGCCAATATCGGCCCATTTGATTTATGCAAATATTCAGAAACCCAAGATATATTGGTCCTATGCATGATAACCATAATCCTGCCAATTAATGTTGTATTTAAGTGGCCTAGTAAATAAAATGTCAGCTGCCAGCATTGTACCAATGATGGAAGACCTTGCATGTGCCGATTCACTCTGTGCTGTACTGGGCCAATAACTGCCAGAACCGCTCTGTTTCATTTTAGATTACCGGTTGCACCCCGCCCTTCGATGGAACATTGGCCCAGTAACTGGGCCAATGGTGGATAACAATAATCGTGCCGACATCAATGTTAACACATTGTGCCAATAACCTGTAATGTAGCTGACTGAAGTGGGCCAATGTATTTTATTTATTTCATAAGCATCAAAGATTAATTGGGCCCCTGCAGTAAAACAATAATCAGACCAGCATTGGTTTATTATATATTGGTCCAATACCTTTTGATCTGTCGGCCAATTTGGCCCATTGATTTAATTAAATACCTGTATACCAAAACTTAATATACATTGGCCCTATGCATGAGAAACATGGTCATGCTGATTATTGTTGTATTTAAGTGGCCCAGTAAATCTAATGTCACCTGCCAGCATTGGACCAATGATGGAAGACCTTGCTTGGGCCGATCAACTCTGTGCTGTACTGGGCCAATAACTCTGCCAGAACCGCTCCGTTTCATTTTAGTTTACCGCTTGCATCCCGGCCTTCGATGGAACAACATTAGCCTGGTAACTGGGCCAATAGTGGATAACCATAATCGTGCTGACATCAATGTTAACATGTGCCAATTATGTGTAATGTAGCTGCCTGAAGTTGGCCAATGAATCACAGATTAATTGGGCCATGTAATCAAGCCAGCACTGTGTTGTCTTGTATTGGTCAGATACCTTTAGATCTGTTGGCCAATATCGGCCCATTTGATTTATGCAAATACCGGTATTCAGAAACCCAAGATATATTGGCCCTATGCATGATCACCATAATCATGCCAATTAATGTTGTATTTAAGTGGCGTAGTAAATCAAATGTCAGCTGCCAGCATTGGACCAATGATGGAAGACCTTGCATGTGCCGATTCACTCTGTGCTGTACTGGGCCAATAACTGCCAGAACCGCTACGTTTAATTTTAGTTTACCATTTGCACCCCGGCATTCGATGGAACAACATTGGCCCCTGGTGATGGGCTGGTCTATCAGAGTGAGACCTGAGCGATCTCTGCCATACCCATAGCTTACTCTGACTGTTCCTTTTACTTATATATTTTCTAGATCTCAAGTGACGGCGTCTCTTCCGTGGATTGACCTCCCAATCTACCAAGATTGGAAGCTAAAGAGTCACATTATTCCTTTGCCCCTCAACTTTCTCTTCATAATTGCTGAGGGGCACAGGGCCCTGGGTGGGGTTTTGGTTTCCCGGGCGTTTACGCACCCTCTCAGCTCCCCGCCATGGAGTGGCTTCGGTCACCCAGGCTTTATTGTGGTCGGAAAGGGGGGTTCTGTGGGGACGCTCGTTTATGGCCTTGGCCTTACTTGGGGCCTTGGGGCTGTTCGGCCAGGCAGCTTGGGGAACAACAACAACAACAACAACAACATTGGCCCGGTAAATGGGCCAATAATAGATAACCTGATTCATGACGACATCAGTTTTTACTACATTGTGCCAATATCACTTAAAGGGGACAAAAACAAAAGTGTTAATAATGTCACTGTTATGAAGCTGGCTGTCTGTATTGCTTGAATATTGGCCATATTCAGAACGGATTGCTGGAAACCATAATAATTCCAATACCAATTTTCACTCTATTGATTTGATAACCTTAACTCTGATTGCCATCTTTGGCCCAACTTGCTACCGTTGGCCGTTTGCACAGCGGGATGTACTGGCCCAGTGCTGGCCCGTGTTTTGGACCAATAAAGGTAAACCTGAATCATGTTGACAGCAGTTTTTACTACATTGTGTCATTAACCCTTAAGCTGGCTGCCTGTATTAGGCCAACATATTCCGGTTCTGCCGGATTTCAGAATCTTTGGGGTCCGAAACAGCGAAGTTTTACTGTACAGTATATTTTGTTTATATTGGTTCAATGTTGGCCCTAATCAGGACCGATGTCAGTGAACTTGAATCATGCCAATGTCAATTTTAACTTTATAAATCTGATAACCTTTACTCCGATTGCCCGCTTTGGCCCAATTTAATATAGTTATCCATTTGTACAGCAGGATATGTACCGGTATGTGCCCAGTAGTGGTCGATGTTTCGGACGGATGAGGGGAAACAGAAGTCATGCCGACTCCAATTTGCACTACATTCAACCAACAATCTTAAACCTAGGTGCCAGTATTCGCCCAATTCAATTTATATATCAGCTTGTATAACAGTTCTATAATAGTTTTAATCAGGACAAAAGAGGATGAACCATAATCATGCCATTATAGATTATAACTATATTTTGCCAATAACCATAAATCTGACTCATGTTTGGCCCAATTTAATGAAGTTATAATTTTCACAGTGAAATGTATAGGCCTAGTAACTGGCCCATGTGTAGTACTGATGATGGGAGACCGGAATCATGTCTACACCAAATTGTCCTATATTGGACAAAGTACTGTACCTTAAAAGCTGATATTTAAAATATATCGGTCCAAAACTGGCAACAACATTTGATATTGATATCCGTTTGCACCCTGGAATGTATGTGTTTAGTACTGGCCCGTGTAGGCTATGTGTGTGCTACTCAAGGGAAAATCTACAAATAGTTTATTTTGAAGAGTTAAATGGAAATTCTACCCTCTAGCACATAGGGATGCGTTTAAAGTTCTTTGAGTTGGAGTAGGTCACCAAATGTGAACCCATGATTCGAAATGCACCCTCTATATATAGATAAGTACAGTAAATAAGAATCAAATTGACTAGATTACGTCCTTCAGAGGACGCATTAATGTTTTAGTAATTTGAAGGAGGTAATACGGTAATTTTCAATCACGTCCACACCATATGGTGGCACATACTAACCATTAATCAGTCTTACTTTTGCCACTGCTTTGGCAGTTCGATACTTCGCTCAATGAAAGTTGGCTAAAATTATTGATGCATATATGCGAGAGGGTTAAGGATCATCATTGTCGAGTCTAGTCATTTTGCCTAAACAAAAATTACACTTTAAGAAAATGAATGTCTATCTATCTATCTATTACCTGACGCCGTGATCCCCGAAGGGGTGGCCATGAACGAACCGCCCCCATGCACCTCTGTCCCCAGTCAGTCGACGCCCCTCCCCCCAACCAGCACCGCCTTCGTTCATGTACTTCCTCACTCCATCCTTCCACCTCTCATTCGGTCTACCTCTCCCTCTCTGTCCCTCCACCACGCTCTCGTACACCCTCTTAGTCATTCTCTCGCTTTCCATACGTTCCATATGGCCGAACCATCTCAAGTTGTTCCTTTTCACACTTTCCAGCACATCTACCTCCACACCACACCTCCTTCTTACTTCCTCATTAGTCTGTCTATCCCTCCATGTAACTCTGCACGCACTCCTTAAGTAATTAATTTCCACTGCTCTCACTCTTGGTCTGAGTCTCTCAACCAACGTCCATGCTTCGCTTCCATAAGTCAGTGTCGGGATTACCACACTGTCATGCAAGGACTTTTTCACTTCCATACTGACCACCCTATTTCTTGTTACTGGTTTTAGCGTTCCTACAACCCTCTTCCCCTGTTGTACCCTCTCCCGCACTTCTTCATCCATAGTCCCATCTTTACTCAACACACTGCCCAGATACTTAAAAGAGTTGACGATCTCCATAGCCTGACTGTTCAGCTTCACCTCACACTCTGTGACTTCACCCCTTTCGAAGACCATAACCTTGCTCTTCCCCGCATTTACCTTCAAATTCCGTTATTCGCACACTGTTCCAAACTCATTTACCAGACCTTGCAACTCCCATTCATTATCACTCATCAGAACTGTATCATCTGCAAACAGCAGTATAGGTAGCTTCCACTCAATTCCCTCCCTTTTCAGCGATTCACCAACATCCACTGCTCTTGATAGCATTTCTTTCATGACTCCATCCATATATACAGTAAACAACCACGGGGACATCACACACCCCTGTTTCAAACCAACATTCAGGTCAAAGAACTCGCTCTGCTCACTCTCCACACATACTGCCGCCTTTGCACCCTCATACATGCTCTTCACTGCTTTCAGCAACTTGCCCTCTACTCCGTATATTCTAAGTACTTTCCACAAACCTTCTCTATCCACTCTGTCATAGGCCTTCTCCAAGTCCATAAAGGAATCATACAGCTTTTGTTTCTTCTCCACAACACAATTCAGGGTAAAAATCTGATCTACATATCCTCTTCCCTTCCTAAAACCTCCCTGCTCGTCGCCTATCCATTTCTCCGTTCTCACTCTCACTCTCTCAATCACTACCCTACTGTATACCTTCCCTACTACGCTTAGAAGACATATTCCTCGGTGGTTACCACACACTCCTCTTTCCCCTTTGCCCTTATATAGGGGGAATATTATGCCAGTCTTCCAGTCATCGGGTGCACTCCCCTTCTAGTTTGCACATTTTCCATACCCATTCTATCACTATCTCACCACCATACCTCAACATTTCCCCACACACTCCATCTGTTCCTGGTGCTTTCCCCAACTTCACTCTTTTCATGGCTTCCCACACTTCTGACCTCCTGATCCCCACATCCTCCTCCACTACTTCTCTTCTTCTCCCTCCCATACCATATCCAGCTATGTTTGCTGGCTCTTCATTCCTTACATTTAGCAACTCACTGAAGTACTCCCTCCTTCTTTCGACTCTCTCTTGCTTCTCGGCTAGCATTCTCCCATTCTTATCTTTCACACCCTTACTGTTTCCCTTGCTACCTTCCCGAACTTTCTTGACTTCTTTCCAGAACAGTTTCTTACTCTCCCTCCATTTTACACTCAGATTCCTTCCAAATTCCTCATCTACTCTTCTCTTACTTTCCTTCACTACTCTCTTCACCACCATCTTACTCTCCACGTACCTCGCTCGTTTCTGTCTCTCGAAATCTTCATTCCCTCTACTACCCAATCACTCGCTATATGCTTTCTTGTTTTCTTCCACAGCTATTCTTACCTCTTCTGTCCACCATGCTGTACTTTTCACTCCCCTCCCTCTTCTCCTCACTCCACACACCTCACATGCTGCACAGATCTCATCCTTAAACACCTTGCTCATCTCCTCCACTTCCTCCATAACTTCCAGGTCGAACCCACCTAGTCATCTTTCCACTGCTCTCCTGTACTCCTCCCTGACTTCCTCCTCCTGCAACCTCTCCACCCTCCTCACCATTCCACCCTCCTCTCGCCTCCCTCCAGCTCTCCTCACCCACTTCTTTTGTATCCTAACCTTAGCTACCACCACATAATGATCAGACAGACCCCTTCCAATACCCCTATACACCCTGGCATCCATCACAGATTTCTTCATTCGTTCATCCACACATACATAATCAATCAATGACTTTCGTTCCACCACTGTTTTATCCTTCATCGTCAACATCCGTTTCCACGTGTACCTGTGGATCATTCTGTGTCGGAAGAAGGTGTTGGCTATCCACAGCCTCCTCCCCACACATACGTCCACAAGTGCACTACCATTCCCATTCACCTCTGATGGTACCCCCCACCCTCCCACCACTCCCTCAACTTTCCTATCACCCACCTTACCATTCATATTCCCAATCAGAAATATTCTTTCGTTCTTGTCAAACTTCTCCAGGCACGCCTCCACATTCATCCAGAACTCCTCTTTCTTTCTTTCAAGTATATCCTCTGCCGGGGCATACACGCATACAATCACCCACGTTTGTATTCCTACTTTCATTCTCACCCACACAATCCTTGAACCCACAGACCCATACTCTTACACATTCCTTCTATTTGCTACTTACAAACATGCACCTTCTCTCGCTGTTCCTTCACTCACTCCAGCGCACACACACCCATTCCACACTCCCACTCTCTCACATCTGAACCTTTCCAGATGTCTCTGTCATTCCACATACATCCAGCCTGGCATTCACTAACATTTCCAGAACCTCTCTCTCTTTTGTGCCATCATTCATGCCACTAACATTCCACGTAGCCATTCTCAAAATGTCCGAAGGTATGTCCTTAGTCGGTCGTGGTTCGTCAACGTAGGTTCCGTCCGCATCCGAGGCTGTTCGTTCGTTTTTCTTTGCTTAGATATTTTTTCCTGGTGGGGGTCGCAAGCCCACCGACCCAACCTCTTTAGTCGCCTCTTACGACACGCAGAAGGCACGTGGGGCATATTCTATTCCCTAACCCCCGGGGGGGGGGGGGGGGGGGGGGGGTTGCATATTACTGTATGCAATATCAGTATCTAATAATCATAATATTGTACCGGTATATACTATATACAGTATAGGCATATACTGTATATATATAGGCTACATATACAGTACAGTATATGTATACCAGTACTGTACTGTATACCGGTACCGTATATATTTATATATCAATTTTGCTACCTGTATACTTTAATACAGTGAAGATCACACTATAATTTATAAAAAACATTGTTTACATGATTATGAAAGATAATAGCACAGCCATATGTGTATTGAACAATATGATACATGTCCCTTACATGGCACTCACAGTTGGATTACCGGTACTCAAAGTTCTATACAAAATGTTAGAAATACAAATACATAAAATACATACTAGGAATGCAAAACTGATAATATTGTCATATAAACATTGGATTTTCATATGTACCAGTACCGGTACTGTACAATTATGTGTTTATATACTGGTATCGATTAAAGGAACATTTATATAATCCCATACAAATTGATATACCGGTTTGCGGGATGAATTTTCTCAATTAAATATTTTGTGTGTTATTTAATTAGTTTAACCTGATCCCAGCTGAATTAAATAGATATCTACGCTATGCAAGACTTACATCATGGCACTCACATTTATGGCAGTGTTTATTAACATTTATGGCAGTGTATATGGGAAAGAAGCAAACATAATCCAGTTCCTAAAAAGATCCATCAAACTACAGACCAATAGCTATAACTCACTCTTGGCAAAGTTTTTGAAACATCTGGAGAATAATAAATTAATCAGTGATAGGCAATATGGTTTTAGACGATGTCGATCAACTGCAGACATTCTTTGCCTTCTTACGCATCAAATCAACCAAGCTACAGACCAACATGGTGAAACACATACAATAGCACTGGATATATCAAAGGCATTTGATAGAGTCTGGCATCAATCCTTATTGTCGAAGATGTCACACTACGGACTTGCATCATTAGTTCCACTAATTTCTTCTTATCTTCATAACAGAAAAATACGTGTAATGGTAGATGGCCTTTATTCTCAATTTCACTCAATAAATGCTGGTGTTCCCCAGGGATCAGTTTTGGCCCCAACTCTGTTCCTCATTCATATCAATGATCTCATATCTACCACTCATAATCCAATACATTCCTACGCAGATGACTCAACACTCCACAGTTCCTTCACATTTACCAATTCTTTCACCCAACCCGATCTTATAAATTCAAAAAAATAACACTGCAATTTCTCTGAACCAGGACCTTTCTAGAATTAATGAATGGGGACAAGAGAATCTAGAAGCATTGCTAAGAATGCCTCTAAAAAACCTGTTCACCTCTGTGGGGTGGAAGTGGAGGAGGCAACAAAATTCAAAATATGGGTGATGCCATCCTGCTTGCATAAAGTGTGGAAGAACTTCACAGGGTTGCCACTAATTTTGATAAGTTATTTGAGGAGAATTTACAAATCAATCCAATTAAATGTGTAAGTAAGGTGTACCGGTACCTCTCCAAGCTAATAGTAGTGCACATTAGCATATACCGGTAATATATAATAATGTATGAAGAAGGGAGTATTGTAGTTATGGTGTATAATAAGGGTTGAAGGCGTCTTGAATGGTACCGTACCGTACATAATGCTCATATACCGGTACAGTATTTTGTTATACTTTTTAGTTACATACATACATACATTGGTTTAACGTTATTTTTCCGTTACATGCATTGTGACGGTTCAGACGGGGTTGCCTTTAAGTAGTTGGAGTGTACTGAAGTACAAAAAAGTCGCGCCAAAGCACTGCCCCACCAAGTGATCACTGTGGCTGATGTTGGTATAGGGCCTAGTGCTAACCGTGCCTCAGCAAGACTCAACAGAGTCCCCCTGCAGCACTTGCACCTGCAGTATCTGCAACCACACCAGCCTTAACAGTGTTACAAAAAGACAGCACCATAACAAGACTACTGTATATTAGAAAATTGGAGTATAGAACAATATAATCCGGCCCCAACATGCAAACACTGTTGCCGACACAGGTGTGGTGCCAAACGGCCCCCAGGTTAGACTCAGTCCCCTGTGGCACCTATCCGCACCCCACCAGCCTCGGCAGTGCCATACCAAGACAGTGCTAGGATAAAGACTTTACTGTCTAGTAATGGCTGTTGATCCACAAGTCTATCGCCATCCCCCCTATTAGGCTAGTCACCTTGTACGACACGCAGTAGTATGCGTGGGGCATAGGCCTATTCTTTTTTTCTTCCACCATTATGTGAAGGCCCCCTTACCCCCTGGGGGGCCTTACCCACTGGGGGGTAGGGATTGTATTAGTCTACCATTTAAATTTCAAGTGGAAACTGAACTGACCATTCCTTACAGTAATGAGATACCGGTACTCATATTCATAAGAAAACTAATTACATAAAGCAGGTGTACACTATAAATACCGTAGATTTGTACCGGTACTATATGCTAATGGATATCAGATGAAAGATCGATATATTTTCTATTTACAGTAATATGCACAGTATGCAGACAAGTTCCTAACATTTTTATCACCATTTATGTTATTGCAAAAATTGGTTTAGGGGAGTGCACCCGATGACTGGAAGACTGGTATAATAGTCCCCCTATATAAGGGCAAAGAGGAAAGAGGAGTGTGTGGTAACCACCGAGGAATATGTCTTCTAAGCGTAGTAGGGAAGGTATACAGTAGGGTAGTGATTGAGAGAGTGAGAGTGAGAATGGAGAAATGGATAGGCGACGAGCAGGGAGGTTTTAGGAAGGGAAGAGGATGTGTAGATCAGATTTTTACCCTGAATTGTGTTGTGGAGAAATATCTGGAGAAGAAGCAAAAGGTGTATGTTGCCTTTATGGACTTGGAGAAGGCCTATGACAGAGTGGATAGAGAAGGTTTGTGGAAAGTACTTAGAATATATGGAGTAGATGGCAAGTTGCTGAAAGCAGTGAAGAGCATGTATGAGGGTGCAAAGGCGGCAGTACGTGTGGAGAGTGAGCAGAGCGAGTTCTTTGACCTGAATGTTGGTTTGAAACATGGGTGTGTGATGTCCCCGTGGTTGTTTACTGTATATATGGATGGAGTCATGAAAGAAATACTATCAAGAGCAGTGGATGTTGGTGTATCGCTGAAAAGGGAGGGAATTGAGTGGAAGCTACCTATACTGCTGTTTGCAGATGATACAGTTCTGATGAGTGATAATGAATGGGAGTTGCAGGGTCTGGTAAATGAGTTTGGAACAGTGTGCGAAAAACGGAATTTGAAGGTAAATGCGGGGAAGAGCAAGGTTATGCTCTTCGAAAGGGGTGAAGTCACAGAGTGTGAGGTGAAGCTGAACGGTCAGGCAATGGAGATCGTCAACTCTTTTAAGTATCTGGGCAGTGTGTTGAGTAAAGATGGGACTATGGATGAAGAAGTGTGGGAGAGGGTACAACAGGGGAAGAGGGTTGTAGGAACGCTGAAAGCAGTAACAAGAAATAGGGTGGTCAGTATGGAAGTGAAAAAGTCCTTGCATGACAGTGTGGTAATCCCGACACTGACCTACGGAAGCGAAGCATGGACGTTGGTTGAGAGACTCAGACCAAGAGTGAGAGCAGTGGTAATGAATTACTTAAGAAGTGCGTGCGGAGTTACATGGAGGGATACACAGACTAATGAGGAAGTAAGAAGGAGGTGTGGTGTGGAGGTAGATGTGCTAGAAAGTGTGAAAAGGTTGTGTTGCTGCCCTAGCCCAGGATTTACACAAAGTCCGACTGCTTTCAACCTCCTTTATTTAGCGTGAACTGAAACAATACAGATAATGTAACAATGGCATATAGGATATAAGGTCATACTAAAGTCTATGGAAAGTTAATCAAAAGTTTAATCTCCAGGTACAATAATACACTACTAGAATGATACAAGATATGCAGTGCTAAGATAGTCTTAAACACAATAAGTGACAAACTATTAACCCATTGAACACCAGAGACACTATCTATACTCAACTCGGGCAACAAAGATTAGAGTACCGGTATTTTACTCAGTTCAGGAAGGACCTCTATCAGTTACAAGGCATCAAACTATTCAAATTCGTCCTTCCTGAACCTCACAAAACTCTCTTAATGCAACAAAATATATATAGTACCAATCATGTCAAAGGAATTAAACTGTTTAAATAACTAATCACACAAACTATCAATTGTCTACATTAAATTGTATCATGTAGATTAACACCAATAATCAACCACATAATAATCACTAGCAATAAATAATGATACCAATTACTTTACATTAACACATTAATACTAACACTGAGCTCCTTGGCCTTACAGCTCCGAGGACAACAACAACATTTACATTAGTCTAGTATTATTCAGTGAGAACATTCCAATATACAAGTACACAAAGTATTTTATAAACGTACCTTTTATTGCTACAACTAGGCCTTCAAATAGGGTGAACAACCAAACAGCCAAGATCCTCGAGGACGCAAATGCCTATCACCGTCTTCCACACCAGGCCGCCCATTTGGCTCCACAAAGCAACACCACATTCCAGGTTCACCTGTCAACTGACTATTACCACAACGCTAGAGCCCCAAGTCAACACGACTCACCCTTCACCAAATCCTCGCCCTAATCTAGTACCGCTGATTCGGTACAATGATAACTTATTTGAGACTACAAGGCAATATGAACTTTGGCCTAACTATCTCAAACAAACGAGTAAATTCATTTCGTACATAATAAAACATATGAACCTTGTCCCAACTATCTCATACAAATGATTCAGATAATTTCGTACATATTAAAACATATATATGAACCTTGACCCTTCTATCTCATACAAATGATTCAGATAATTTCATACATATTAGAACATAATTATATAATTCCAGCCACAAATAACTTGAGATGGTTCGGCCATATGGAACGTATGGAAAGCGAGAGAATGACTAAGAGGGTGTACGAGAGCGAGGTGGAGGGACAATAGACCGAAAGAGAGGTGGAAGGATGGAGTGAGGAAATATATGAACGAAGGCGGTGCTGGTTGGGGGGAGGGGCGTCGACTGACTGGGGACAGAGGTGCATGGGGGCGGTTCGTTCGTGGCCACCCCTTTGGGGATCACGGCGTCAGGCAATAGATAGATATATAGATAGAAGAAAAAAATGAGTAGCCTACATAAAATGTTCAGTTTATAGTTGTTTACTAATTATTTAATTATATACATTAGTTTAAAGGACTAAAGTTTCAAAATCTTATTATTTGTGTTGCTGGTGTTAATAATAATAATGTTGTAAGCTACTACCATGATGATGTCATAACAAAGGCTGTCAAGATAACTAGTTACCGGTAACCTACTAGTAAATAGTTTTTGCTCTTTTGTATTGACTAATTGACCTGACCTCACCTCAGGGGGTGAGGCCTTCATCTTATGGAGAGGGAAAACAATAATATGCCTCACACATCCTATTGCGTGTCATACAAGGCGACTAATTAGGGGGATGGCAATATAATTGTGGACCAACAACCATTACTATGCAATAAAGTTTTAATTTTAGCGCTGTCTTTTTATTGGCTGCCGAGGCTGGTGAGGTGCAGAAAGGTGCTACAGGAGACTTTACTAGTAGAGTCTTACCTGGGCGCTGTTTGGTACCACACCACCATCAGCCACAGGAGGGTGTCAAACGAAAGCCAAGTTCTTTCTTTTTAGCCATCCGGGTGGCTCAGTTGATAGCGTCAGTGCTTCACATTTTGCAGTCTTGCGTTCAATCCCCACTCAGATTGAAAAGTTTTTCTGAGACATAGCCGATGGTTACTGTCTCCTCATGAGCAAGGGGGATGGGTAATAGTCTCTGGTTGATTAAAGAAGTGTCAAGCCCTTGAGAATCCTCAAAGGAGGAGATCTATCTATCTATTGCCGGATGCCTTACTCCCCTTACGAGGGTGGCCCATACACAAAATGCCCCAAGCGGACCTATTCCCTGTGAGAGGGACAACCCGAGCCAGTTTAGTGAAGGACTTACAGGATTGACCACTCAATTTAGGATCCATCCGACTCCGAGGCCCTCTGTGTATGTTGTTAACACTATTTTTCTACAGTGGTGTTCGGCTAATCCATCCACTAACCTGCCTTACCCAGGGTCTCACCTGTACAATCTCAAAATTTGCTGACGATACAAAAATTGCAAATAGCGTACTCTCAAAAGAACAAGTTGACAATATGCAACACAATCTAGATAAATTGTCACATTGGGCCCAAATTTGGCAAATGAGTTTCAATGCGGATAAATGTAAAGTACTACATATCGGATACCTAAATGAGAAAGCAAACTATTCGATGAATGGCACTCAGCTTAAGAATGTAAACAGAGAAACCGATCTGGGAGTAACAATATCGAGTAACCTAAAACCGAGTCAACAATGTTCAGAAGTTGTTAAGAAGGCAAACAAAATAATTGGCTTTATAGGCAGGTCATTTGAGCATAAATCCAAAGACGTTATCCTAACCCTTTACAATTCCTTAGTCCGCCCTTCTGGAATACTGCGTTCAATGCTGGTGCCCTTATTACCAAAAAGACATAAACAAGCTAGAAGGAGTTCATTGTAGAGTTACGAAAATGATACCTAGCCTAAAGAACAAACCATACGAACAGCGTCTTAGAGAATTAAATCTATTTCCTTTAACCCAGCGCAGATTAAGGTGACTTAATTCAAGTGTTCAAAATCATCAAAGGCATCGACAATATGAACTGTAGTAAGTACTTCACTATCGACCAATCTAATTACACGCGGGGAAACGGTTGCAAAATTATTGATAAATCTTTTAACTCACACGAATCTAAGAATTTCTTCTTCAATCGAGTTGTCAACTTGTGGAATGGGCTTCCCCGAGACGTTATAGACTGCAGCACCGTTGATTCATTTAAATTCCGCCTAGACAAATATCTCGCATCAAACCCGCGACTGACTGCGTTTGTAAATGAATAACTTTATTTTATCCTCCCCTCAGTTACTAACCCATATGTCCCCTACTAACTTCCTAGTCCTGCCACGGACATTAGTTCCAGGGCAGTAGTTCCCTTTCCAATGTTCCCTTACCCACTCTAAACCACTGTTTGGACACTTGATCCTCAGTGTTTTGGAGGACAAGCAGCCTAGAAGGGTCACTAGACCTGTTGTTGCTTGATTTCCTTTGTACTCCTTTGTACTTTTTTGTAAGCCGTACGGATTTGTATCAGGTTTACTCCCCTAGACAGGTTGCCAACCAAGGCTGACGAGTCCCATCCACCCGGATTTGTATAAGGTTGTCTCCCCTAGATGAGTTGCCGACCAAGGCTAACGAGTCCCATCCACCCAAAGGAGGATGATACGGACACTATATAAGTAACCAGACGATTATTATTATATGCAAAGATAAAATTGGGGTTAAGGCTATAGTTTAAATTATGTCTGGAAGTGATAAAATGGCCAAAACAATACTACAGTAGGCCTACTTCATGTTAATTTTCTTGTATTCCTCCTCATATTCATTCAAGCCTTCAAACAAAATTGTTCCGGATTGACACTCTGGGCCAGTGTTTGCATGTTGGACCAGTTTTGGGGCAGGACTTTATTGTTCTGTAGTCCAAGTTGTCTAATGTAGAGTCTCGTTATGGTGCTGTCTTGTCATTGCACTGTTAAGGCTGGTGTGGTTGCAGATACTGCAGTAAAGACTTTGTCGAGTCTTGCCGAGGCGTGGTTAGCACTACCAGTATGCCAACATCAGCCACAGTGATGGCATGTTGGGGCAGTGTTGTGATGGGACTTTATTGTACTATACTCCAACTGCTGAAAGGCAACCCCGTTTGAGCCGTTACAATGTACGTATGTAGGCTAATGGAAAATTAAGCTAAACCATTTAGTCCATGAGCCAAGACCCGAATTTTGGGATATCGGTACCACCCGGGGTGACTAATTCTCTTAGGTGTTTTTAGCTTGCTACATGTCTCTAGTTTATGTTTTGATATGATAGCCCTTGCACATTGGTAGCTTAATGGTCGTTATCACTTCTTGAATAGACATACCCTACCGAAAATTCCGAAATTTTTTAAAATGTCAAATTTGGGGACAGGAATGCCTAAATGCCAACAAAATGCATATAGTAATTGTCACATTTAATACAAGTCCTGTAAATACACACTAAGCATGCCATGGGCTTGTACATACTATTATGGCAAATTACTACTCCTAAATATCATCTACGTCAGACTCGGAATCTGACTGTTTGTGCCACGGCTCTTCTTCAATAGCTTGTTCTGACATGTCTGTAACCTGCACACTGTCCGTGCATTTTAGACCATTGCTGAGGCAAGTACACTTAGGGAGTTCGCATGACCGCACACACTTGACAAGACAGTAGCTGCATAACAGCATCTGGTGCTGGTGAGCCTCGCATCCAGTTGACGGCAAGCTTACCGTCCCTCAATCTGTCATCCAACCCCGCAGTCTGTGTGTGTTCGCAACAAATGGCTGGCTCTGAAGACTTCTCCTTCAGATCGCAGCCTGGTATTTGGCAGTTTGCACGCAGTGCATGCATGAAGAAGGCAGTCCTCACAAGGAGGGAGTGACTTGACTCTATCTCTCCACGTTCTTGCACAGAACAGCTCATACCGAAGCTTGTTTTACCTTAGTTGTGTGGGTAGTGTAGATGGTAGGTACATGTGGCAGGTGATTCCTGTAGCTTCTCAAAGAGTTCAGGAGACCACCCTTTCCCATGAGCGTCCAAGTTCGTGAAAAAAGCATGCTGGTATGTCTTGGTCCATCTTCACCTGCTTGAGTGTCGTCATCTTCCCTCGGCCAGCGAATGCACTGACGGTATCACAGCCTGTAAAGGCATGCATACCACATCAATGACTCACACACGGCTGCCTCCCCAGTGTGCGGCTCAGTGTGGTGATATCCAGGAATCTTGTCCGGCTTCTTCGTCCCGCACTTCTGGAACAGATGGGATGGGATCTTGTGGCACATGCCAAGACACAACACCATGACGTCTGTATCTTCTGCAGTGATGATGGCAGACTTGTTCCCAGATTCTGCTGCATGAAGTGCATGGAGAAGAAGGCGTGTGCTGTGTGTCTGCTTCTTCTGAGTTGACTTAAGCTCAGGAGCCTCTTCCCACTGCTCTTTGGTGTCTTGAAGCAGCGCTGCTCACATGTGACATACAGCTCCTTGTCCTTGAGCTTCTCCCCTGTCGTGCTGTGGTGCCTTCCATTCTTTCTACCAAGAACTTGATAAGACTTGCCTTGTTGGAGGAACTACCGAGTAACTTTCTCCACTGCTGGATGTTGTGCCCAGGTTGAATGTTCTTGAAATTAATTCCTGTGCCTGCACTTCTTTTGTGGCTCGTTTCTGCATCCTTGATGGATGTCTCCTTGTAGATATCAAACACAACATCAATGCGCCTGCTCGTTTTAGCACCTTCATGAACAGCGTGACTCAGTGCTGTACCTGCAAGCTGCCCTGAAAAAGTTTTGTCGTTTCCCTTCAGTTTTTGGGACCAGGCTCATCCAATCAATTATGGTAGCAGAGGGCTCGGGTATCACTTTCTGCAGGAGAAACATTCCTCTACTAACTCCTTTGTGCGAGGGCAGCCTTGTTGGTCTGCGCGATGCGGAGACCCATCACCGCTGGCAAGTGCCCAAGGCAACAAAGGCCCCAGGGGGATGAGCCAAGACATCACTCATTTTGAGCTTTCTGTTCTCGGCAACAAGGCATCATCTGGCCAAATAGGTTCCTGTCAGCCTTTAGATAACCTCCTTGGCATGGTCTTGTGAGCGTGGCTTCATTCTGATGTTAGGTGAAACGTTCTCAGGTTTCGTCTCGTCATCGTGTGTCATGAAAACTGTATAGTTGGCCGTATCGATCTCCAGGCGCTCTTCCGTGAAGGCTTGATATGCAAACAAAAAATCCTCTCCAATATTCTGTAGGCCCCTAGAAGGTCTTTGAACAACTTCTGGTGGTGCCATAGTCGCAGTTGACAAACTGACAAGATCTTCTTGCTCTGCGTTGAAGGGCGTTCAACCAGCTGGTCTCCATCAGTTGAACTAAAGATTGGACATCGGCCTCATCTCTTCTAATCCTCGGAATCTCTAGGTCTGGGTGGCTGAAGACAGTATTCTTTTGGGCTACTACCTTAGTCGTGAGCTGCCTTAAGTACCGTGCTGCGATACTCCGATTTCAGTGTAGTACCTGGCGACAGCTCCGCCTTTCAGGCTGAAGCCTTTTGTGCCCCCTGGTGTCTGGGTGTCTTTGTGATCGTCTCTTCGATTGTCTGGTCCACAGGGATCCGTCCAAAGGGATTCTTGCTACCGATCTGGACCGAAAAGCCACCTTGCATGAAGTGTTCATGGACCTCTGGGTGTTCATGGGCAGTCGGAGACATCAAGGCATAGTAGTAGGTTAGGAAACCGGGCATAGTTCACTTTGTCATAGGCAAAAACACCACGGTATCATCTGTCGGATTGCTCCTAGGGGAGCATCCAGTTGCCTTCTCTGGAGGCTCGAATTAAGATCCAGCATGATCTCAAACCATGTCCAGGTATGACATCCAGAATGCTGAGAGGTTGTGTTCATCTCTGAGCGGTCTCAGATAAACTTGGAAAAGCTTCATTCTGATAATGTGTGCATGCATTCACTCTCCATCAGCTCTCTGAAAGAGTCCCTGGAAACACATTGCTGTGAAAGCTGTTGATGTCCTTCAGTGTTTACATCTAGATGGTGTATGGTCCCTTGAATGGGTTTTCTTCTAGCCATGAAAAGGAAGCCTTTCCATGCAAGCTCATCAGTGCTTCATACACGAGCTTGTGTAGTCTCACTGCCTCTGTTGTACCTCTTGCCGTTCAGTCACTCCTGACACTGATCCTTCTGCCGATGATACCTGATTCCACACACAGATCTCTAAGACCTGCATCTTGAAACCTCTTTCCTATGGTGGAGATGAGATTACAGATTGTGTGGAAGACGCCCATCCTGATGATAATGTTCTTGAACTTCTCTTGTTTCCAGTTAACTTCGGCAGCTTTGGCAAAGAGAGCGTGGTCAAACACGCACACAATCGTTAAGCTGTAAGGACTGCATGATAGCATGCATTTGCATTGTTCCAAGATTTCATTAACGGTGTGGACATTCTGTTGCGGGAGCATTGATAGTGGGCAGGTAGCTTACAGTGTCCTGAACCACTGCAAACTGTCTCTGCACATTTTGATGTTTGAACCCAGTCCAACTGCTGATGGACTGGTCCTCATGGTCTGACATTCGAGTAAGAAGCCAGATATGGTTCTTGTCTTTGAATCCTGGACTTCCTTGGTAGTGAGTCCGACATACGCAGTATCAATCCTACGGTGGCCCTGCCCGCGCCCAACATTGTATAATTAGCAGCATTGATGATGATGTCTGAGTGTGCTTCTTATCTTGGACTTGGTAATCTCTGGCAGGACTTTTGCTCTGGCACAGAGCCTGCAACCTTGGACTGGACAGCAACTGCCATTGACTCTATGAGAAGTACCTGCTCCACACTTAGGGTTCTCTTCAAGTCGGTCAATGTTATCCCAGGCCAGGGTTCTGTGAACACACCAGGGTAGGATGTTTGCTGGCAGTGGAATGTAAATCCTTTGAGCATTCCAGCTTCTGGAATACAAAGGGCTGTATCGATCTCCTCAAACATTGAGTAAGACACACAGTGACCAAAGACGATTCAGAGTTCGGATCAGTTCTGTGTTTCCTGTCAAAGACTTTACAGCATTGGTCAGCATACGTGCTTGGGTGGTTTTGTGATTCTGCCACTGGTAACAGCAAAGACCAAGTCCCGGCCAAAAGGAACAGTGGCAAGACGTTGAGCTCTTTCAGAGGGAAGTGTTTCACACTCACTCTCCTGTCAGCAGGGTGTGTGCAGGAATTGAGTGACCTGCAGGAATGACATTCTGATCTGTATCGGGACGGCCATGGCTGACTCACATCTTGTTGTATTGATCTCATTCCTCAGCTGCATTCCTGCTTTGGTTAAGACATCACTTCAGAGTTAGCTGCTCTTGCTTCTTGCAGGTCTTTTGCCATTTTGTGTGCTTGCCGGGCAAGGTCGTCCATCTGAGAGGCTGCGTGGATAGATTAGAAGCTTTCCTTTCTCATCTGGGACAAAGCGTTAGTGATTCTCCAAACTCGGTTTTCAATCTTTCGGCGAACATGTTTCTTTGTCGCTGGTTTCAGTTGGATAATACCACGGGACATCATGGATCTCTCTCAAGCCTAGATGTGCAGGTTGGTCATAAGGCAGTACCTCTGGGTTTGGGGAATAATTTGGTCCTTATATACAAGCAGAGTTCCTCGAGGGCTTCTGTCTCAACCTCTTCGTAGCGTGCTTCCTCGCTTTCTTCCTGATTTTCACCTGCACCCGACCTGGCGGCCGCTAGCTGGAAATCATCTTTTGTGAAGAGTTTGTAGCACACGACTTGTGGTAGTGACCCTCTGCAGAACAAGGTCTCTGCTAAACTAAACCAAGGATTCTCTGGTTGAGTTTCGTTTCCTTATTGCTGCTCTGCGAATCTTCTCATCTGCTCGTAGCTCAACACACTGTATGAGTGGCTCCTTGTCTTTGTTGTTTTATGTACTTGCTTGACTTCTCGCAGAAGATACATACATTACTGGCATACACCCCATGCTAGTACTAGGGGCATCCCTTGATGCCCTCTCCTCTGGGGTCGACCCTTGCTGATTCTGTCTTGTCACCCTTCGCAAGGATAGAATCCAGTGTCTTCTTCATCGTAAAGACACTCCGCCATTTACGGTGATTAATGTGTATGTGTGGTATTCCTCTTCTTCAAGGCCCTTGGCTGCTTCCAGGACTGGATCATGTGCTGCCTGATTTCTGCAGCCCTGAGCAATGTGTTCCAGGAGTCCAAATCCTGTGGTGACACCAGAGCATCGGGGGGGGGTCTGTCATCATCAGAGCAGTGGATGATACCAGTCGATCCGTGTGCTCTCTTCCTCGCAGATGGTTTCCATCCTGCCGTCAAACAGTCGACACACACCTGCAAAAATATCACCATTAAACCATGAACAAACAAACAACATTACATGGAAACCACTCTACATATGTTGTGCTCCTTCCAATAATAAATTATCCCCAAAATATAACAAAAAATCCCCAAATATGAATAACACCCTAAATATGGAGAGAAACTTGAAATACACATCGGAATAATTCTTGTAGAGAATCAAATAAGCTACAAGAGCTGTTAGAATATATTTTTCAATGTTCCCCATATTTAAGGATTTATTCTAGATTTAGAGGAAAATACCCAAAATATAGAGGTATATTCCGAAATATGAGGAAATTTGAAAAATACCTAGGAGAACAAACTCTGGTAGAGAATATAATTCTACATAGGTGTTCAAAGTTTCGCGATGATTGTGTGATGGATTTTAAAGAAAATGATGAAAACGCCGAGCGTCACGCTAAAAATCTTTATTTTTGGGTAGCGCCCCTATTGCATCAAAAAAAATTAGACTAAGCTACCAGTGCGAGAAGGCTATCCTTTTTTTTTTTTTTTCTTTTTTTTTTTCTTAATGTACTTACAGTCACTCTATAAACATTTTAGTACCATTCGTGTTTAGTCACCCCAGGTGGTACCGATATCTGGCCTGGCTCATGGACTAATTGTACGGTTTGTATGTATATATTGACCAAGTACAGTATGGTATATAATAACTATACAGCTGTAAGAGATATATATTTTAAGTGTGTGTACCAAACCATATCTGAATACAGTAGAATTTGAAAATTCACTTGTTCAGTGTCAGCGGCCTTTAACCCTCGTCTAGCGGGGTTTTTTGGGCTATTTTGTGCATATTCAGGCCCTCCAGAATGATCAATCAAGTATCTGCATGAAAAGAAATGTATTCAGCAAAACACTAGGCGCTACAAGCTTCAAAATGAGACCAGAACGAGCTACGTAGCACTCGTTGTTTTGATGCAGTGGTACCACCAACATGGGAGTTTAGCGTATAGCGGCATATTTTTTCCAGCTACACTCACTACTGGCTACACTGTCGGCCTCTCGAGAACAGCGTAAGTCAGTGGGCGGCGGTAAGCCCTGGGTGTCGGCCGTGTGGCCTACTGCGCTCCCGGCCATTTGCACTCGATTTTAACCCTTTAACCCTCTCTGAAATGTGATGCAATTTTGAGCCTATTAGGGATACTTTAAAGCCTTTATTACCATCAGGGGTATTTACAAACCTTTAGTTTAGTTACTTCAACCTCTGCAGTTGTCTTTGAGTTAGCTGTGGGCAGAAAACTAATTTTAGAGTGGTAATTATAAGAGTGAGAGAACTCTATTTCTTATTGCTAATCTGGCAACCTCTGCGTCATATGAGTCTGAAGGGGTTAAAAGCCTTAATAATGCTCCTAAATTGCTGCTTTTTAGATACGGCCTTAAGTCGGGCCCCGCTCTTTAAGTGTTAAGGTAGCCTACCGGTACCGCAACTTACCGGTTATGCATTCCTTTACATACATTTTATAAGCTTAATCTTGGTACTGGTATCTTTTGAAATGTACGGTACCGTACTGAAATATAAAAGGTACAGTATTTTTATGCATATATATTTAGCATAAAAATAAGTACAAATACTCAAACAACTCCATAGTCTAATTTACTAGCCCAGCGGGTGAGCATATAGGCCTACATAATCAACAGTCAGAATGGTTTGACTTGTGGGATGAAAAGGTCTATCCTTAGATAAAAAGGAATGACCGTCTTAGAAGTTGATGACATCGTGTTCAGATGTGGTAGTGCCCACTTCCAAAATATGTTTTTCCACAGTTATTGATGAAACAAACTAAAATATGGTGTTGGTAGAAGACACTATAGTTTGAATAATTAATAATATACAGTTCTGTATACTGTATCATTAAAAATGTTGGTTACGGTATCGTACTGTACTGTAAGTCGTACATTGTAAGACTGATGATATAGACTGCTTTGAACATTGACAATTATTGATTACACAAATTAAGCATAATACGACTTTGTATTCAAATTATTAAGACCAGAGTAAAGATCTTACATTGAGATAAAAACAAGCTTACATGCTACGGGAATACGTGAAAATCGTCCGAATTCACGCCAGTTTACGGTATCCCACATTCATTCTCACACACTATAACCAATACACACCAATTAAATGGCGGTTGGGATTAAGCGACCCTCCCTCATAAACAGGTAGGCCTACGGTACAAGCTAGATACTATAGTGAGTTTCCTCGGCATATGAAAGCATATGAACGTGATTCATTCGTGGCCATCCCCTCTCAGGGATTATGACATCTGGCAATAGATAGAATAAATATTTCCAGTTATGTTTAGTATTGTATGTGTTGCTGGTACATTAATTAGGGTATACAGTCATAGCATTAAAGAAATACAAATACATATATTGTACATATATTTTTTTATAAATACTGTATAATAAAGGTGTCCGAATTTGGACAGGATTTGGGGCAATTTCGGACACCTAGCCTGAATTTGTACATGGAAATAAAACATATTCATAAGACTAACAAGTGATCCCAGTATAGATTCGGACCTATAGGTTCAATTCGGACATATTTGAACATTTTAAAAGGGTCTTATCACACTCCCTAAAAGCATAAATAGGCCTATCATATCATAAGATACGGTACGGTACAACCCTTTTGGGGCAAATTCAGACATATCTGGATTTATGACCCTGAAAATGTAAAAATAAGGATTAGGGTAGAAACGTCAGTATTCAATCACTGTGTTAGTATCCAATCACTTTAAGTTTTTAGTGTAAAAAAAATGCTACTAACAAAACTATAAAAGATACAGTGTTAACCTTATATACAGGTTATAGAGCTATGAAAGCTAAGGATTGTGTGAAAAAAAGAAATTAAATGGATAAATAGTTTAGCTTCTACCGTACACCGAATGAAAACAACTGTAATTTTTCTCACGATTCTTACGGTAACCCGTAAGGAAATTACTTTTCTGTCAGCTTAAAAATGATCGCTCTTTATTTGTTCTTTTCAAAATTTATGATAATATATTGTAGTGGAATGTTGGAATAACACATGGAAAATGCATATAGTTGATTATATTGCAAATGAGTTTGACAAGGAGAAGTGATTGGATACTAAACCAAAAATCCTTGATGCATTAGTATCCGATCACAAAACATTTTCCTTTCAAAATGCTTCACTTTATGCTAGATATTATTATTTTGAATTTGACATGTCTTACAGGATTAATAATTTCCCTAGCACCTATATTTTGTTATATAATGTGGTGTGTTAGTATCCGATCACTGATCCACCACTGTGGTCGATCAGTCGACCACATTGGTCAATCGGTTGACCACAGTGGTCAATCACAGGTTTAATGCACAGAAAACCAAGTACATTAAATTTTCTAACCGACAGAATCTCATTGACTCCCATATATTTGTTAATGATGTAAATATTCCCACTTCCCCTAGTATTGACATTCTCGGTGTAACATTAACTACTAACTTGAGCTGGACACACTATGTTAGAAGCATTGCTAAGAATGCCTCTAAAAAATGGGACTCCTGTACAAAGTTCGAGAATTCTTCGCTGACGAGCAGTTGGCCGTAATTGTTTTATGAAAAATTAGTGTTCAGATCGTTCCGGATCATTTACATGCTACTTCCTTATAAATTCCTTCCTTTTCTAACAGATCACCATTGTCCCAGTTCTTTGACTATAGTATTTGACAAATTGCGCAAATATGTGGAAATTAGTGTTCATGTTTAATTGCTCACTTCCCCCCTCCCCCCTCCCCTCCTACCTTTCCTTCTCTATTTAGATTACGCGCTAGTTCTTTGTTCAACCCGTCCCCCTCTCCCCCCTTCCCTTCTCCTTCACCCTTCATTCCCTCGGTTATTGAACATGTGAGTGGATCGAATTTATATAGTTAGTCAGTCTGGAGTGATATCAGCTGGTGGTTGGTTACCCGCCTTACTCGGGTTTATACATGGACACACAATAGAGTGAGTATGGTAGTTGATATTTAATATTTGACCCTTTCAATCAGACTAAGTCCACTCGTTGGCTCTTCTACATACAATAGTAGTATAATAATTTATAATAAAGAATCGTAGTTGTAATTGTTTGCTGTTGGTGTTTCCCTATAATTATGGGAGGTTATTCATGTGTCTGTTGGGCTGGATTAGCGGGAAATATGTAGGACATGTCTGATTGTGAGAGTCAAATTATGTGTGGTGTGTAGCAACATGTGATATTCTTACTTTTTGTTAACTGAAATAATTTAGTTGCTTCGTTCGTTAATGTATTGGATTAGAAATATATTAAGTTAATTGAAAGGTTCCATTAGTGGCAAGGTGCAAACTAATTTTAATTACTTACTGGAAGTCTCATACATTATTTAATTATATCTAACGAGTTTTACTTCTAAGTTCATAAAGGTTTATTTCTATCAACTTATTAGACATTAAGAATTAGCCATACATATGTTTGGCGATTGGTGTGTTATATGTGTTTTGTATCACTTATAGATTGAACAAGACTTTATTATATACATTTGTATTTCTAAATTCTTGGAAAGAACATGCACTTAGTTTGTTTGTTGTTCTCAGGATGAAACTTGATCCAGAATAAAGAAGTTCTACATCCAGTTGTGTTTGGCTGTCCAATCCTGAAACATTTCATCTCTCGGCGTGCCATGGACGGCGAGGTGAGACAGGACCCAAGCAAACCGAATGACCAACCTGAGGCCGGGGATACCACCAGCACTACAACCACCAACAGGACTACAGACAACGCAACCCAACACTTCAGCTCTACCATGGAAGCTAACGTTATATCCTTAGACTTGATAAAAACAAAGCGAGCAAATGCAAAGAGAAAATTTACACGGAAAATAAATGGACTAAATGAACGAATAAGATGCAACGATCCAATCGAGGCATTGAAACAGAAATTCAGTTAAGTGTTACAGGCTTACGGAGAAGTGGAATTGTATCATGATGAGTATATGATTAATGTTGGGTCAGTCTGTGAGCTTGATGAAACTTATATGGACGAAATAGATATGAAAATTGACAGTGTAAGAGCAGTTATAGCGAGTCTTTCAGCCAAAGGAAGTGGTGAAAATACCAATGCAGTTCGGGTAAAAAGACTCGATGCACCGTGCTTTGCTGGTAAGATCCGTGACTACCCAACTTTCAAAAAGGACTATGAACGATTAATGAAAAAAGACTTTGGAAATGACCCCTATGCTTCGAAGAGTTGTCTTACAGGGGAAGCTCTAGAGTGTGTTCGAGGAGTGGAGAACAATTATGAGGAAATGTTTTTCAGACTGGACAAAAAGTATGGAAAGCCTCGCAAACTAGCTGATGCAATCATAAGTGAATTAAAGAAACTAAAACTAATTCATGATGGGGATAATGAGAAATTTGTTGCTATGGTTGACGTAATTGAACACAGCTGGCTGGACCTTAAGAAAATGAACTTAGAAAGTTAAATGAATACTGCTACCATGGTGAGTCAGATTGAAAAGATTCTACCAAGTGTTCAGAAACGAGAATGGGTACTAAAAGTAGAAGACAATGAAAGTGATGCACAATTCCCAAGATTACTAGAATTCTTACTTAAAGAAAAGAGAGCCATGGAATACATGAATACTGATATTAGGAAACCACAAATGCAAAATTCAAAGGGAATATGTCAATCCTCGGTCGTTAAGGAAAATGAGGGAAACAACACAGAATCTGGATTGGTGAATGTTGTGCAAAAATTACAAGAAACTCAACAACAAATACAAACAAACATGAACAAAATGACAGAAATGGTATCTAATCTACTCAGCAACCCATACGCACAACCCCAAGGACAGAAACCTTCATCATACAGACCAGTTATGGGAATGACTATTACGGGAAATAATAATTGCTGGTATCACGGAACAAATACCATCCAATATCTGAGTGTGTTGGATTTCAGAGACTCGATGGCAACGCAAAAATCGATGCTATTCGCCAAAGTGGTGGATGCTGCTGTTGTTTGGAAGTTGGACATTTTGCAAGATATTGTACAAGGAAAAAACCTTGTGAAGCATTTAACAATCAGCAACAAATATGTGGTAGACTGCATCATCCACTCTTACATGAAGCTTATTCAAATGGTGAAACTTTTCACAACACTGTAAATGTGGCCGATAAGCATCAGAGAAGGGAACGAGTTTTGCTTATGTTCAGCAAAATACCATGCAAGCATCAACATGTAACAGTACTTTGGGATCCTGGAGCAAATATGTCACTAATCACTCACCGTGCTGCAGCTAAACTAGGTCTGAGTGGTAAAAATGTTCGGCTGTCTGTTACAAAGGTCGGAAATCAAACTGAATGGTTTGACAGCAAGGAATACCTCGTGCCTCTTATGGATGCCCAAGGGAAGGTCTGGGAAATTCGGGCATATGGTATGAGTGAAGTGACTTCAGATGCCCCAAAAGTAGATGCAAGTGAAGTGGTCGATTTGTTTAATGGAATCACAGAAAATGATGTGTCTAGACCACTTGGAAAAGTGGACATGCTCATAGGAACTGATTGTTGTGCCCTTCTGCCTGAAGTAGAAAAGACCGTAAACAATCTCCAGTTAATGAAAAACCAGTTTGGGTATTGTTTGCGTGGATCCCATCCTATTATCAAGATTACGGACAAGAACCAAGCACAAGTCCGAATTCACCACTTAGCTGTATCAACTAAAGTGAACAACATAATTCTAGATATCTCTAAATCTCTTAACATAATGCAGGATTTCTTTGATATTGAAAGTCTTGGTACCTCTTGCATTCCTATATGTGGCGGATGCAAATGTGGCAATTGTGCTGCTGGAAATGGACACTACACACTCCAAGAAGAAAGAGAACTTTCACCGATCAAGCAGGGATTAAGTCATAACCCAGAAACTAAACAATGGACGGTAAAGTACCCCTGGAAAAAGATACCCCTGGTTCAGACAAAATGGCACCATGACAAGAGAAATGTAAAATCAGGTGATGTAGTGTTAGTTCAAGACAGCAATGCAATGAGAGGAGAATGGAGACTTGCTCAAGTTCATAGGACTCATGAAGGGCGAGATGGTAAAATTAGAGATGCAATAATTAGGTATAAGAGTCAGGAACCAGGTAAAATGTACGATGGAAAATTTGATAAGTACCTGAATAGATCTGTTCATCGCTTAGTTGTTATCCTACCAATTGAGGAGCAAACTCAGTAGAGGTTTTCGTGGAGGGAGTGTTTTATGAAAAATTAGTGTTCAGATCGTTCCGGAACATTTACATGCTACTTCCTTATAAATTCCTTCCTTTTCCAACAGGTCACCATTGTCCCAGTTCTTTGACTATAGTATATGACAAATTGCGCAAATATGTGGAAATTAGTGTTCATGTTTAATTGCTCACTTCCCCCCTCCCCCCTCCCCTCCTACCTTTCCTTCTCTATTTAGATTACGCGCTAGTTCTTTGTTCAACCCGTCCCCCTCTCCCCCCTTCCCTTCTCCTTCACCCTTCATTCCCTTGGTTATTGAACATGTGAGTGGATCGAATTTATATAGTTAGTCAGTCTGGAGTGATATCAGCTGGTGGTAGGTTACCCGCCTTACTCGGGTTTATAGATGGACACACAATAGAGTGAGTATGGTAGTTGATATTTAATATTTGACCCTTTCAATCAGACTAAGTCCACTCGTTGGCTCTTCTACATACAATAGTAGTATAGTAATTTATAATAAAGAATCGTAGTTGTAATTGTTTGCTGTTGGTGTTTCCCTATAATTATGGGAGGTTATTCATGTGTCTGTTGGGCTGGATTAGCGGGAAATATGTGGGACATGTCTGATTGTGAGAGTCAAATTATGTGTGGTGTGTAGCAACATGTGATATTCTTACTTTTTATTAACTGAAATAATTTAGTTACTTCGTTCGTTAATGTATTGGATTAGAAGTATATGAAGCTAATTGAAAGGTTCCATTAGTGGCAAGGTGCAAACTAATTTTAATTAGTTACTGAAAGTCTCTTACATTATTTAATTATATCTAACGAGTTTTACTTATAAGTTCCTAAAGGTTTATTTCTATCAACTTATTAGACATTAAGAATTAGCCATACATATGTTTGGCGATTGGTGTGTTATATGTGTTTTGTATCACTTATAGATTGAACAAGACTTTATTGTATACATTTGTATTTCTAAATTCTTGGAAAGAACATGCACTTAGTTTGTTTGTTGTTCTCAGGATGAAACTTGATCCAGAATAAAGAAGTTCTACATCCAGTTGTGTTTGGCTGTCCAATCCTGAAACAGTAATATATAAAAGTCATGTGCGTTTTCAGATGGATTACTGTTCACCTCTGTGGGGTGGAAGTGGAGTGGTTGTATTGAGGCAGTTGGACAAAATTCAAAATAAAGCCATTAGATTAATAAATAACCCTGCAATCACACAGGACCTTCCTACATTATCCATACGAAGAAACTTTGCATCCCTTGCATTATTCTACAGATATTTTCACAGCAATTGTTCCGAGGAACTTGCTTCAATTGTGCCGCCTCTCCACATCTTTCCCCGTTTAACTAGGGCAGCTGAGAGCATCCATGAATTTACACTTTCTCCTCCACAATGCAGAACTTCTGCTTATCAGAATTAATTTATCCCCAGAGTTACTACTCTTTGGAATTCACTTCCCTCGAATTGCTTTCCACAAACTTACAATCTACAAATGTTTAAATCCAGTTGTTACAAACAAAATATGAATGGAGGATGCCTTTAGGCACATGGACCTTTTTGTTTTATCTGTGTTTTTCCTTCCTCCGTTCATTGTCTCTTTAAAAAAAAAAAAAAAAAAAAAAAAAAAAATCGGTTGACCAGTGGTGGATAAGTTGACCACAGTGGTCAACCAGTCGACCACAGTGGTGGATCAGTGATCGGATACTAACACACCACATTATGTAACAAATTATAGGTGCTGGGGATATTATTCAAACCTGTAAGACATGTAAAATACAAAATAAAAACATGTAGCGTAAAGTGAAGCATTTTGAAAGGAAAATATTTTGTGATCGGATACTAACACATCAAGGAATTTGGGTTTAGTATCCAATCACCTCTCCTTGTCAATATATTATAATTGAATTAAAAAGAACAAATAAAGAGAGATATTTTTTAAGCTGACACAAAAGTAATTTCCTTACCGTAAGAAACGGGAGAAAAATAACAGTTTTTAATCTATTGTGCCTGAAAGGGTTTATCAAAAGTTTAATAAAGTATCCTAGCCTTTAAAATAATTATTTTTAGGTAAAGGGGTACTAATACTGATATTTGTCTATTTTTCATCATTACAAGTTAATAACTCAATAATTTCATCTTTATTCATCTTGTTTTGTTTTTCATTATTTTTAATTTTGCTAAATTTTGTCATTAAGGGCAAAATAATGGTTATATTTTGAAATAAATTAGACTAAATGTAGGTTTTATGCAGCAAACTAATATACTAAAGGGAATAGCTATTTGCTGCTGTTTGCGGATGATACAGTTCTGATGAGTGATAATGAATGGGAGTTACAGGGTCTGGTAAATGAGTTTGGAACAGTGTGCGAAAAATGGAATTTGAAGGTAAATACGGGGAAGAGCAAGGTTATGGTCTTCGAAAGGGGTGAAGTCACAGAGTGTGAGGTGAAGCTGAACGGTCAGGCTATGGAGATCGTCAACTCTTTTAAGTATCTGGGCAGTGTGTTGAGTAAAGATGGGACTATGGATGAAGAGGTGCGGGAGAGGGTACAACAGGGGAAGAGGGTTGTAGGAACGCTAAAAGCAGTAACAGTAACAAGAAAATAGGGTGGTCAGTATGGAAGTGAAGAAGTCCTTGCATGACAGTGTGGTAATCCCGACACTGACTTACGGAAGCGAAGCATGGACGTTGGTTGAGAGACTCAGACCAAGAGTGAGAGCAGTGGAAATGAATTACTTAAGGAGTGCGTGCGGAGTTACATGGAGGGATAGACAGACTAATGAGGAAGTAAGAAGGAGGTGTGGTGTGGAGGTAGATGTGCTGGAAAGTGTGAAAAGGAACAACTTGAGATGGTTCGGCCATATGGAACGTATGGAAAGCGAGAGAATGACTAAGAGGGTGTACGAGAGCGAGGTGGAGGGACAGAGGGGGAGATGTAGACCGAATATGAGGTGGAAGGATGGAGTGAGGAACTACATGAACGAAGGCGGTGCTGGTTGGGGGGAGGGGCGTCGACTGACTGGGGACAGAGGTGCATGGGGGCGGTTCGTTCGTGGCCACCCCTTCGGGGATCACGGCGTCAGGCAATAGATAGATAGATAGATAGAATAGCTATAATATATATATTTGGATTATTAATGGTACGTGATTGGAATTAGCTGTCAAGTGATTGGACTTAGCGGTATTACCATTAAGTCCAATCAGGTAATATAAAAATATATATAAAACAAAAAATGTTTCACAGACACTTGACATTACTCTTAATATAAACTTGTATTACTGGTGTAGGTGTTAAAGGGTAAACAAAAGTATTTGTGTACGTAATTCTTGTTGGAATTGGCAGTCAAAATCAGTAAATGGCACTTTTTGATTGGATACTAACGATCCTACCCTATTGTGACATAACTAAAAAATACACTAAGTGACCACAATCAACCCAATTACAAACAATATCTGAATCTGACAGGTTGTATTTATTTTATTCATTTTCATCCTGTCTGAATTCACCCCATTTTTACAGAAATTACTAATATAAATAATTAAATACCAAGTTACGGGAAATAATATACGCAGAGCCCTGGCGGTTGAGTGGAGAGCACGCTCACGTGTGAATCTGCTTGACCTGGGTTCAATCCCAGCCAAGGCGGACATTTAGTGGGTGTGGTAGTACGTCCTAGCATGTACTGTATATCATGTTCGCACCCAGTCGGGGAACACATCGATGACTTAGCCTATACAAACTAATGACATACACAACAGCTAGAGAGTGTTTCCCAGGCAAAAAATGTACAGTAAATTTATATCTTGTCACGATAGGACTTCTTTCATTTTGAATCGGTAAAATGTAGCTGTTTTTAAGTATTGGAGTAAAAACGGCAAGAATGTTAAGAGCGGGTGTACCGCCCTCATTGTTTACACTACGTGTACTGGCGTCGGACCTTTGCCATCATGTTCCCGTCTATTTTGACTACCTTTGGATACAATAATATGTTGAGGGGGGCTTTGCCCCCCCTCAACCCCCCATGAAACATTGCCATCATATATATTGCCAGCAGGGGGCAAATTACCGAAAAAATCGACGTCAAAATAGACGCGCACTTAACTACGGCGATCGACAATGTAAATATGACGGCGGCGGGGGAGACGTCGGACCTTCGCAATCATGTTTCCGTCTATTTTGAATGCCATTGGATACAATAATATGTTGAGGGGGGCTTTGCCCCCTCTCACCCCCCCCCCCCCCCATGACATATTGTCATCATCATATATAGGCCTATTGCCAGCAGGGGGCAAATAACCGAAAAAATCGCCGTCAAAATAAACACGAAGTTAACCGCGGCGATCGCCCTATGTAAACATGACACCCATACACCCGCTAACTAGGCTACATCCATCCCGTAAAATCTTGAATAGGTAAAATGTGACTACAACTATTGATAACTCTACAGGCTACAGCTTCACAATCCCTGATTTGTCGCTATTATGTTACTCATAATAGGTTACTATTAGGCTATTCGTAGTAGACTTAATATGGTTCGATGATGCTCGGAACTGTATATTTCACTTGAAATAGATACATTGAAGTATTAAAAACCTTCACCAAAGTGAAACAAATTTTAGTATGATCTAAATTGCAACATCCTTATTCTGTAATAGCCTAGCCTTCATAGGCTATATTGCAAAATAATTAGTGGTAGTTTCGGTAATAGGCCTAAGCCTATGTACCAAAATAAGGGTGCGAGCCTATTCCCTATAGGCTAGGCTAATTATCAAAGAAATAACTAAATTTCTTGGTAAATATCCTAAGCCTAGGCCTATTAAGTATTAACTTAAGCCTGCACAATATAGGTCTAGCCTAATCCTGTGTAGCGGGGAGACTTGTATACTTATATCTCAATAATTTGGTAATGTTACAATAGCCTACAGCCTAAGCCTATGTTTACATTTTACAGTCATAAATAGCCTAGTCCACTAATATACTAATTAGGTTAGATTATGTTTTGATTAGGTTAGGTTAAAGATATTGTTCAGTTTCTTAATAAATAGGCATCTGAAAAGAGCTATACACGCTACACAGGACCTCACCCTGGCCTTAAGTGTAACCGTAATTGTGAATAGGCCTACTACCAAAAACTATAGGCCTAGGCCCTAAGCTTATTCAAATCTGATTTTCGTGGAAGTGAATGAGCTCCTTCACTCGCTCCTCCACTCACCACTCGTTTTTCTTCACTTTTCGTCTCATTCTAGTTAACACTGAAGCTTTTAACTCACTCTCTGTGTCACTTGCCAACATTATTAGGCCGGAATATGACTAAAATAGCGATAAAACACGAGAGGGGTGCTTCGTTTCACTAATTTTTTGAAACTGCTGGTGAGCACTGACCAATGAGCGCCGCGGGTAACATCACGTGACTATGGTACCTAGGCGGAGAGCATGGCAGCCTGTAATTAGCTGAGCATGTAGATGTACACATAGGGGATATAAGTCGCCACGCTATTGGTTACAGCTTATATCCGAGACTTCTAACTTGAACTCTGTTCTAAAACAATGAATTTCAACCTCTTCTCACGGGTGACAGAAGGTCTATATTGGTATGTTTTTTTGTTCAGCTCAGTCAGCTGTGGGAGTCTCGGACCCACAATATTCGCGCGAAAAACGAATTTCTCAAACGTGGAGTACCAAACCTTATTATTATTAGAGATACTGTACATTGATCTAGATTCTAGATAGTGGAGAAAATGAATTTCCTAGTGAATAAATATGGTTTGAAAGCACTCCCTAATACTTTGAATAACCTTGGAGGACATATAAAATGCTTTGCTTGTAATTTAACCTAAAACTTTTGCAAGATTATTAAGATAATTACATAAGTCACAGACTTTTCTTTCCGAGCCATCTGCCTCAGTTTCCAGGTCACTAACACCAACTACAGTAATTTTATCATGATAAATATCCAAATCTACAGAAATGTTAGTTGTATTTGGTAGGCTACTAGCTTTCAGATTCAGTAGAAGTGCTTTCATTGGTATTGAAATAATTGTACTGGTAGGCCTATAGTCTCTAACTTCACAGAACTTAACATGGAATCTGATAAATCTTTAACTGAGCAATCTCGATGTTGGGAAAAATGGGTGAAAGTCCTGGGGTGGTGGAACCATTATTGATTAAGCCGTGAAAACATCATCATGTATAGGCCTATCATTATTAGGCATTATAATCTGTTGATATCATCCACTTTGACAGGCCACGTTTCTGAAGCATATAGGTCATTGCGCTTCTATTACATGAAGTGTAAACCTTTTTCTTTTAGGGGAGAGGGAGTCGTTTCATGGTTAGAATTGGCAGCAGTTCTCTGCGCTTTCCCCAGCCGCATCTAATTCTGGCAATAGTGGCGGCCTCGGCCCCACCACAGGCAGAGATGGTATCTCCCAAGTAGCAAAACTTGTCCACCATCTCCAGGGACACATTGCCACGGTTCACACTCCCGAGCCGATCATTCAACACAAGCTCAGCTTTGCATACTATACACCCAAATTTCTCAATTTCAGCTTTCTTCCTCGGCAGAGGTCCATTTATTCTACTACAGCGCTTCTTCCCATAAAGTACCCAGAAACGACAGATGCTACACTGAATTGAATTCACGCCCACCCCTTTTCTGCATACTGCACATGGGTATGCACTGTTTTTTTCTACATTTCCACGGCCCAAGCTACTGTGCAAAAACCTTGGTTTTATTGATACTAACTTTTAATTCTTTGTTTGTCATGCCCTCACTCTACCTTCTGAACCTTGGCATCCTGCACATTATCTGTGATTGGAATTAAGCCATATGTGTATAGCAGTTCCCATGGGAGCCCAGCTCTAAAATCTCCAAATATAACAAAGAGGAGAGGGCTAAAAAAAAAACTTGGTGAACTCCAACATGGACTGCAACCTCCTCACTCAGTATTCCTTTCACCCTCACTTCCGTTTGAGAGTCCTCGTACATTTTCACTATAGCACACACACCAGCCACTCCTCTACACCAAGTTTTCTCATGGCCCACTGTACAAAATTCCTGGGCACCTTAACAAAGGCCTTCTCCAGGTTTACAAACATAAGATACAGATCCCTAGCTTTAAGTAACTATCTTTGCCAGTCGCAGCAAGAAGGCTACGTTCAAGGAAGTTCCAGTGACTATTTACATCATATAACCTAGTGCCCCAATTCCTATCCATTTTCTCCAGTTCGCTGCAAAACCTATCTCTATATTATGATTTATTGAACAACCTGAATTTCCTTTTTGGCATGCATACCTTCTTGCACACAAGATCTCGCTTTAATATCATGTCACATACTAGGAGCTTATGTTGAGAGATACATTCTCACTCGGGATGCCCTTTAGCCTACATCCCTAAACCACTTCCAGTCATTTCTACATGTTCACCAGGAAATCATCTATCTGGCTACTGGAACCCCCAGAATTGTATGTGATCAGATGACTCACCCGTTTCTTGAACTTTATGTTACACACAACCATGTAAAGTGTAACAGGACTCCGGTATACATTCGCCTTCTAGATTTCTCCTTCCGTATCCATTTCCTCCATGAATGCCCCCATACACATCAGCACGTGCTCCCACATTCCCATTTATAGGTCACGGTCTATTACTGTGGTGTCATTCTCAAAGAAGCCCGAAACAACACACATTATGGTCGTTCCAGAAATCTTTCCGTTCTCTACTCAAACCAACCTGTGGGGCATATGCTGATATCACATTCAGTATTCTTTCACCAACTTTCAGCTTCAGTACAATCAATCTTCCATTTACTCTCTTGATCTGAAGAACACTCTTCTCTCACTCCTCGGCCACCAGAACACTCACTCCTCCTTTTGCTTTTCCAGACTCATCTCCCTTCCAGTAGATCCTGTATCTCTTGTTTTTTGCCAACTATCCACTGTGCACTGCACCACTTCCATCGGCTTTCCTGGGTGCAGCACACATCCACTCTTCTTCTCTCAAGTGCTTCCACAACTTCATTTGATCTGCCACTCAAACTTCCTACATTCACATTAGTAAGCCTGAACGCTCGGGAGGCTGCATGCCGTCCCCAGTGAGATTATGTGTTCATCAGACTTGGGTGTTTTCTGTGATGTTGTAATTGTCATATTCAGCTAAATGGAAGCTCACCAGGAAAATGTACAGTCCCGAGGACACCGGTTCCAGACTACCCCAGAGGCCGTTCCCAGCACCTTTCCCCAACAAAGTATTGCCTTTTTATGGCCAAAGTACCAATAAGAAAAACAATATATTTTTTGCTTAGTAACATAACAGTATCACCCCAACATCTGACAGCCACCCAATATCCCATTATAGAAAACATCTATCTATTTCATATCAGGCCGATA
The DNA here is from genome assembly GCA_032716605.1 of Paralithodes platypus. NCBI lineage: Eukaryota > Metazoa > Arthropoda > Malacostraca > Decapoda > Lithodidae > Paralithodes > Paralithodes platypus. Next base: position 21,371,554 of record CM064524.1, read on the forward strand.
TCCTTTTGCCATTTCTAAACTGTTATACATTGGTCTCATATAGGAAATCTAATATCCTTTAGTATGGTTATATGCCAGTACCAGCCGAACATCTGGTACCAAACACAATGCCGATTAACAGAAAGCCACTATAAATGTGATAAAGGACCAATATAGTTTTGCCTTCTTCTGGCCGAAGTACAATGGCCCGTTGTAAGGAAGCCATTATCTCTTCACATAGGGAAATTCATTTATGAATTCAATATTGGGTCGATATAATTTGGCCATTTATTTGCTGCTTGCATATGCCCAATACAGGACAATTGTTATCCTTTAGTACTGCAATATGCCAGTATTGGTCCTACATATGGAAGACTACATTAGGCCGGTTAATGTTAAATAGTAATGAACATAATATGAGACCACTATCTTTGGGCCTTTTTCTGGGCTACATACAATGGCCCGATATAGGCAAGTCATCATCTCTTACTTTCCGTTATATGCCAGTATTGGCCCAAGGTCTGATAACCACACAATTCTCGATGATTGAAAATATTTATTACATTAAAGTTGGGCCGATACAACTTTGCCACTTCAAGGCCGTTACTCATTGGCCCAACACAGAAAGTTCATTATCCATCATGCCTAGCTAATGCCAGTATTGGCCCCAATTATTGAAGACAACCAATTACCGGTTAATGGAAAATCATACTGAATAAGATATTGGACCAATACAAGTTTGCCATCTTCTGGCCGAAACACAATAGCCAGGTATAGGAAAGCCATCATCTGTTATCATCCACTATATTTGCCAGTATTGTCCCAACATCTGCCATCCATCTACTATCCTATGATGGAAACAAATTATTTATTCAGTATTGGGCCGATATATCTTGGTCGAATTTTGGCCGCTATACGTATGCCCAACATAGGCAAACAATACCCTTTATTAATGCTATATGCTAGTAATGGCCCAACACCTGGAATCCAATCTAATGCCGGTGAACGGAAAACCATTTTGAATACGATAATGAAAAAACAAAACGTTGCCTTCTAATGGCCAAAGTACATCTACCCAATATAAGAAAAACAATATCCTTTACTTTTTGCTATACTGTATAACAGTATCGGCCCGACATTGGGCATCTTATCCATATCCAATGATGGAAAACATTTATTATTTCTATATTGGGCTGATATAATTACGCAATTATTTGGCCGTTAAACATTGGCCCAATACAGAAAATAAGTTATCCTGAATCCTGTTAAGTGCCGGTGCCTGCCCAACACTGTAAACCCAACCCAAAGACGGACAAAGGAAAACTTTTTATAAATTTACTATCGAACAGACATAGTTTCAGAATATTCTGGCCAACATACATTGGCCCAATATAAAAAAGCCTACATTCCAGACTTGCCGACATTGGCCCGTACTTCCAATGTTTGCTGGGAATATATTGGCCCTTTAATTAAAAATGGTTATCCATTTATTGGATGTATTTACTGTATCGGCCCAACATTGTGCATCCTCTTCTGAATCAACTATGGAAACCCATTATTATTTCTACAATGGACCGATATCATTATGCCTTAATCAAGCCGATAAATATTGGCCCAATACACAAAATAAGTTATACTTAATAACATCATTTGCTAATGCTGGACCAGCATAATGTATTCTGCCCCAAAATGGACACAGGAAAACATTTATAAATAATATATTGAACCAATACCGCATTAGAAGATTATGGCCAACATATTTTGGCCAGATATAAAAAAGGCAACATATTTTACCTTCATGTAGTTGCTATTATTGACCCAATATCTATCATCCAAGAACCTATCTATTATGGAAATCATTAATAAGATCAACAGAGGGCCAATATATTTTGGCCACATTATGGCCGATACATATAGGCCCAATGCAGGTAGATGACATTATTTGGTAATGGCGATATGCCAGTACTGGCCCAACATAAATATTCCATAATGATGGCGGAGATTGGCAAGCCATTTCAAATATAATGTAGGACCAACAATGTTCTACCAATTTACGGCTAAAATATATTGGCCCTTTTAATTAAAGATAGTTATCCATTTCTTGAATGTATATACTGTATCGGCCCAATATTGTGCATCCTCTTCTGAATCAACTATGGAAACCCATTATTATTTCTACAATGGACCGATATCATTATGCCTTAATCAGGCTGATAAATATTGGCCCAGTAAACAAAATAAGTTATACTTAATAACATCATTTATCCTGCCACAAAACGGACAAAGGAAAACATTTATATATAATATATTGAACCAATACCGCTTTAGAATATTATGGCCAACATGTTTTGACCCGATACAAAAAAGTTAACATATTTTTAATTTATGTAGTTGCCATTATTGGCCCAATATAAGAACATAAGGATATGGGAGTCTGCAGGAAGCCGATCGGCTCACACAAGGCAGGTCCCTGTCACACCCAACCCCAATTACAAGGCCTAATTACAGACCCAACTCATTAATACCTTGAGGACTGACCTCACCAAAACGGTCAGAGATCAACACAGGATTACAAGAGTCTGCAGAGCGCCGATTGGCCCACACCCGGTAGATCCCCCCTCATACCCAACCCTTCTCGTCCATATGCCTATCTAATTTTATCTAAAAGCTCCCTATCGTTCTTGATCATACCATATCAATTGGTAGCCTATTCCACATGTCTACAAATCTGTTACCAAACCAATATTTGCCTATATCTTTTCTGAAACGAAATTTGTCTAATTTGAAACCATTTGTTCGAGTTCTTTCGCTATCACTGAGCTTCAGTACATTTGTCATGTCCCCTTTATTAATCCCACTAACCCACTTGAACACTTCTATCATATCCCCTCTAACTCTGCGTCTTTCTAACGAATGTAAGCCTAATTTTTTCAACTTTACTTCATATGGCAGATTTCTAATATTAATAATTTGTGTCATTCTTCGCTGTACTCTCTCCAACGAATCTATGTCCATTCTGTAATAAGGACACCAAAATTGGACAACATAATCCATATGAGGTCTCACTAATGATAATTAAAGGTTTAAGATAACATCCAACAACCTATCTATTATGGAAATCATTAATAAGTTCAACAGGGGCCAATATATTTTGGCCACATTATGGCCGATACATATAGGCCCAATGCAGGTAGATGACATTATTTGGTAAAGGCGATATGCCAGAACTGGCCCAAACAAAATATTACATAATAATGGCGGTGATTGGCAAGCCATTTCAAATATAATGTAGGACCAACAGTGTTCTGCCAATCTACGGCCACAATATATTGGCCCTTTTATTAAAAATAGTTATCCATTTCTTTAATGTATATACTGTATTGGTCCAACATTGTGCATCCTCTTCTGAATCAACTATGGAAACTCATTATTATTTCTACAATGGACCGATATAATTATGCCTTAATCAGGCCGATAATTATTTGCCCATTAAGCAAAATAAGTTATACTGAATAACATCATTTGCTAATGCTGGACCAGCATCATGTATCCTGCCCCAAAACGGACAAAGGAAAACATTTATTAATAATATATTGAACCAATACCGTTTTAGAATATTATGGCCAATATATTTCGTCCCGATACAAAAACACCAACATTCCGGACTTGCCGCTACTTGCCGGAATTGGCCCATACTTAAAATGTTTGCTAAACATATCCTAATATTTCAGGCTCACTATCACTCGTCACGAACAATCGACACCTAAATGGCACAACAGGTCTTAATATTGACTAAGAAATGGGACGAAACTTCTCAAAAGTGCCAAATGATGAAACGAACATCTCCAAACTAATGGTGCTAAACATGAGGGAGAAGGGGGTCCAGGAAAAATGATTATTAATGTAATTTTGTTGAAGACATCTACTATTTGCTGAACCCTTCACTCCCATTACGTAATTATCATAATATTCTGGTTATCATTAGATGATTCTCTTTAGCTTGTAATCTACCTATGCGACTCAGTGGGTAAATATTATCTCATTAAAATCCTCTTAGTAACGTAGGTCCTTCTTAAACTGCACAAGACCATCTAATCTTAGCGAGAATCAAAGGCGTCATGGTGCTGAAGGGGTTAAATTAAAGCTCTTACAATGGGATCCAAATGTGTTACAGTCTAAACCCTGTATTTTATAATCACACTAAGTTGCAACCCAAAACCTTCATGAACGGCATAAGATGAACCAAATAGTAATTGTTCTGAAACTGAATGATAATGAGCCATATATCACAAATTAGCACTCAGGTATTTTATGTTCATTCGATATAGTGATAGCAAGGGACTGACATTTTCGAAAAGGGGTTTCAGTCCTAACGCTATTCTTGGCTTACAGAGTACTGGTTTAATAATCCAGAAGGGTTGATAGCCTCTGAAGTCCTATTTTAACTACTAAAGGGGATTGGGAATCACTCAAGTGCGGTTCTCAAATACGCAGGTAAGTGCTTTGTGATGCAACCACATATTTGTTCAGTGCACAGGAAAGTCATGTTGTCTGAACTTTCTCACACGTAATGGCGTGCAAGGGACTGGAGTTCTCGAAAAAGGGGCTCCAGTCCTGACGCTATTCTTTACTTACAGTGTGGTGGCGTGATAATCCTGAAGAGTTGATTGCCTCTGAAGTCTTATGTTAACTAAAGCGTGCGTTTGTTACTGCCAAGTGGGTTAGGGTTCCTCAATAGTGTCACCATACGCTATATTTACATTCTCGCAAAATATCAACAATAAAACGGACAACTTTTAAGATCTGTATGACTCATAATTATACCAAACACAAGTGTGAATGTACACTATTTTTACCCTCAAGCCATCGGAAATTTTGTAGAATAATATGAATACAAACTAACAGAAAAAACTAAATAAAACAAAACAGATCAGGCAATGAAGAGTAAACACCACTCACCTAGACAAAGTAGAAAGGAAAGCCTGTTGTATCATTAACTCCCGTCCACTCAACATCTCTCTCTCTTCGCCAATATTCTATCACTACTAGAATAAACAATGTTCCTCAGAGCTCTCTCAGTGTATACCACATCCTCTACGTAGGGTACGTAGTACCCTACTTGCAACATAATCCCACCCCTACTCTGTGCAATCCAACCTAAGAGTGAAACGTTTTTCTTCGTCTTTCTTCTATTCAACTGCTGAGCTCTGAAACTCTCCCCATATCAGTCTTTCCCTCTTCCTATGACTTAAATTGCGTCTAACTCCGTGTGTCCAGGCATTTTGCCTCGAACGTCCCTTGATTTTAGCCCTGCCACTCTTTCAACTCTGGGGGAGGAACTCGATACAGGCAGTTCTGCCTTTTGTCTACCTCACTCACATACAAAAAAAAAAAAAAAAAAAAAAAAAAAAATATATACAGTATATATGTATATAAAATTATATAGTATATATATATATATATATATATATATATATATTATATATATACTGTATATACTGTATATATATATATAGGCCTATATATATATATATATTTATATATATATATATATATACATATATATATATATATATATATATATATATATATATATATATATATATATATATATATATATATATATATATATATACCGGTATATATATTACGATGTTAGGCAAAACAACTTGCAAAATCAATGACAAACATATCGGGATGATTATTAACATAACATATACTTTTCTATGATCTACTGTATATTCTAGCTACCTATGACTGCATTAACCCTTCAGGATTATACTGCCTTTCGACAGCTTATTCTGGTTATTATTAGATGATTGTATACAACTTCGGAAGGATCTGGGGGTATAAAAAGGGTTAAGACTATATAAAATTACTCTCTGTCTTCACAATACCTTTTATAAGCTGAACAAAATCATCGAATGATGCCAGATAACCCAAACAGAATGCGTAATCGTATATAGAAAGGGATAATTATGAGTGTGTGAGAATGGGTTAAATTAGCCCTGTGAGAACTGGAAAACAGTAGTAGTTAATATATACAGTGATGTCGCAATATATAGTAATACAATTATAATTTACCTGGAAACAAAGTATTAGACCTATTAATAGGATAAGTACAGTACACTAATGTACCTGATTTTCTTTTTTGTTTGTATGTGAGTGAGGGAGACAAAAAGGCAGAACTGCCTGATGCGAATGCCTCCCCCAGAGTTGAAAGAGTGACAGGGCCAAAATCAAGGGACGTCCGAGCCAAAATGCCTTTACACACAGAGTTTGAAGCAATTTAAGTCATAAGAAGAGGGAAAGACTGATTCTGGGAGAGAGTTCCAGAGCTCAGCTGTTGAATAGAAGAAAGTCTGAGAGTAACATTTCACTTTTGGGTTGGAGAGTTGCACAGCGTAGAGGTGGGATTGTGTTGCAAGCCGGGTACCACGTGCCCTATGTAGAGGAGGTGGTATACACTGGGAAAGCTCTGAGGAACATTGATTATTATAGTAGCGATAGAATAGCGAGAGAGATGCAACATTACGGCTGAGAGAGAGAGATTGCAGAGAGTTGGTGAGTGGATGGGAGTTAACGATACGAAATCCCTTCCTTTCTACTTTGTCTAGGAATGCGGTGTGAAAGGATCCTCCCCACACTTGTGAACAATACTCAATACAAGGACGCACTGTGCCCCTGTACATAGCAAGAAGTTGCGCAGTGGTAAAGAACCTCTCGAGGCGGTTGAGCCCAACCCAGCTTCTGGGAGGCTGCCTTAGCAAGACTGGTAATATGGTCCTTCCATGTGATAGCAGAAGAAAAAGAGACACCAAGAATATTCAGAGAAGATGAGGAGATGGGAGTTCCGGATGGGTAGTAAAATGGAGAAATTGTGTTTCCGAAGGATTAAAGGCAACAAGGGTTTCTTTGCCCCAAATGGAAATAGTAGTTACATCAATGGATAAGTGTTCTATGGTTTCATTACTTTGTTTTTGAGGGATTGCTGGCTGGGGCGTTCTGGAAAACTAATTGAGTAGCGTAAGGTACAGTAGAGTCGTCTGTGTATGAATGGATGGGACTGGAGGTACAGTTGAGAAGATTATCAATTCTGCGAAGCAGAATGGGATCGATCCCCCGTATACCGTGCATGACCAGCCAGCTTGGCTGTCATTCTGTCGTTCTGACTGTCTGTCTGTCTGTCTGTCTGTCTATCCGTCCGATATCTCCTCCCAGGGTTATTTATAGATGCTTACGAAATGACTACACATAAATTATTCAGACGGTCAGTGCGGATGTCAGTCAAAAGAGGAAATTGATCATACTCAAAGGTTAAGGTGAATCATTAGGATCAAAGATAAAGGTACATTTTTCAACTTTTTAACTACTCATTCAATTTTCACCATATTCACAATGATAGATGCTATGTAAATGACATAACACTGACCAACTAGGAATTTAATATTCCTAAGGTTAAGGTCAAAGGCCAAGGTCAAAGGTCAAAATCAAATTTATTAGTATCACTTCTAAACTAATGGATATATGTTTGCCAAACGTTGAGGATATATCTAAAACAGCTATACAAAGGTCAACATATACAAATTTAAAGTCTTACTAAAAGGGCAAGGTCATAGATCAAGGTTAAATGTTAAGGTCAATATACTAACTTCCTTATGGTTTATTCAAATTTCACCAAATTCGCTGAAGAGGTAGAACTTGGTATAAGAATGACAAATGCAAATTACCAGACACATTCCACGAAGGTCAAGATAAATGTCATATGTAATTTTCAATTAAACTCATTATTTCTCCTAAACTACTCAAATTATATTTCATCCAGATATACAAACACTCTTGATTTGCCAATGAAATAATCATGCAATAAACAAATAAATACTCTCTTGAAGGTCAAGGTCACAGGTCAAGGTCAAAGTTCAGTTATTAAAACTGATGTTTAATATAATTATAATTTCACCAATATATCTCCTGGATATTGTATATACATAAATTGTATTGAATAAATGCCACACTTATATTTCAAATTTCAAGGTCAAAGGTCAAGGATAAAGGTTGAAATCAGATGTTTTAGTATTGCTTCTATTGATAGAATTTCGCCAAACGTTGAGGATATATCTAAAGCAGTTATACAAAGGTCAACAAATACAAAACTAAAGTCTTGCTAATGGTCAAGGTCATAGATCAAGGTCAAATGTTAAGATCAATATAGTAACTTCCTTATGGTTTATTAAAATGTCACCAAAATCACTGAAGTGGTTGACTTTGGTATAATAATTTTATCTGCAAATTGCCAGACACATTCTGCAATGGTCAAGATAAAGGTCAAAGGTAATTTTCAATTATACTCATATTATCTTAAACTAATTAATACTATTTCATCCAAATGGACATACACTCTTGATTTGCCAACGAAATGATCATGCAATACAAGAAAACTATTTCCTCTCTTAAAGGTAAAGGTCACAGGTATGAAAACTGGTGTTTAGTATAATTACAATTTCATCAATATCTCTCTCCTAGATGTTGTTTATATAAAAAAAATATTGAATAAATACCACACTTATATTTCAAGTTTCAAGGTCAAAAGTCAAGGATAAAGGTCAACAACAAGGTCTAAACTAATGGATACATTTTTGCCATACTTTGATGACATATCTAACACAGATATACAAAAGTCAACATATACAAAACTAAAGTCTTACTAAATGGTCAAGGTCATAGATCAAGGTCAAATGATAAGGTCAATTTAGAAACTTCATTATGGTTTATTCAAATTTCATCGAATTTACTTAAGTGGTTGACCTTGGTATACGAATGATAACTGAAAATTACCAGACACATTCCACGATGATCAAAATAAAGGTCAATGGTCAATTCCAATTATAATCATAATTTCTCCCAAGCTATATTTTTGTATTTTTTTGTTTGCATCAAATATACATAAATGCTTGATTTGTCAATGATTTGTTCATGTAATAAACATAATATTTCAGCTCCTAAAGGTCAGGGTCAACATTTAGTTATTATTTTTTTTTTTTTTTTTTTTTGAATAAAGAACATTTTACCAACAGCTCTTTTAGATGTTGTTTATGTATGCATTTTATTGAATAATTACCTACATATATATTTCAAATTGCAAGGTGAAAGGCCAAGAAAAAAGGTCGGTCATATTCATTAGTAATATTTCTATATTAATGGATAGCATTTTGCCCAACATAGCAAAATTATCTAAAATACCTACACAAAATTCCACATATAGAAAATATAATATTACTAAAAGGTCAAGGATATAGATTAAGGACAAATGTAAGGTCTATTTATTAACTTATCTAGGGTTTATTCAAATTTCACCAAGTTTGCTGAAATGGTTGACCTTGGTAAACAAAACGATAATTGCAAATTATCAAACATTGCACATAGGTCAGAATAGAGGTCAAAGGTCACTTCCAATTATATTCATATTTTATCCAAAACTAATCAACACTTTTTCATCAAAAAGGATATACAAACTTGAATTGTCAATGAAATTGCCATGCAATATTGTACTTTCATTTCATAAAGGTCAAGGTCACAGGTCAAGGTCAAAGTTCAGTTATTAAAAGTGGTGTTAACAATTATTTTAATTTCACCAATATCGTTCTCCTAGATGTTGCTTACATAGATATTTTCTTAAAATAATGCCACATACTGTATATATTTCAAATTCAAGGTCAGAGGTCAAGGAAAAATTTCAAAAATAGCATAATCTCAATTTCCCATAAACTGAACTATGGATTCTCACCAACAGTAGTAGATATATCCAGAAAGTCTGTGCAGGCGTACAACAATGACACTAGGCTATATAATACAGAAAGGTCAAGGTCGCAGGTCAAGGACAAATTTTAAGGTTGATGCATTAACTGTTTACTATTAATTCAAAGTTCACAGAAATTGCTGAGATGGTTAGCCTTAACATGCAAATTACAAAAGTAGTTTCACAAACTAAAATCATGAAGGTCAATATAAAAGTCAAAGGTCATTGCAGCTATTCCTATAGTTCCTGCAGTTCCTGCAAAAGTAACCAATACTTATTCACTAAAGTAAACATGTCCTTGGTTTGTTTGTAGAATGATCAGGAAATTAAAATATATATTCCTACTGAAAGGTCAAAATAAAATGTCAGGGTCAAAGTTCCAATATTACATATTTATATAATTTACATTACAACAAACTTGTTGTGTTATATATATATACAGTATGTATATATATACCGACCAACTTCCAGGTAAACTATTTTAACCCTTAAAGATCGGGGGCGGACTTATCCAATTTGCAGCAAGTTAGGAGCATTATTAAGGCCTTTAAAGGGTTAAAATCGAGTGCAAATGGCCGGGAGCGCAGCAGGCCAGACAGCCGACTCCCAGGGCTTACCGCCGCCCACTAACTCATGTTCCCTCTGTTCTCGAGAGGCCCACAGCGTTGCCAGTAATGAGCGTAGTGGGAAAAAATATGCTGCTATACGCTAAACTCCCATGTTAGTGGTACCACTGCATGAGAACGATGAGTGCTACGTAGCTCGTTCTGGTCTCATTTTGAAGCTTTTAGCGCCTAGTTTTTTGCTGAATACATTTCTTTTCATGCAGATACTTGATTTATCATTCAGGAGGGCCTGAATATGCCCAAATAAGCCCCCCCCCCCCCCCCCCGCTAGACAAGGGTTAATAATGCCTTAAATAGTAAATTGTGAAGAGAAAATATAAAATTAGCAGAATTGGGTATGCCGTTTTCTTTCCAAAATGCGAAAGCGGCACTTCTACTTTATTTATAAAAATTAGAAAGAGACTGGGAGATAGGACAGAGCCCTGAGGAACACCAGAGTTGATAGGATGAGGAAGTGAGCGATGGCCGTCCACAGCCGCAGTGTGTATGTGTTATGTTTTTGTGTGTGTGTGTGTTTAGTTATTTGTGTATCTATGTGTATGTGTGTGTGTGTGGGAGGGGGGGGGGCCCCCCCCTTATTATGCATTATGCGTGCATTATGCGTGAGTGTGTATGTGTGCTATTTTAGTTAAATTAATTCTGATATTTGCATTTCGGAGGTTCGTTTAATCGAGGACTCAAATTGTATCCGTTTTTATGTCTGCGACTCTACGGTACTTAATGGACTTCTTCTCTTTCTCCTCCTCCTTTTCCTCCTTTTCCTCTTCCTCCTCCTCCTCCTCCTACCATTTCTTCTATGTCTTCAACTGTTCTGCTTCCCTCTTCTCATTCTTCTTGATCTTCCTTCCTTCCTTCCTTCCTTCCGTCACCAGGGAACTTAATGTCCCTTGATCATTTCTATTAATTTATGTATTATTTTATTATCTGTTTGTTGTTTAATTACTCCTTATGGCTCTGTATAAACATTTATCTCTCTCTTATTTTTATTCTCCGTCTTTATTCTTTATATATCTGTCAAAAACGTTCAACATCAACTATGTAATTTCATAATATATGTAACTCTAGGGTCTCTTCCTGCCTTGTTTCGTCCCCCCCGGCCCCCCCCCCCCCCTCTCTCTCTCTCTCTCCCTCCCCTACTTTATTTTGTATTCTCCTTCTCCTCATCCCTTTATTCCACATTCTCCTTCAACTTATTGTATTGCCAACTTCTTCGCTATAATTTAATATACACTTGTACTGTCCCTTCCCTTTTTTTTATTTCTTTCTCTCTCTCTCTCTCTTTTACCTCTATTCACGTTTCCCTCTTTGTATTCCTCAATTGCTTTCAAGTTTTTAATTGTTAACTTCTTCAAACTTGTTTACATTTTAGACCTAGCCTTCTGCCTTTTATATTATTTCTCTCTTTCTCCCCCTTTCACTTCCATTCTTCTGTTGTTATCTCCCCCCCCCTCTCTCTCTCTCTCTCTCTCTGTCTCTCTCTCCTCCTTTTATTTTCCACTTCCCTTCCCAACTTGTTATCACTTCCCATATCCTCCTCTCCTCGCCCGTCATTCTCCGCGCCGTTGACTTCCGCCGCATCGCCTTTTGAATAATTCTAGCTATTGGATTAACTGGAAGGATGTGAAGTCTACGGGTGGAGAACTAGCTTTTGGATTTAGGGGAGATGGGTCGTTTTTCGGGGCACCTTTCTCCCTCGTGGTTATCCCCATTGTTTTGAGATTATAAGACGTTCGGTCCATTAGTTTGGCAATTTTAACACTTTTTGCCTCATTTCGTTGTAAATTTTAAGACCGTTCGTACCCTTTAGGTGTGGATTTTTTCCTGGCGAGCGAAAGCGAGCCTGAAATTTTAGGAGGTATATTTTTCTACCGAAAAATTTACAAATTTATCTTGAAGCACGTTTAGCGAGGAAATTAAGATATAAGGGGATACACGAATTCATAGGCCAAAAAACGGCCTACATCCCCTTAACTCTGAGCTTAGGCGGGAACAAATTTTGTTTTCTGTCGACAAAGAGCTGAGGTAGATGTTTAATTGAGTTGGAGGGGGAGAATTGTGGCGTATAAATGGAATGGGTTGTAGGGTTACACGAGTTTGGTTGTTTGTGTGTGTGTGTGAGAGAGAGAGAGGAGAGTACAGTGTATATATATATATATACCCGGTATATATATAATATATATATATATATAACTAGTGACTTATAAACAAGCTGACCCAACTCGCAAGGACAAAATATATCACCGACCAATTCTTCACAGCAACATATAACAGTTATTTATTGGGTAGGTCTTGGAAGGAGGGTCTAGTGGTCTTAACTTACAACCTTCCATTGGTGTCCGTCCCACGTCAATTATATCACCACAAAACACCAAGAAAACTCTTATTATTGAGGACTGTGCTTATATTTTAGATATACAGTATATTCATATTTGTATTCATCTATACTGTATACTGTATATATATATTTGTTGCCACTTTCTAGCAATGTATTTTAGTTTGTCCCCTAGGCTAACAAAAACGCCTTCCCAGACTTCCTTCAAAATAAAAGAAAAATGCCCACCCAGACCCACTTCAAGCAAAGATTATAAATTTTTCGATAGAAACATGTTCCGACCGAAGGCCGATCCCTCCTAAGTTTCAGGTTCGCTATCGCTCGCTCAGAAATAAAGCGAGACTTAAATGGATGAAGCGTCATATTATCGACAAACTAATGTGGTGAAATATCTTAAAATCTTCAAACTAATGTAGATCCAAAAAAAGCCCCTCCAAATAGGGTTAAAGGTCCAAAGTTTGGAAAGAGGGTCTTAACTCCCGCGTCAATGTTCACATACACACACACACAAACACACATACTCTTCAAAATATTCAGAGCAGGACCAAAATAATCGCCTTATGCACTGCTTAATCAAATTAATCTATTACAATTAGAAATCTTCTTTAAATTATGTTATTGTCAAAATACAGTTTTACAAGTTTCTTTGAATTCGCCTGTTAAAATAATACATATTTCCACCCAATTCAGCTTTGTCCACAATCCATAGTTTCATTAACTAAATGTAATTTTCAGATTGCAAATTGTGCCTTACATACTCAATGTTTATCTTCACAATTTCATAATAATAATAATAATAAATATTATTATTATTATTATTTTTATTATTATTATTATTATAATAATAATTATAATAATAATAATAAAAATAATAATTATAATTATTATATTATTAATAATAATAATATTATTATTTTAATTACTAATTATTCTTAGTTTCTTCCCAAGACCTCCATTCGGGATAAATTTTTAAATTTTTAGGTAGAAAAATGTCACGACCGAAGGACGTTTTCTCCATGACACCTAAATGACTCGAAAGATCTTGATATTGTTAAAGAAATGGGAGGAAGGGTCTTAAAATCGACAAACTAATGGGGCGAACATCCAAAAATATCAAGGCTAATATGGGGTAAACATGAAGGAGATGGGGGTCCAGAAAAAGCAAAACGAGGGTTGATGGTGTCATAGAAACGTTTGGTGGTTTACTGATTGTGAAGTATCGTATTCGAACTTGTGAAAGAAAACTGCATACTCAAGCTTGCGAACACGCTATAACAAACAAGGGACTGGAGTTCTCGAAAAGTGACTCCAGTCCTGACGCTATTCTTGACTTACAGTGTGCTGGCTTAATAATCCAGAAGGGTTGATGGCCTCTGAAGTCCTATTTTAACACCTTATTAGCGGAATAGGTGGTCTAGCGGACTGTAGCGCCCAGCGGGGTGTTTTTACCCTATATAGGGTTGTTTACGTGATCATTTTCATGCCTAAATAAGACCCAGAGCGTAAAACAAGTATCTATGCCTGAAAGGGCGTAAACAGAGCTTTCCAATGACACCCGAACCATTCTTATACGACCGCTGGTTCTCTTGCAACGATCGTGCAACACGAGTGCAAAAACCCTGTAATTAGGTAATTTCCCTACATAATTCCCTGTGTAGCGAGTGAGAGAGGGGAGGGAAGGGTGGGAGGCACCTCAGTTGGTCCACCGCGGTGGTCGTGAGCGGTCATAGGGATGCTAGGCTCCTCACACCGCTCAGCTCTCTCTTTCAGCAACATTACGTGCTGAAAATGGCGCACGACATAAGTTGTGAACCGCCACTTAGTCCAAATTTATTTCACACGACATAAGTTGCGCACCGCCAATTAAGGGTTAAACCCCTTCTCTACCGGCAACAGCTTTATCATTTTACTCTAGCTATATTTAGACTGCACAATAGTGCAGTTTAAGAAGGATCTGTGGTAGTTAGAATTATTAAGCAAGATAGTTCGAAGCCTGTTAAATGTTGGAGGCCCTTTTTAATCTGAATAACATCATGTAATAATAGCCAGAATAATGTTAAAAGGACGTCGCCGGTACAGACGGGGTTAATTAACTAACCACCAACACCTACACAAAATACAACAAATCCGTTGCGCGTGATACAAGAGATATTCTATAGATAAAAATATGGAGAAACAAACAAAAACAAGAAGAATAAATAATATGTTACTAACCTTTTATATCCAAGGGGGTCTTTCATAAGCTGCACATAATTGGCACCTGAAATACAATGACAATGGTGTGATTAGAAACATTAAATTATATTTTAATTATATATATTTTTGTTTAGAGACAGAGAGAGAGAGAGAGAGAGAGAGAGAGAGAGAGAGAGAGAGAGAGAGAGAGAGAGAGAGAGAGGCAGAGACAGATACAGCAAATAAAACAACAGGCAGATATAAAATTAGTTTCTTACTCTCTCCTGGAGTACAACCTTGACCTATTAATTGATGAAGTTGCTCGCCAGGTTGAATCAAACAGCAAAGTGCCATAAAGGCCTTCAATTAATGTTGTACGTGGGATAATGGGGGAGGAGGGGTGGGGCGGCGGGTTGTGTGAGAGAGAGGGGGGGAGGGGGAAGGGGGTTGAGAGCCTTTTATCCCCCTCATCAATGCTGCCCGATACGAACATGACAATAATGCACAGGACAGGAAATGCAACTCTTTCGGCGAAGCTATTTCTTTCGCTCTCTCTCGCTCTCACTCTCTTTCTTTCTCTTTCTCTCTCTCTCTCTCTCTCTCTCCCTCTCTCTCTCTCTCTCTCTCTCTCTCTCTCTCTCTCTCAATGATGCCGATACTAACATCACAATAATGCACAGGACAGGGATTTCAACTCTTTCGGATCTCTCTCTCTCTCTTTCTTTCGTTACTTCTCTCTCTCTCTCTTTCTCTCTCTCTCTCTCTCTCTCTCTCTCTCTCTCTCTCTCTCTCTCTCTCTCTCTCTCTCTCTTATTTCCGGAGGGATAGAGGGTGGTGAGAGAGCCTTCTTCTTTTCTATCCTTTACTTCAAATTTAATTTTCTATCGGATATTTCATCTCTACTAGAATTAAGTCCTGACCAACTCGTTTGGATCGTAAGCTCTGTTTAGGCAGTGTATATATGTAAGTCTATGTAAGGACAGCTCTCAATTGTTCTTGCTCTCTCTCTTTTTTTTTGTTTATTCGTTCTCTCTTTTTCTCCGTCTATATGGCTAACTCTCTCTCTCTCTCTCTCTCTCAATATAGAAGACAGTAACACGTTTCTGATCATACTATATTTCCTTCCAATGCCAAACAATATCGAGAAAAATAACTGATAATGTTTTCGATCATACTAAGTTCGGAGTCACACCCACATACTCACTTACTCTCACCCTCTCTCTCTCTCTAACACACACACACACACACACACATCGTACCCATGCGGATCAACGTATTATCACTATTTTCGGTCCCCGTTATACACCACACTCTTCATTCCTCTCCCCCCAAACCTCTTCCTTCCCACATCTTGCCCCCCCCCCCCCCACCCCCCACCCCCACTCCCACATTTATATCACCTCTCCTCCTTCGATCAATCCACCTAATTAAACTTTGCAAATCAACCCACAATTTAACGTCGCTCTGAAAATACCCCCTCCCCCCCAAACCCGGCCAAAACTATATATAACGCAAATGGTTTTGGCAGGTGTGTGTGTGTGTGTATATGGGGGTGTGTGTGTGTGTGCATGTGCATGTGCCTGTGTGTGTATATGTGTGAGTTTGTGTGTGTGTGTGCGTGTATGTGTTTGTGTGTGTGTGTGTGCTGAACCAAGTCCTTTGATGATATGAACAATGGAATCCCTAAGTTTGTGACAAACTAAATTTAAATATAAAATACATATCACTAAAGGAAAAACTACACTCTTACACATGTATTGCTAGACTTTCAAGGGGTGTGTGAGAGAGAGAGAGAGAGAGAGAGAGAGAGAGAGAGAGAGAGAGAGAGAGAGAGAGAGAGAGAGAGAAAGAGAGAGAGAGAAATAATAAGGATAATCTGGGTTTCCCAACTTCCTGAAGAGATGCAGGAAGAGAAGGAGGAGGAAGAGAAGAAGGAGAGGGAGGGAGGAGGAGGAGGAAGAGGAGAAGGAGTGATTACAAAGGAATACAAAGGAATATAAAGGAATACAAAGGAGAACAAACTGCAACAGACTTTGGTCCTTACGGGGCAGTTTGGATATCTAAAACTATTAATCTATTGACTAAGAGGTAGAGAAAAGGATAGCAAAGAAGAAGGATCCTCCACACCCACCACTCCGGTCAACTAATACTGGCATGGACATAGTTGGAAAAATACCATGTAGTATGGGAAAACTGACATGGAATTTCGAATAGGATAGGGAGAAAATAAAGTTGATTTATAATCTAAGCTAACTATTACTACAATTCTGAAAGGGAACAGGTGTATGAATATACATACATTGCGGTATGCGTTGTCACTTCGTGGCGCGTTATTCTGAGAGAAACTGTGTATTTTATTTGTTTTATTCTATGTGAGTGAGGGAGGCAAAAGGCAGAACTACCTATAGCGAGTGCCTCCCCCAAAGTTGAAAGAGTGACAGGGCCAAAATCAAGGGACGTTCGAGCCAAAATGCCTGGACACACGGAGTTTGAAACAATTTAAGTCATAGGAAGAGGGAAAGACTGATTCTGAGAGAGAGTTCCAGAGCTCAGCTGTTGAATAGAAGAAAGAATTGGGGGTTATTTGCCAAGTGTTTATCCAGATGGTTCTTGAATGTTTCGACAGTATTACATTTTACAATGTTCGAGGGTAGTCTGTTCCAAATATTCACAACCCGGTTTAAGAAGAAATGCTTCGTCTCATGAGCATGAAAACGTTTGCCTATAATCTTATAACCATTGTTTCTCGTGTTTGCTTGATTGATCGTGAATAATTAGCTTACATGTAGCTTGCTGAATCCCTTGAAAATGTTAAACACCTCTATTAGGTCACCTTTCATTCTGCGCTTTGTTAAGCTAAACAAATTTAGTTCTTTTAAACTCTTTTTGTACGGTTTATTACGCAATCTAGGTATTATTTTAGTGACTCTGCGTTGCACCTTTTCAAGTTTATTTATGTACTTTCTGTAGTACGGTGACCAGAATTTCACGCAGTATTCGAGATAGGGACGCACCAATGAGTTGAATAGAGTAAGTATGATTTTTTCTTATTTGAATTTAAATGTTCTGCCAATGAAACCCACCGATTTATTAGCAGTTTTTATTATTTCTGTACACTGTTTACTCGGCTTCAGGTCACTTGATATAACTCCCAGATCCTTTACTTTATCCGTATTTGATAGTTGAATGTTGTTCATTGAGTAATCTTCTTTGGTGTTGTTACTACCGATGTGTAATACTTTGCATTTTTCTATGTTGAATTTCATTTGCCATTCGTCTGCCCAGTTAACTAAAGTGTCTAGGTTACATTGCAGTGTTTGCCAATGTACGGTTCAGGTTACTTTATTAGTAATTTTTGTAACGTCTGCAAATTTCGAAATTTTGCATTCTATTCCTTCGTCTAAGTCGTTTATGTAAATTACAAAAAGAATAGGACTCAATACAGAACCCTGGGGAACACCACTATTAAATTTGCACCAATCAGATTCATCACCATTTATCAAAACTCGCTGTTTACGATCTGATAGCCAATTTTCGAGCCATTTCAGTATTGTTCCTGTTATGCCATGATCATATCTTTTATTTTGTCTATTAGTCGCTTATGGGGTATGGTAGCGAAAGCTTTATGAAAATCGAGATATATTATATCAATTGTTCTATCCTTATCATATGGTTTGTAAACGTCATCAAAGAAATCGAGTAAGTTTGTTAAGCATGAACGTTTATTTGTAAAACCATGATGTGAATCTATTATTATATTATTTTACTCCAAATATTTTACTATTTTGTCACTTATAATGGTTTCCATTAATTTGCAAATTACTGATGTTAAGCTAATTGGTCGATAATTGCCTGGAGAAGACTTATTTCCTTTTTTGTATATTAGCTAGTTTCCATTCGTTTGGAACTTTCCCAATATTCAATGATTTGTTGAACAGATTTGAGAGTGGGTTTAATATTTAGTTTTTTGCTTCTTTTAGGATCCTTGGGGATATTTTATCTGGGCCTGGGGTTTTATAAACTTTCAAATTGTTAATTGAGAGCAGGATATCGGCTTCATAAATCGTAAAGCATTCGAGCTCAGTGCCATTTGTTTGATTCGTAGGGGTAGGTCGGCTACCGTTAGTATCTTTCGACGTGAAGACTGATGCAAAATAGTTATTTAGGATATTCGCCATTTGTACTTTGTTATCGGTATGATCTCCATTTTTCGCAACAAGTGGGCGTATTGTTGAAGTTACCATTTTTCTGTTTCTTATATAGCTGTAAAATTCTTTCGGAATGGACTTGCTGGAGCTGGCAATATGAAGTTCCAGATTTTTCTTACTTCGTTTGATGAGATTTTTGGTTGTTCGACGAAGTCTATCGTGTTCTAATTTATCGCTATTGTTCTGAGTTGCCTTATAGTTTGGGTATACCTGCTTTTTTACTAAGAGGCTGCTTTTTATTTCATTATTCCACCATGTTGGCTTATATTATAGTTTCGTAGAGGGACGCATGTATTCATGGCTTTGTTTAGGTTATTAGAGCTAAATTTCGGTCCGATTTTGACGCTATTTACTAGTCTTTCATTTGTCGTTAGAATAATATCTAGAATGTTTTTTCCCCTCGTTGGGTGTTCTACGTGTTGATAAAGGGCAATTTCCTGAAGATTAGCATATAGATCATGTCTCGCGTGTGCATTTAGTGGTTCGCCCCATGTTGTGACTGGCAGATTGAATTCGCCAAATATTACTGCTTCTTCCTGACAACTTAGTTCTGCCATTTGATTGTAGAGTTTCTCGTCTGTGTTGGGTGATTGTGCAGTAGGTCGATGAATGAGGCCAACAATTACCTAGCTTGCTTGATAATTTATTTGAACGTAACTAGCATCAATATTATTTATGGCAGATTTGGTTACCTCGATTGGGTGAAGAATACTTTTAACATATAACAGAATCCTACCTCCCATTCTATGGGACCATTCGAAACTGAAGGGAGTATAACCTGGTAATGCGTATTCCGCCTACTAATCTCGCTTCTCCGTGTTGATCCAAGATTCTGAAACACCGATTATATCGCATTCCTCCATACATGCAAGTGCTTCCAGGTCTTCAAATTTGTTTCGCAAGCTGCATGCATTAACGTAGCAGACCGTGATATTATTTGGGATAGGTTTTTCTTTAGATATGAGGTAGTTTATGTCACTACTACTGCCCCTGCTCGGTTGATATTTTTGTTATCTGAAAATGCAGACTGCATCATATAGGAGTCTGCCTAGGCGTGCTGCTCCGACTGGATTCAAATGGCAGGCATCATTCTGAGAGAGAATATGTTGATTGTAGAAATGGTCCCAGAGATTGAGATATTCGACATCTTCCTGTGAGCAGAGGGATTTAAGTCTGGTATTAGTACTGAACGCTTTATCGTAGAAACCGGTCTCTGCATCGATCTTGGGAAGAATGCCTGAAATTATTATGTTACATGACATCATTCGACCCTGCATGAATAACGAAAAGGGTGTTCTCGTCAGTGTTGATGGTGACATCGTCCAAGGCTGCTTTGATATCATCCAAACCAGCACCCGGCATGCAGAAACGCTTTCTGTGGTTTGGGACTCTTCCACAGAACTCTTCAAGTGGTCCTCGTAAGATGGAGTCTCCAATGAGAATGGTCTTCTCAGTTTCGTCACTTGTTTCTGTCAGAATCTGGTATCTATTAACCCTTGTCTATCGGGGCCCGACTTAAGTCCGTTAGAGAACCAAGGCCTAAAGGGCGGGGCCCGACTTAAGTCCAATGCAATTTTGAGCACATAATCGGCTCTGAGAGAGAGTTCGAGCAGTGGGAGGAGTGCGGGTGGGCTCTGACCGTTCGGCATGGACGTTGTCCCGCCACTGACGGTTTCATCACATCCCACCACATCCCTGGTCCCGCAATACAGGATAAAAACTGACGAAATTACTGTATTTTAGGGATTTTCCCTTTGTGTTGCACGATCGTTGCAAGACAACCCGTGGTCGTACAAGGATGGTTCAGGTGTCATTGGAAAGCTCAATTATCGCCCTTTCACGGATACATAATTGTATTACGCTCTGGCTCTTGTTTATGCATGAAAAAGAGCATGGAATGAAGCTCGTTTAGGGTAAATCTGCCCGCTTGGCAGGTAGTAGATGTTACAAACTGCCCAGCTCTTAGGGCGTTAAACGTGGTGACCGACCGGCAGATGTGACCTCCTTCTTGATTGCCTCGCTCCATTTCTTACGGGAGTAAAGCTGGTGGGAGATGCGCTGGAATTTCGTGGGGGTGAAGGGGTGTTGTGGCAGGTGGCTGGGGTGGCTGGTGGGGTGTTAGCGGTTGGTCAACTCTGGGGAAGGAGATCTAGGGGGAGAAGGGAGGGCAGTTGCGTTGTCTTGGTTTGACACCTGCACTGGTACATCCTGCTGGGTCTCAGGTGTTGCCGCTACATTGAGGGAAACAAATTCCTGCAACGAGTAAAATTCCTTCAGGAGTTTGCTATAGTTGGCTTTTACTTCGTTCAGACCTTCTTCCAGTTGTCGGCGGTTTTCGCACAGCCTGCATTCCGGGTTGGAGAAGTATAGTCACTGAAGTATTGTCCAGCGAATCGACCTGTACACTGCTTGCAACGTTTCAAGTTTGAGGCATTCTGGCAGTTAAGTTGATAGAGTACATAATTTTAGATACAGTTTCAAAAGCCCTGTGAATTAAAAAAGAAAAAGTGTTAGTATTATGATACAATTACAGAAAGCCTGTAAAATATATGGCAGATACGTTAGTAATGAGATACTATTTTGAGAGCCTGTAAACAATAGAAATATGTGTTAGAATTATGATATGATTACATGAGACTGTAAATTAGAGAAATATTGGTTAGTAAAGACAACAATTGTGGAATGCGTGGCAAAAGTACACCAGGGGATAGCCTATTCACAAACAAAAAAAGATAATTCCGTAAACCGCAGGAATAGGCTGCAAGGGTTCAGAATAGGCGGCCGCGTGTGATATGCAGGCATTTGCCGACTGACGCAGCTAGGTCACAATAACAAAACAATCGAAATACGCAGAAATTGGCTGACCAGCATAGCCTAGTCACGAAAACAAAATTGCTGGAGTGTTAAAACAAATTGGCCGACTGACGTAGCCTAGTCAGAAGAAAACAAAAAATACAAAAACACACGCACACAAAATAAAAAACAAACTGGAATACGCAGAAAATGGCTGACTGACAAAGCCTAGTCCCAAAAACATAAAAAATCCCGAATTCGAGGATAGCTTATTCACAGAAACAAAAACTCAGGAATGCAGTACACACAAATAGGCTAATGTATCATGCAAGTACTTACAACAGATTGGCTGGCTGTAGGCTAGGCTAGGTTTGGGTTAGGTTAAAACTTGGCTAGGCTAGGCTAGGCTAGGTTAGTTTTTACAAATACCACCCTAAACTTAAAGTAAAGTTAGTCTGAGGAAAAAGAGTCAAGAATATATCTAGGGGAACCAGATAAAAAAAATAGATAAATAGATTTGGTACAAATTGGCTGAAGTTTAATATGTATAACCCCCAAGAAAGTATGTTTACAAAATGGCGTCGGCGTTCGTCCCTGTTAGCAGGTTAGTAAAGTGTAAACAATGTTGTTTATCAGAAAATTAATATGCAAAGCTTTACTTAAATACAAGGCAGTTTAATAGATACTTAATAGATACTAACTACAGTAGGTAATGGGTAAAATTAGGGGCTACAATAAAAGTAAGAGAGCGTTTGTTTACAAAACAAAACAATAGATGGCGTTAGTGGCGCCCAGTCCGACCTTGGGGGATCTGATAAACCACAAAGTGTATCAGTCAATATACAGCGAAATATCGTGTAGTGTTACTTGCTAAGCTACAGGATGGTTAAACGTGCTCTTAACCATCTATCATGCACAAGAATGAAGAGGATGAGTAGTTAATACTCAAATCATGATCGAATATCCTGGGAATGGTCTGCAGCGTCTAGCAGTAGCGATGGAGGAGGAGTAAGAGGAAGAAGTGAGGAGAGGGTGGAAACAGGAGGAATAGGAGAGGGAGGAAAGGAATAGGAGGAGGAGAGATACAGAAGACCAACAACACGATAGTCCATTCATTATAGGTAGGCCAGAAACCGTGGCCTCAAACCTCTGTAGCTGAAAAAGGGCTAGAGCAAATGAGCCGTAAATATTCACACCTATTTCCTGGCTGACCCTTCCTAAATGGTAGAAATATCAACTCGATTAGTGTAGTCTTCTTTGAGTTGTTGTTGTTGTTGTTGTTGTTCCCTAAGCTACCTGGCCGAACAGCCCCGAGTCCCTGAGAAAAGCCATGGCCACGATCGGGCTTTCCCACAGAGCTCTCATTGAGTGTAGATTGTGTTGTTGGCGTAAGTGGTTGTGTGAAATGCAGTCTTCTATGATGTGTTTAATGGTATGGGGTGCTGTGTTACATCCCGGGCAGGCGTCGACAACGGAGTCATCCAGTCTCTTCTGATAGCTCAGGAGAGCTGGATGGTGTCCGCATCTCAGCCTGGCCAGGTGGACTCTGTCCTCGCGAGGAAGGGAGGATTCGGAAGGATGGATTTCGGGAGGTCGTGCATGCAGCTGCGTGTTGTCTGTGAGTGAGTGGATGGATCGGTGAGAGATATGAGTATGGATGTGCTTCTGGAAGTTGGTTCGGGGTGAGCAGGAAGGGAGAGAGGACAATAATTGTGTGTGATACTGTGTGCTGGGTGTTGTTTTGATATTTCTTGGTGTCTGTGGGTGTGTTGCCATGTAGTTTAGTGGGTGGTCTTGGTTCGTGGAGGCTGCTGCCAGGAATTGAGTGCCTCTCATGTCCAGATGGTCTTTGACTTTGAGAATTTTGGTTTCTTGATGTAGGTGATCTGTGGGTGAAGTAGCTGAGCAGCCTGTAATGATCTTCAGGGCTTTGTTTTGAATAGTCTGTAAGGTCTTATGATGTGTTTCAGCTAGGTTAGAAGCCCAGGCTGGGCTTGCGTATTCCATCACTGATCTTATGTATTGTTTATATACTGTGGTGGTAGTTTCTTTGTTGTGTCCAAATTTTGTGTGAGCAAGTGACCTGAGGGCGTTAAGTCTGGGTGTCAGTTTCTTTTTAATGTTTGTGGTGTGCTGTTTGAATGTCATATGAGTATCATATGTTACTCCTAGGATTTTGGGTGTGTGTGTGTATGTGTTAGGGGTGTGTTGTTTATGGTGAGTTGAGGGATGTATTCGTGTTCTCCTGTCCAACTTGTGAGCAGGGTTGCGGTGGATTTGGCTGGGGCTAGATTAAGTCTGTTTGTAGTGCACCAACCATGTAGTGTGTTGAGATAGGGTTGAAGGAGATCTGTTGCTCGTTTTGGGTCATGGTGTGTGCATGTGAGTGTTATGTCATCTGCATAGGAGGCTAAGTTTATTTGGGGCGTATTGGGTGTAGTTATATCGTGCATGTACAGATTGAAGAGTGCGGGCGATAGGACGGATCCTTGTGGGACTCCGTTTGGAAAGTTTCTGATTTTAGATGACTGACCGGCAAAAGATATGTGTGCACATCTGCCTGCTAGGAAGTTGGCCAGCCACCTTTTTGTGTTGTTGTGCATGTTTGTGTTGTAGATTTTGTTTGTTAGGTTGTGGCGGGGGATGGCATCGAAGGCTTTACTAATGTCGAGTGTGGCTAATAGTGATCTGTGTGGTGGTCTAGCTGAGTTGATGCCGTCGAAAGCTCTTTGTGTAAGGTCTGTGAGAAGAGTGTTTGTGGAGTGCAGTGGCCTAAAGCCATGTTGTGTTGGAGCTAGGGGTAGGTCAGGTGTAATTAGTTGTAATACTAGGCATTCCATGACTTTGGAGGGGGAGCAAAGAAGTGTGATGGGGCGGTGCGAGGAGGGTAGCGTGGGGTCTTTGTTGGGTTTGGGGAATGTGATGATGATACCATGCTTCCAAATGTCTGGTATTGTGTTGTGTGAATAGCTGTAGTTTGATATGTTAGTGAGTGCTTTTATGCCTTGTGGTCCCAGGTGTCTGAGGTGTATGTTGCTTATGTTGTCTAGGCCACAGGCGGGTGAGTGCTTGAGATTGTTGATGATATGCTTTGTCTGGTGATTGGTGAAGGGTGTATAGTCAGGGTCTGTGGGGAATTGTCTCTTATGTCGGATGACACGTCGGTCGTCTTTGTGAGGTTTTAGGTGGCTGACATGTGAAAAGTGATTGATGAGAGTGTTTGCTTGTTGTTTACATGAAGGAGTAGAGTCTGTTGTTGTGATTGCAGCATGTGATTGTGTTGTGTTGCTGTTGGAAAGTGTGATGCTGTTTAGTGTTTTGTAGAGTTTTTTGGGGTTTGTTTTGTGATCAAGTGTTTGTAGGAAGTTATTCCAATTTAGTTTTTGTTGTTCTTGTATTTTGTTGTTAGTTTGGGTGTTGAGTGCTTGAATTTGTTGTGTGATGTCTTGTGTGTGGGGTGCTGGGGAGTGTTTCAGTATGTCGCGTTGTCTGATGAGGTTTTGAATTTCTGGTGTGAAGTTGGTGTTGTGTCTTTTCCTGTTACCTCTTGGAATGTGTTTCTTGTCAGCGTTTTGGATCGTTTTATTGAGTATGTGTACAGCATTGTTGATGTTAGTGATGGGTGTACTGTTTAGAGTTGTGAAGTGTTGTTCTGTCTCATTTGTGAATGCTTCCCAGTTAGCTCTTTTATAATTGGTGTATGTGTGTTTGTGGCTAGCTGGGGTGAGTCTGGTTTTGGTGGTGATAATGATCGGGAGGTGGTCAGAGCCTAAGGTTCTGACCACCCTCCAGGATGTTGTGGGGGCGAGTTCTGGGGAGCAAAAGGTGATGTCAGGAGATGATGGGTTATAGAGGGCTTGGTGAGGAATATGGGTATGTTGATGGATGTCGTTAAGGATGATGAGGTTATCGGTTTGAGTTATAGAGGTTAGTGGTCAAGATTGTTGATTTGCATGCTTACGAGGTGAGGGTGGGGGAGGGGAAGGGGAGAGGATGAAAGGGAGTGGTGGTGAGAAGGGGTGAAGGATTGTTCAAGGGGATATATGGGTGGAAGGGGAAGAGAGGTGGAGGGGGAGAAGGGAGGGATGGTATAAAATGTGCAAGGAAGGGGGAGGCGGAGGGAGAGGGGTGATACTAACGGGGTGAGAGGGGGAAGGAAATAAGGGATGGTATAATAGGAGACGTAGGAGGAAGAGTAAGGACAAGGGACTAGAGTTCTCGAAAATGGGGTTCCAGTCCTGCTGTTCTTCTTGACTTCCAGTATTCTGGCTTAATAATCCAGAAAGGTTGATAGCCTATGAATTCCTATTTTACCTAACATATAGTAAGGAGGAAACAGGGAGCGGGGAGGAATGATTATAGGAGAGGGGGTGGAGAAGAGTTGAGAGGGTGAAGAAGGTATTGGGATGGATGAGAAGGGGGTCATGTGTAAGAAGACTAAGCTATCCATTAATTTCATGTTGCTACCGTTTATATTGGCCAACACATTCTATTTCATCCCTAGTCCTTGAGAGATAGTAAGACAGATATATAGACATATGGATAGACAGATAAATATAAATAGATAATGAGAAACAAAAATAAGTAAACAGAGGAACAGATAGTTATATATATATATATATATATATATATATATATATATATAGAGAAAGAGAGAGAGAGAGAGAAAGAGAGCGTAGGAGGGTTCCAAGAAACACTCACAAACACACACACACCTTTAGTCACAACAATAAATTTCACGTAATCATAAATCTCTATTTTTGCTGCAGCTATATAATTTCTGTTTCCATGTTAGCCTATTGAATGATTGGAGGCATTGGTGGGGGGGTAGAGAGCTTTCTACTTAACCATCCTTGTATTTTATTTAGCAGTGCCTAAAATCGCCTTAAATTAACCCTTTCAGTAGACCATTCGTAAAATTTATTCTGTCGATTAATAGACGCTTTTAGTTTTGTTGCCCCCTTTACCCTCATGTTTACCCCAATTAATTGCAATATTTTAAGACGTTCGCCCCATTACGTTGGCAATTTTAAGACCTGTCGCCCTATTGCATTGTCAATTTTAAGATCGTTCGTGCCATTTGGGGGTCGATATTTGTTGGTGAGCGATTACTGAAAAAAATAAAATAAAACAAAAAACAAATAAACACTAAATAATATGATATGAGAAAGTCTGTGAAGCCAAAGGGGTAATTGCAGATTTTACCTCTTATATTGCTAAAGGTCCTTAAGCGGCACAACATCGTCTAGTGATAGCCAAGATAAGAGAAAAACAGTAAAACACGTAAACTGAAGGCATCAATTCTGAGCCCCCTCTTAATTTACTACTAGGTATTGTTATTGTGATATTTTCTTTCTCTCTCTCTCTCTCTCTCTCTCTCGCTCTCTCTCTCTCTCACACACACACACACACACCTATTGGCGTACGGATAGCGCGTCTGGCTCACAACCCGAAGGTCCCGGGTTTGAGACGCGGGCGGGGAAAAGACAGTTGGGCGCGTCTCCTAACGGTGTAGAAACCATGTATAAGTGGACGAAGTTGTGACGTCCCCTCTGGGGGTTGGTGGTCTGTTACAAGGTGTGAAGGATATCGTATAGGTCAATCTAAGCCTTCGGGTGACACTAGTACCGTACAGATCAACCCAATCCTTCAATTTCAGATGTTGCCAATTGAATGATTATAGACTACAATCACATCCACAGCCAACGATATACTAACACATGACATGCACTTCACGAAAATTAAGGAGGCGCGACAATAAAGAGCTGAAGCTTGCATTGCGTGGAATCCCCTTGACAAAACAAGTTCGGAAAATGACAGACACGCATCTATCTAATAATGTACCCCTCTGATCTAATACCTTTTATAGGACCTTTTGATTAACTGGCTTCCTTAGTCCATACCCCCCCCCCCCCCAACCCTTCAGCGACACACACACACACACACACACAGTTATCTAATCATATACCAATTTTATATAATACCTTTTATATGACTTTTTGATTAACTGGCTTCCTTACTCCATAAACCCCCAACCCCTTTCACACACACACAAACACACACACTTATTTAATCAAGTTCCAGTTTGATTTATTACCTTTTATAGGAACCCCCTTTTTGTTTATGTTTTGTGTTTTACGCAAAACTATCGCAACCCGATTAAATATTACGACGCATAGATATATTTTACCCTCAGTTACGTCGCTCAGACCATACGCCATATCTAGTAATGTCGACGGATCATTAAGTTTATGCCCGTTGTAATGATGGTATTACGTCGGTAATTGACCACTTGTGAGTTTCAGGCTATAAGGAAGATGGAGCTTTAAATATATCAAATTTTAAAAGACGGTTGTAGTGCATTAATAAATATAACAACATTACCAGCTAAAAGACGGTTGTAGTGCATTAATAAATACATATAATCAAATTACCAGCTAAAAGACGGTTGTAGTGCATTAATAAATACATATAATCAAATTCTCCACAATTTCTATCCATCACCAACTCATATAATGTTTGTATTTCTCCTAAATAGTGATGTTTACAGTTCCAACTTCCTTATAGACCAAAACTCGCAAGTGGTCAATTGTGATGCCTGTTCTGTGACCGGAAAATAATGGAGGCATTTTTACCGGCTTAAACAGTCAAGGAATTTAATGGATAAGGGGATATGGTCGGTTATTCTGGACACCCTTCTACCTCATGCTTAGCCCCTTTATTGTTCAGATTTATTGACAATCAGCACATTAGTTTGGCGATGTTAAGACCCTTCGCCCCTTTTCTTTGTCAATATGAAGACTTTTTGTTTAATTTAGGTGTATATATTTTCATGGCGAGTGATAGCGAGCCTGTAATTTATGAGCAATCGGCCTTTGGCCGGGACATGTACAATTATATCATAAAGGAGGATCCTGGGTATATACAGTATATATATATATATATATATATATATTATATATATATATTATTATATATATATATATATATATATATATACTGTATATATTTATATATATATACTGTATATAATGATATTTATATATATATATATACTGTATATAATTATATATATATATATATATATATTGAGAATATATCACAAATACACGTGAGCCACTAAATGTTTCTAGTCTCTCAGTGGGGATCGAACCATCGACCATCAGGATGATAGCCGACGCTTTAATCAATTACACCACGGCAGTCTAAAAGACACTCAGCCTTCTATCCTATTTATGTTAGGGAGAAGGGAAACCCACTAGGCGAATATATTTCAATTCAAACCTAGTTGTAGGATCCATATTTCCAGAATACCATACACGGATTTGTGAGTGTCCCGACGCAACTCGGGTAGAAATTGATTTAATTTAATTCTAACCCACAAAGAATGAGAGTTACAAATATTGGTCGATGGTTCGATCCCCACTGAGAGACTAGAAACATTTAGTGGCTCACGTGTATTTGTGATATATTGTCAATATTTGTAACTCTCATGCTTTGTGGGCTAGAATTAAATGAAATCAATTTCTACCCGAGTTGCGTCGGGACACTCAAAAATCCGTGTATGGTATTCTGGAAATATGGATCCTACAACTAGGTTTGAATTGAAATATATTCGCCTAGTGGGTTTCCCTTCTCCCAACATAAATAGGATAGAAGGCTGAGTGTCTTTTAGACTGCCGTGGTGTAATTGATTAAAGCGTCGGCTATCATCCTGATGGTCGATGGTTCGATCCCCACTGAGAGACTAGAAATATATATATATATATATATATATATATATATATATATATATATATTATTGTATATGTTATGTGTAATCGACATTACATGATATGTAAGCCAAATTAGTATAATAGTTTAGTTTCCCACTTATGTGTTTGTTTCTCACAAGTTCTACAGTAGACTTGTCGGGCTCCAGTCTTTTTCTTCCGACATTGCGTCATATTATTCACGTGTATAGTATAGTAGAACATTCCAGATTCACTGGTGACATATATATACCCCCTGAGTCTTTGCAGTTTCGACTCCTGAACCAGCTGGCTAGCATCTCGTTTGTTTTCTGCCTTTCTGCTCTGTACATAGTTACTCTTATACGTAGGGAAGTGACATATCTCTCCTGGCTACCATCAAACGATAAAGCATCTGCATACCTGTACCTGTGATTGGGGAGTTGAGTATATAATTGTGTCCCATATCATAGCCTATTTATTATTTTAGCGATATTTTTGTGTATTAATTATGAGTTAATCTAGTGTTCAGTTAATAATTAATTATCCTTGAGTTTTCTGTAAATTCATATTATTCCGTTATTTCCTTTTGAGTGATTTAATTATTATTGGAAAGCATTCAATTAATTTGTGATTACTTTCCAAGTTTGTCAATTTGATCAGATTAATTTAGTTACACCTTATTATTGTATTTTCAGAAGGAATATTTTCTCAAGTGGTATTTTAGTGCTTTCACATTTAAATAATTTAATTTATCATTTGTATTGCTTTTATTAACGTGTTGTGTTTTTCCCTTAGTTATTAAACATATATTAACCATTTAAAGTGATCTTAAGAAAATATTAATTCGTGTGAAATTTAACTATTTACAACCTTTCATTGATTCGGTAGAGGTAATATATCTAAGAGATATATATTATAACAGAAGTCCAAAATAATATAGCTAAGATATTTATGATAACACATAAGGTCAAAGTATTATAGCTAAGAGATATTCATTATAACAGAAGTCCAAAGTAATATAGCTAAGATATTTATGATAACACATAAGGTCAAAGTATTATAGCTAAGAGATATATATTATAACAGAAGTCCAAAGTAATATAGCTAAGATATTTATGATAACACATAAGGTCAAAGTATTATAGCTAAGAGATATATATTATAACAGAAGTCCAAAGAAATATAGCTAAGATATTTATGATAACACATAAGGTCAAAGTATTATAGCTAAGAGATATATATTATAACAGAAGTCCAAATTTTTTTTTTTTTTTTTTAAGAGACAATGAACGGAGGAAGGAAAAACACAGATAAAACAAAAAGGTCCATGTGCCTAAAGGCATCC
The DNA here is from genome assembly GCA_032716605.1 of Paralithodes platypus. NCBI lineage: Eukaryota > Metazoa > Arthropoda > Malacostraca > Decapoda > Lithodidae > Paralithodes > Paralithodes platypus. The sequence goes on from CM064524.1 coordinate 21,402,541, forward strand.
TCCATTCATAAAATGTTTGTAACAACTGGATTTAAACATTTGTAGATTGTAAGTTTGTGGAAAGCAATTCGAGGGAAGTGAATTCCAAAGAGTAGTAGCTCTGGGGATAAATGAATTCTGATAAGCAGAAGTTCTGCATTGTGGAGGAGAAAGTGTAAATTCATGGGCGCTCTCAGCTGCCCTAGTTCTACGGGGAAAGATGTGGAGAGGCGGCACAATTGAAGCAAGTTCCTCGGAACAATTGCTGTGAAAATATCTGTAGAATAATGCAAGGGATGCAACATTTCTTCGTATGGATAATGTAGGAACGTCCTGTGTGATTGCAGGGTTTTTGATTAATCTAATAGCTTTATTTTGAATTTTGTCCAACTGCCTCAATGCAACCACTCCACTTCCACCCCACAGAGGTGAACAGTAATCCATCTGAGAACGCACATGACTTTTATATATCACGGCCAACTGCTCGTCAGTGAAGAATTCTCGAACTCTGTACAGGAGTCCCAGTTTTTTAGAGGCATTCTTAGCAATGCTTCTAACATAATGTGTCCAGCTCAAGTTAGTAGTTAATGTTACACCGAGAATGTCAATACTAGGGGAAGTGGGAATATTTACATAATTAAAAAATATATTCCCATATATTTTTATATTATTATTGTCAGTGAGATTCTGTCGGTCAGAACATTGAATGTACTTGGTTTTCTGTGCATTAAAGGAAACTAGATTCTTTTGTCCCCATCCATCAATTCTAGAAAGGTCCTGGTTCAGAGAAATTGCAGTGTTTATTTTTGAATTTATAAGATCGGGTTGGGTGACAGAATTGGTAAATGTGAAGGAACTGTGGAGTGTTGAGTCATCTGCGTAGGAATGTATTGGATTATGAGTGGTAGATATGAGATCATTGATATGAATGAGGAACAGAATTGGGGCCAAAACTGATCCCTGGGGAACACCAGCATTTATTGAGTGAAATTGAGAATAAAGGCCATCTACCATTACACGTATTTTTCTGTTATGAAGATAAGAAGAAATTAGTGGAACTAATGATGCAAGGCCGTAGTGTGACATCTTCGACAATAAGGATTGATGCCAGACTCTATCAAATGCCTTTGATATATCCAGTGCTATTGTATGTGTTTCACCATGTTGGTCTGTAGCTTGGTTGATTTGATGCGTAAGAAGGCAAAGCATGTCTGCAGTTGATCGACATCGTCTAAAACCATATTGCCTATCACTGATTAATTTATTATTCTCAAGATGCTTAATTATGTGATTATTTAATATAATTTCAAAGACTTTACCAAGAGTGGAAGTTATAGCTATTGGTCTGTAGTTTGATGGATCTGAAGAGGCACCTTTTTTAGGAACTGGATGGATGTTTGCTTCTTTCCAGGGTACTGGGAAGCATGAGGTATGAGTACACAGACGGAAATTTTTTTGCCAATACAGGAGCGAGTACCAAGGAGCAATTCTTAAGTACTATTGGAGGAATTTCATCTGGACCAGGAGCCTTATCTACCGAGAGATTCTGCAAAATAGTTTTGACATGTGTGGTGTGGATCTTAAGTGAGGGAATTTCAGGCGAATTAAAATTAAGTACAGGGACATCTTGATTTATTTCATCTAAGGTTGAGTTGGTGGAGAAAATATCCGCAAGAAGGTTAGCTTTACCTCGTGGGTCACTTACAAGATTGCCAGTCGGAGATTTTAATGGTGGAATGGATGAAGCAGTAGTGAAGTTGGATTTAAATGAGTTAAGAGTAGACCAAAATATTTTGTTATCATTTGGATTATTTAGAAGTTTATTTGCCTGCTTGTGGAGAAAGTTTGATTTAGTTAGGTTTAATACAGTTTTGGCATGATTTCTGATGTTTCTAAAGTAATTAAAGGCTTCATGTGTTTTTGATCTTGTGTATGCATTGTAGGCTATTGCTTTTTGTTCAGTTACTCTAGCACAATTATGGTCAAACCATTTAGGTGAATTAGATCTTTTACTGTACTTTTGATGAGGAATAAAAGTTTCCATTCCAATTTTTACAAAATCTTGTATGTGGCTCAAGGTGGAGTGTGCATCATTAGAAAAGAAAGAGGTCCAGGGAATATCAATAAAGAAACCTTGAAGACCCTCCCAGTCTGCCCTATCGTAATGCCATTTAGTCACCAAAACAGGTTCAGAGTGGGAAGGTGTGGTAGGTGATAGACAGGTGGCCTGTATCAGACAGTGATCAGAAGATCCAAGCGGGGACCTCACTGTAACATCATAATTTTCTGAATTGGTTGTTAAAAATAAGTCCAGTAGGTGGGAATTATGATTAGGATTATCTGGTACACGGGTGGGTTGGTTGACTAGTTGAGTGAGATTAAATGAGTCTGCAAATAGCTCACATTCAAGACCAGCATCATCAGTCCTGGCTGAATAAGTGAGCCATTCAACATTATGGACATTAAAATCACCCAACACAGTGATTTCAGAAGAAGCATTTAAGTTGAGGACACTGAGTTGTGAGGACAGAGAATCAAAAAGACTTTGCTCTGGAGGAGTATTTGGGGAACGGTAGATGCAACATATGTATTTAAATTTACCAGCAGAAATTAATTTGTATATAGAATAATCAAAATAGGGACAATTGAAACTAGTAACCTCCTCCAGGGCAATTTCAGATTTTGCGAAGCAACATACACCTCCTTTAGGTCTGAAATTTTGGAGCAGTTGATAACCTGGAAAATTAAATCTAGAAGTGTCAGATGTGGATGTTACTTGAGTCTCTGTCAAAAAAAGGAGAGTAGGTGATTCTGCTTGAAGAAATTGGTGTACAGAATTGATGTTAGAGTGAAGTCCCCTTATAGTGCTAAAGAAAAAGCTGCACCGACGAGCAGCTTTGGGACGTTGCAATGCTCTTGACACAGTCGCATGATGACGACCGGGAGGGCCCTGTGTCAATGACCCAACCCTGCCGGGGGTGGATATCCGAGGGACCACCAGGTTTGCTCTTAACAATTGTACTGCCATGTTTATTGGGTAAGGTGTATGGTGTTACATGTATGATATGTAGTGGGAAGAGTAGTGTTTTATGGATAGAGGATAGCAATGTAGGGTAAGTCGTGAAGTTGGATGTGTATGTTATATAAAGAGGGTTTTCCTGATACCCCTGATGTGTGAGGCAGAAAGATATGTATCCAGCTACCAAGGCCTGGGAGAGAAAATGGAATTCAGGCTATTCCCTGAGTCTCCCGAAACCTTGGCGGTAGTACTTCCCTGGGCGGGGCTGCCTACCCCTACTACCAACGTAGCTAAGATATTTATGATAACACATAAGGTCAAAGTATTATATCTAAGAGATATATATTATAACAGAAGTCCAAAGTAATATAGCTAAGATATTTATGATAACACATAAGGTCAAAGTATTATAGCTACGAGATATATATTATAACAGAAGTCCAAAGTAATATAGCTAAGATATTTATGATAACACATAAGGTCAAAGTATTATAGCTAAGAGATATATATTATAACAGAAGTCCAAAGTAATATAGCTAAGATATTTATGATAACACATAAGGTCAAAGTATTATAGCTAAGGTATATATTATAACAGAAGTCCAAAGTAATATAGCTAAGATATTTATGATAACACATAAGGTCAAAGTATTATAGCTAAGAGATATATATTATAACAGAAGTCCAAAGTAATATAGCTAAGATATTTATGATAACACATAAGGTCAAAGTATTATAGCTAAGAGATATATTATAACAGAAGTCCAAAGTAATATAGCTAAGATATTTATGATAACATAAGGTCAAAGTATTATAGCTAAGAGATATATATTGTAACAGAAGTCCAAAGTAATATAGCTAAGATATTTATGATAACACATAAGGTCAAAGTATTATAGCTAAGAGATATATATATATATTATAACAGAAGTCCAAAGTAATATAGCTAAGATATTTATGATAACACATAAGGTCAAAGTATTATAGCTAAGAGATATATATTATAACAGAAGTCCAAAGTAATATAGCTAAGATATTTATGATAACACATAAGGTCAAAGTATTATAGCTAAGAGATATATATTATCACATAATGTAAAAGTAATATAGTTAAGAGATTTATAATAAAACAGAAGGTCAAAATAATATAGCTAACGGATTTAAAATAAAACAGGAGGTAAAAGTAGTTATAACAATAGCTTGGGGAAAAAATATTATATTTAATAGATTTATAATAAAGCATTAGGTCAAAGTAGTATGGGTAGTATTGGGCTACCCCCAAGAAGAAAACAAAATAATAATAATGAAATAGAAAATTAAAATAGGAAAAATGGGGATTGTGCCTGAGGATATAGATATATATATATATATATATATATATATATATAATATGACATAAAGGTAATGTACTATAGAAAACACAATTATTTATAACTAATGCATGGGATCAAATTTTTATAGTTTAGGGATTTAAAATAATGCCTGAGTTGAAAGTATTATAGGTAATGGATATACAGTATACCTATAGATTGGGTCAAATTATTATACCTGAGGGATTTATAACCATAACTATGGGTAAAAGTATTCAAGCTTAGGGATGTAATACTAAAGCTTGGAGTTCAGGTAGTATAGCTAAGATAAATATAATAAAGCATGAAGTCAAAGTATTATAGCTTAGGGAGTTATTACTAAAGCTTGGGGTAAACATAGTATACATTTTGGACTTACAGTATAATAAAACATGACCTCCAAATATTATAGCTAATATATTTAATACTAAGGCTTGGGGTCAAGTATTATACATTAGGGATTTATCACTTTAAATGGGTGCCATACTATTATAGCTTTGGGATTTATAGCTATAAATTTGGTCAAAGTATTATAGCCTAGATATACTATATAGCTGCATTGTATAACCCTTTCATTCGAATTGCTCCCATTTTCATAATTTTGGATAAGAAAAGAGGAATTTATTTAGTTTTTAAAAGGCTTTCATAACCAGAGAAGTTGGGTTAATGTGTCTGGCATGTTCTTTCATACATGGGTTAACTCAGTTTAAATTACCCTGCACAAATTCCTCTTTTATCTGAATTTGTAGGTAAGTAGCTGGAGTCTTAGAATACCTCAATATAATGAGTTTTCTCTTGACATGCAAGTTACGTTCAAGGTGTATATCCTTTCCTAACTTGGTGTAATGGTTTAGATGCTTATGTTCTGGGTGTGATGTCCCGAGTTCGAATCCCGGGAAGACCATATGCTTTCATTAGTTTATTCAGGTGCATTGGGGTTTGTAATTGATGATTCATGTTAAGAACGGGGTGTTACTTAATTAATTACTGCCATTACATACAACGTTCTTTGAATTTCATCATTGATCAAATTAATAAGCCTTGTTCTGCCTCTTGCTACGCCCACCCAAACGCTAATGGTTTGAGTTTCTACTGTAAGATAACAAGAGAAACAAGGTGGTTGTGGTTAACTTATCACATACAAACTACTGTACATGTTCCTGTGTTACACCTTTTACATATAATCTCTCTCTCTCTCTCTGTTAGATAGGGCCTACTAGTTTGTTATCATTGATTGAGAGATAAACAAAGGTATACAATTAAAGGCGTAGAGAGAGTAAATGGACCTCTACCGTACTTTGTCAAACTGTATTGGTCTTATAATACTCTACGAATACACTCTAGCTCTATATATCAATATCACTCTCACTCTCTCACACAAATATTCACTCATTCACTTCATTTGGCCAGCCACTCACACACACATACATTCAGAGAGAGAGAGAGAGAGAGAGAGAGTGAGAGAGAGAGAGAAAGAGAGAGAGAGAGACCAATAATGAGTCACTGATTGTGGGTCACTTTAACTGGTCACCGTTAATTGGGAGCCACCACTGGATAATTCATGGAGAGAGAGAGAGAGCGAGAGAGAGAACATAACTAAATATACTTTCATAAGAAATAGGGGGTGTTTTTTCTGAAACCGCTTCTCTCTCCTGCATAGCCCCATTAGTTTTGATATTATAAGACGTTCGTCCCATTATGTAGGCGCTTTTAAGACCTATCGTGCCATTTCGATGTCAATTTTCCCTAGCGAATGACAGTAAGCCTATAATAGCGTAATAACATTGGCATGTTTGAATTTGGCATAATATTACGTACTCCTAGTAAATTAACAATTTTCTACAATTTCACTTTCATTTCCTTTCACCAACTGCACTACCTCCCCACCACCCACCCCTCCCTCCCAACCTCATCCCCCCTTCTCTCTTTCTCTAGATAATGTTATCTCTCTCTCGCTCTCTCACTCTCACTCTTGCTCTCTCTCTCTCCCCTTCCTCTCTTTCCATCAACGTTCCAAGCCATTTATTCTGTCCACCCCAATTTCTCTTTTACTTCCTCTCTCTCTCTCTCTCTCTCTCTCTCTCTCTCTCTCTCTCTTTATCTAAGTGTGTGTGTGTGTGTGTGTGTGTATGTGTGTGTATAATGTATGTATGTATTATGTATGCATTATTTAAATCAGCAAATTTAAAAAGAATGTCAAACCCGGTCATTTGCTATAAAATAATGTCCTCAAAGATGTCGATTCTCTCACATTATAACCGTTTCCAGATACTCACAGACCCAGATGATGAAGAGGAAACAGAAGAAATCCGGCTCGTGGGGGACTCATGATATGTGGTCAGCTAACAGAGTTTTGCGACAGGGCAAATAAGACCAAGAAGCGTTTTTGTATCCTTGGTGGTGGTGTGGACGATGTAGTTGCTGCAGTTGACTAACTATCAAAGCTGGCCCCTGCTTATACAATGTACGTCATCCACGTTGGATCCAACGATGTACAGCGAAACCGGTCGGAAGATTTGCTTTTAAAGTACCAGCAGCTGATCATGTCGTTTAAGGAGAAGTCATCAAGGATCATCGCCTCAGAAATCGTCCGCCGGCTCGGTGTAGAGAGACGATTTTACAACATAGCCACCAGCACAAATCGTTGTCTAGCAAACCTCTGCAGGATGGAGAACGTGGGATTCGTCGACACCTGGGACAATTTCTACTACGATGACTATTTGTGTTCGGACGATGGAATTAATCTGAACCAGGTGGGAGCAGCACGTTTTGGGCGTCTTCTCAATGATGCGGTGAAGGATTTTTTGAGAAGAAATCGATTTAGCGCAGGACAACCAGGAAGGAGGACTGAAGACAGCGAGGACGGCGACCTGCGAAGGAAATAAATGCTAATCCGTCAAGAACCACGAATTTGGATAAAGCTCCACCAACACGACCCAAATTCAAAACTGCCAGGGATAACGACCAAGGACCGAGGACAGCCATGAATGTAAATGTAGGTTCGATCAGAACCAAAAAATTAATTAAAGAGCGTTCTGTGTGTTCTAAAACCGCAACTTTAAAGGTTTTCTATGCAAACGCTCGTAGCATACGCAATATATTTTCAGATTTAGAGGAACTAGTGTTTACAGAAAATTATGATGTGATTGGCATAACAGAATCTTGGCTCAATACAGAAGACAGAGACTTTTTAACAGAATATTCACTTCCCGGTTATGTAATGTTTGAGAAAAGCCGAATAATTAGAAATGAAGGTGGCATTTTACTTTATACTAAAGAAACTCTTAACCCGGCCCTCTTCTAAAAACCTCAAATTGGGAACGTCGACACATCCTTTGTGCTAATAAAAAATAATAAAGGTACACAAATAATACTTGCATTAATAGACAGACCTCCAGCTCAATCAGTGCAAAGTGACAGAGAAATTTACAAACAAATTGCAGATGTAAGTAACTCACAAGATACCGTAATTTTTGGCGACTTTAATTTACCTGTGACCAAGTGGGGCGATACTCTTACTTCACACTCCGGACATGACTTGTATGCGAACTTGCAAGAGAGTTCACTCTATCAATTTGTTCGATCGCCGACCCGTGGTAATAACGTTCTTGACCTTGTACTTGCAACAGAAGAAGAATTAATAGAGAATTTGAATGTTGGTGATGAATTCAGTAACAGCAACCATGGTACAATAACTTGCACTTTAAAGTTTACTAGTAACAAACCAAATAACAGCATCGAAAAAGTCCCTAATTTCAAGAAAGCAAACTTTCATAAACTTAGAGCTACGTTTAAAGAAATGACTGGAGCTTTTTTATTAACAATAACGACGTAAATACATCTTGGGAATTATTCGCAACCACTTACCTAAAAGCAGTGCAAGACTTCATACCATTGAAAATACGGCGTACAGCCCACAATGATAAGCCCAAATGGTGGAAAGATATTTCAGACTGTCTGCTTGCTAAAAAGTTTGCTAATGATAGATTAAAATCCTCACAACATGACGACGAACGGATGAAATTTGTAGAACTACGACGCAAAGCCAAACAGTTAATTAAGCAAAGTAAAAAGACCCTGGAGTAACATGTTACGAATAAAAGTAAAACAAATCCGAAATAATTCTATAGTTATATCATAAAGAAAAAAGTAGTTACTACAACTGTTGGACCGTTAGTCGATGAAAATGGAGAATTCACCAAAGACGAAGTACAAATGAGTAATGCCCTCAATATCTTCTTTGCATCAGTTTTTACAACAGAAGACCTCAGTGATATCCCTACATCATCGCTGATCCAGATTGATAATTCAGATGTTCTAAGCAATATCACCGTTACAGAGAGAGAAGTATGGAATTGTTTAGATAAACTCAAGGTAAATAAAACGCCTGGACCTGATAACAATCTCACCTAGAATTCTAAGGGAAGCCAAGGATGAGCTCTCCAAACCACTGACATTGCTATTCAATAAATCCTTGCAGTATGGAACTATGCCTGATCAGTGGAAGTTAGCCAATGTAACACCGATATAAAAAAAAGGCAGCAAATTCCTACCCAGTATCTATCGTCCAATTAGCTTAACCTCAGTTGTATGTAAAACGCTAGAAAGACTGATAAGAGACAGACTCGTAAATCACTTAGAGGAAAATAACATACAGATACTCAACACAGCTTTCGTAAAAAACGCTCCTGCTTATCAAATCTCTTAGACTTCTTTCACGATGTCCTCAACCTCTATGATGAGAGTAAAGCTGTAGATATTATATACCTTGATTTTCAAAAGGCCTTTGACAAAGTTCCCCACAAACGTTTACTGCTAAAACTAAAAGCGCATGGAATAAAAGACGGTGTGTTGAAATGGATAGAAAATTGGCTCAGCGACAGAAAGCAGAGAGTAGTAATAAACGGTAAGGCATCTAAATGGACCAATGTAAGTAGCGGGGTACACCAGGGATCGGTACTAGGACCAATTATCTTTCTAATTTACATCAATGACATAGATGAGGGTCTCACCTGTACAATCTCAAAGTTTGCTGACGATACAAAAATTGCAAATAGTATACTCTCAAAAAAACAAGTTGACGATATGCAACACAATCTAGATAAGTTGTCACGTTAGGCCCAAATTTGGCAAATGAGTTTCAATGCGAATAAATGTAAAGTACTACATATCGGATACCAAAATGAGAAAGTAAACTATTCGATGAATGACACTCAGCTTAAGAGTGTAGACAAAGAAACCGATCTGGGAGTAACAATATCGAGTAACCTAAAACCGAGTCAACAATGTTCAGAAGTTGTTAAGAAGGCAAACAAAATAATTGTCTTTATAGGCAGGTCATTTGACCATTAATCCAAAGAAGTTATCCTAACTCTTTACAATTCCTTAGTCCGCCCTCTTCTGGAATACTGCGTTCAATCCTGGTGCCCTTATTACCAAAAAGATATAGACAAGCTAGAACGAGTTCAACGTAGAGATATCAAAATTATACCTAGCCTAAAGGACAAACCATACGAGGAGCGTCTTAGAGAATTAAATCTATTTCCTTTAACCCAACGCAGATTAAGAGGTGACTTAATTCAAGTGTTCAAAATCATCAAAGACATCGACAACATGAACTGTAGTAAGTACTTCGCTATCGACCAATCTAATTACACGCGGGGAAATTGTTGCAAAATTATTGGTAAATCTTTTAACTCTCACGAATCTAAGAATGTCTTCTTCAATTGAGTTGTCAACTTGTAGAATGGGCTTCCGAGACGTTATAGACTGCAGCACCATTGATTCTTTTAAACTTCGCTTAGACACACAACTTGCATCAAACCCGCTACTGACTGCGTTTGTAAATGAATAACTTTATTATATTCCTCCCACAGATTCATCAAGGATTATTGCGTACATATATTACTAAGACGTTACTCTCTTTTTCGCAGATATACGAAAGATCACTTATAACTGTGTTATGTTACGAACCAATCTGTCCCCTACTAAATTCCTTATCCTGCCACGGACATTCGTTCCAGGGCAGTAGTTCCCTTTCCAATGTTCCCTTACCCACTCTAAACCACTGTTTGGACACTTGATCCTCAGTGTTTTGGAGGACAAGCAGCCTAGAGGGGTCACTAGATCTGTTGTTGCTTGATTTTCTTTGTACTCCTTTGTACATCTACATATCTATCTATCCTTTTATCGATTCATCTTTAACTTATGTTTTATCCATGTATTTGTATATCTTTCGACAATATAAATGAGTTAATCAATCAATCTATCTATCTATCTATCCATATGTCTATCTATCGATCAGTCTATAATATCGTGTTGAGAAATCGATTATGCAGGCAAACAGTTTATTTTCTGGGAGAGTGTTGGAACATACATATATTTATCAAGTATATACAAATATACTATTGGTCTACAGTATGTAGTATGTTAAACAATTATGTGGTATCTCTTTTATGAAACAGAACTCTAACTTACTGACTGACTGACGAACTGACTATATATCTATCTATCTATCTCCACCACCATCATCATCAAGTTTTCTTAATACAATGACACCAATTTAGCTATATAATTATCCATCAATCAATCAAACAATCTATCTATCTATCTCCACCAGCATCATCAAGTGTTCTCAATACAATGACACCAATATAGCTATCTATTTATCTATCTAAATATAACCATCATTGTCTCTGAAAAAGGTTTATATGTTTATCTACGAATAGCTCTATTTATCTATCTATCTATTCTATCTATCTATCTTCCATCATCATCATTCTCATTCATAAGTGTTTCCGTAATTCTGTTCTCCCTTCGGTCGAGGTCTTTCCTCTTCCATCCATCACCCCGCTATCCTGTCATCTCTCTCTCTCTCTCTCTCTCTCTCTCTCTCTCTCTCTCTCATTTTCACTCACACTCTCTTTCTCTCTACTTCTTACGTCTCTCTCTCTCTCTCTCTCTTTTTCTCTACCTCTCTCTCTCTCTCTCTCTCTCTCTCTCTCTCTCTCTCTCTCTCTCTCTCTCTCTCTCTCTCTCTCTCTCTCTCTCTCTCTCTTTGCTAAACATCAGTAGTATACAGTTCATCTCAACTTCGTTCTTTTCCAGTAGCAATGTTATCATTCTTATGGCGGCCTTGTTTCCTCAACTAAGTCGGAGGGAGTGGTGGGTGGGGAGATAGCCATCTGCTTTGTTATCTTTACCTTCCGCTTTGTAGCAAATTATATATTATAATTAAGTCTGGATTGCCTAGTGGGGACCGCGCAAGATATGTACAGTTTGTGTATATGGCTAACTAACTTTATTTAACTCTCTTTTCACACACATACACATATTCCCACATAAACAGTCACTCACTCACACACTCATAACTCAATTACACTTAGCAAACACACACACACACACACACACACACACACAATAACTCTCTTTCTCCCAAACTGTCACCCCTCTCCAACTTTCCCCTTGGCTTGACCAAACATTAATAAACTCAATACCACTCATTAGTTCACACTCCAATGATCAGGCTTAACCCTATTTGATCCGAGGGGTGGGGGGAGGGTATTTTTGAAGGTCCCCTGTTTTACTCAATAAGTTTCGATATTTTAAGACGCTTCACCCCGTTAAGTTGGCTATAATAAGACACTTCACGCCATTCATGTGTCGATTTCAGTCTGAACAAGCGATAGCGAGCCTGTAACTCAGATGAAATCGGCCTTTGGCCTTTGACAGTTATAATAGCCTAAATTGCTACCATACTATTAATAGTTTTCACCAACTCACCACTTAATTTACAAATAAACCTATATATATATATATATATATATATTATATATATATATATATATATTATATATATATATATATATATATATATATATATACATATAAATAAATGTATACTGTATATATATATATATATTATAATATATATATATATATATTATATATATATATATATATATATATATATATATATATATATATACACCAGTGTGCAGACATTATCTGGAAAGAAGGTGCTACTTTGGTCAAAAGGGTGAATATAATGGGAAGTCATGTAGATATACTCATCACAAAATTTGCAACAACCTAACCAGTCATGGAAAATGTAGATTTGGTGAAATCTGCAAATACCACCACCCATCCCTTTGCAAGACATCACTTGAGAAAAAGACCTGCTACAATATGAAATGCCCAGCTTTTCATATTAAAGGGACTTGGAGATATGCTAGACCTAACACAAACGGTAGCCAAAACAACTCTCTAGCTATGCGAGGACGAGACAAAGGAAAAAGGCAAGGAGGGAAATGGCAGATGAAGATGAAGAGACTGAGGGAGATGGAAGAGCACATAGAACACCTCGAGCACCTCCTGGCCTCCCAAGAGTGGCAAATACATCCCGAAGACTATTAGGTGCACATAGTACTCCAAACAATCCCTCCCCAATCTTGTTTGCAAATATCCAAGGCCTAAAAAATAGAACCACGAACAAAGTACCATTGATAAGGGGCCTGCTAGACGAAGGAAACGCTATATTTGCGGCTCTCACAGAAACCCACATTAAAGATCAAGAAGATAGTGAGGTATGGATTCCTGGTTACAACCTACATAGGGCGGACAGAACGCGTAGATCACATGGAGGTGTAGCCTTGTACATTCACGACTCACTGATAGGTACTGAATTTCTAAATAACAGTAATGAAGTAGTGGAAATACTTGGGAGTTAAAATAGAATCCCTAAATTTAGCAGTTATTGTTGCATACAGGCCTCCAGACTCATCCCAAGAAGAATTCAAAACCCAGCTCAACAAACTAAAATCAGAAGTGGAAACCCTGGGAACTCAACACCAAATATTATATGGCTAGGAGACTTTAACCCTTAATTAGCGGCGAGCAACATAAGTCGAGTTAAATAAAGCTGGACTATGTGGCGGCGCTCGACATAACTCGAGTGGCAATTTCAGCACGTAATGTGGCTGAGAGAGAGAGACAAGTGGTGGCAGGAGACTAGCGAGCGTATGACTGCTCCAGACCACCGCGGCGAACCTACTGACACAAATCTCAGCTCCCTCCTCCCTCTCTCACTCGCTACATACTCAATTATGTACTGAAAGTACCGAATTACCTGCTTTTTGCACTCGCGTTGCACGGTTATTGCAAGAAAACTATCCATCATACAAGGATCGTTATGGTGTCATTCGAAAGCTCTGTTTATGCCCTTTCAGGGATAGGTACTTGTTTTACGTTCTGGGTCTTATTTAGGCATGAAAATGATCACGTAAACAGCCCTATTTTGGCTAAAAACACCCCGCTGTGCGGTACACATAAATAAACCGCATAGGCCGCTCGTAAGGTGTTAATGCCTTACGAGCGGGCCCGTCAGTAACTTCTACTACCCGGCAAGCGGGGGGGTTTTACCCTAAACGACCTTGTTTCCATGCTCTTTTTCATGCATAAACAAGAGCCAGAGCGTAATACAATTATGCATCCCTGAAAGGACATAAATTGAGCTTTCCAATGACACCAGAACCATCCTTCTACGACCACGCGTTCTCTTGCAACGATCGTGCAAGACGAGTGCAAAATCCCTAAAATACGGTAATTTCCTTACATAATTCCCTGTGTAGCGAGGCAGTGAGTGTGGGTGTGTGTGGAGTAAACGTCAGTAGTCGCGCGGGACCCGTGCCGAGCGGTCATGAGCCGACCTACGCTCCTCCCCCCCGCTCGTCTCTCTCTCAGAGCCATTATTGCTCCAAAATTGCACACAGACTTAAGTCGGTCCCCGCCACATAGTCCATGGTTCTCTAGCCCGACTTAAGTCCACCCCCGCCAGACAAGGGTTAACCTACCAAACATTAAATGGAGACAACTAGAAAACCAGGTAGTGGCAAATAACACCGGAGAAGCAAATACAAATACAAGAGAGCTTTTTGAACTTTGCGATTTTTGTAGTCTTACCCAGCATATTGCCGAACCCACACAGGAAAACAATATCTTAGACCTGGTCTTCACTAACAATGACTCTCTACTACACAGCATTAACATATCGGACACAACATACTCAGATCATAAATTAATTGAGATCAAAAGAACCTTAGCAAGTGTACAGACAACCTCAGAATCGAGAACAAAAACTGGCCCCTTCAGTAAATTTAACTTCAATAACAAAAACATTAGGTGGGAAGAGGTAAATCAAGAAATGGAGGATATAGACTGGGAAGATTTAATGAATAACCTGACACCAGCAGAATGTCTAGTCCTAATAACAGAAACAAAGACCCAAATCTGTAGCCACCATATACCTGCAAGACAAACAAGACGAAGAAGCAATCAAGATCGGGAAAGGAGGAGGCTGTACAGAAGAAGAAAATTACTCACACAAAGACACACACATCAAAATCTACAGGATAGGCAAAAGGCCGAAATAGATACAGACATTGTGGAAATTGAACAAAGGCTAAGAATATCATATGAACTACAACATATGGAAGAGGAGAGGAAAGCTATTGCAGGTATAAAGGAAAATTCCAAATACTTCTTTTCATACGCCAAACAAAAGGCTAAAACAGCATCAAACATCGGCCCACTAAGCAAAGGGGACAGCTCATTCACAGGGGACAAAAAGGAAATGAGCGAACTCTTACGCAGGTAGTATGAAATGGCATTCAGTGAGCCTGATGAAACAAAAGTCATCAGAGACCAAAATATATTTTTCATGGAAACCTCCCCCACGGAAACCCCCCAGATGCCGGATATTGATTTCGGTCCAAAAGACATAGAAGAGGCCATTTCCAACATGCCATCCCACTCGGCACCAGGCACGGACTCATGGAGTTCAATCCTAATGAAAAAATGTAAGGAAAACCTCTCAAAACCCCTGGCTATAATGTGGAGAAGGAGTCTAGACACTGGTGAAATACCAGATAGCTTAAAAAACGCAATAATTGCCCCACTGCATAAAGGAAGGAGTAAAGCACTACCAAAAAAATTACCGCCCGGTAGCTCTAACCTCCCACATCATTAAAGTTTTCGAGCGAGTCCTGCGAAGCAAAATCTCAACATTCATGGAGGCAAATAAACTACACAACACCGGTCAACATGGGCTCAGAGTGGGAAGATCATGTCTCTCACAACTTTTGGAACACTATGACAAAATTCTTAAAACGCTAGAAGAAAAAAATAACGTGGATGTCATTTACACCGACTTTGCTAAGGCATTTGATAAATGTGACCATGGTATAATAGCCCACAAACTAAAAGCAAAAGGTATAACGGGGAAAATCGGACGGTGGATATACAATTTCCTCGTAAACCGGAAACAATCAGTAGCAGTAAACCAAGTCACATCTGAGCCTTCGGATGTCAAAAGCTCAGTGCCCCAAGGAACAGTGCTAGCGCCCCTTCTGATCCTCATACTAATTAGCGACATAGATACCAACACTAGACACAGTACGGTGTCGTCTTTTGCTGATGACACAAAATTAGCAAGATAGTAGACACACAAGAGGACACGGGCTGACTGCAGGAAGACATAAATGTAGTGTTCCAGTGGACCAGGGAAAACAACATGCAATTCAATGAAGAAAAATTCCAATTAATACGGTACAGAGATAATAATGGCGTTAAAGAAATTACAAATTACTTAACAGAATCTAACCACATAATAGAACGGAAAGACAGTGTGAAAGACCTTGGGGTACTAATGTCTGAAAATATGGGTTTCAAAGTACATAACCAAGTCAAAGTTGCGGCTACGAAATGTCTAACGGGTTGGATTCTGCGTACATTTAAAACACGCGGTGATTTACCTATGATAACGCTCTTCATATCTCTAGTGCTACCGCGGCTTGAATACTGTAGCGTATTAACATCCACATACAAAGCATGTGTAATAAATGACTTAGAGAGTGTACAAAGAAATTTCACTTCGCATACAAATTCGGTAAAACAGCTACACTATTGGGAGCGTTTAAGAGCACTGAACCTGTACTCGCTGGAACGTAGCAGAGAACGTTACCTAATAATATACACGTGGAAAATCGCAGAGGGTTTAGTACCAAACCTACATACTCCGATAGTCATGAAATTCAGTGATAGGAGAAGCTGGGAATATGATATCCTCCAGATGATTAACAGGGGTGCTATGGGCTCTCTGCGAGAGGGCTGGTTATCACACAGAGGCCCACGTCTCTTCAACAAACTCCCACGACGAGGAAGAGACATGAGGGACGTCTCGTTAGACAACCTCAAGAGAGCCCTCGATGTTGAACTGCAAAAAGTGCCAGACGAGCCCATCTTCGCAAGGGAGCGAGCTGTCGCTTCAAACAGTCTGCTGCACCGACTCACGACCCATAACGAGGGACATCGCGCTCCTTGGTGCTGCTAGAAGAGTGGCGATCACATCATAAGTATCACAAGTAAGTAAGTATATATATATATATATATATATACTGTAACAGTGTATATATATATATATATATATATATATATATACTCATGCCCAATCCCCGCTTTTCCTTTTCGTTTCTTTTTTTGGAGGGGGGGGGGGGAGGGGGGCGACTCAAGACAGAGCTAACTAGTGAAATCAATAAAGTAATGAATACATGTGGTACGCCAAGGACTCGAACCTAGGATACTCATACCGAAATTCCGCACACTAAGCATGTAGTCTTATTTCTTCAACCAAATAATTTTACCCGAATATTAAGTTGAAGATGATATTATGTATATGCATCTCTTCCACACATGCAAAACTCTCCATTAGTATTTTGGAAACAGTTTTAATCATCTTCCAGTCATTAGTACTGTGTTCAGGGCTTGCAAGGGAAAGGCCTTTGTATAAAATTCATGAAAGGAGGAGCAGGAGGTTTTTGGGGATGAATAGATAGATAGATAGATAGTTAGTTAGTTAGTTAGTTAATTCTTTATTTCATAAAAGGTTACATGGTAACATTTTACATATATACAGATAGATTCAGACTCAAATCTTTATTTCATAAAAGGCAACACAATTAACTTTTTACATATATACAATAGAGATAACAGTAACCTCACACATTACCGCATTCTAGGTTCATGGTTTTGTACAAACATAATTCTTGACTTGATAGCATTTATATCATTAGTTTTCAAATCTGATACGTCATATTCATGTAATAGGATATGGTTAACTTCCTTTCCTAACGATAGGTATTCATCAAGGTTTAATAAACATTTCTGTAAAAACTTGCAAGGTTTTAGGAGACATTTGTGAGCAAATCTAATTTTTAACCAATTCATTAAATGATTAAATGTCATTAGTCCAACCAATTCACATGCATGATGATTACTTTCCCAATATTTTAATTTCAGCATTTTCTTTATTGCTTTGTGGTAACCAATTGCAAATTGCTTAAGCGGAAGTTTGCACTTTTTGTTATAAAACCATAATTCAGAACCATAAAAACTTGAGCAGTAACTTTGGAACAACTGAGTAAAAACCCTAACATTAACATTAGCAAATTTACGTAAAATACAATTAAATTCATTATAAAACTTGTTACGACACCTAATTACGTCTTTGTCATTATTTAAATTATCATCTATTATAAACCCTAGATACTTTTGTTCATTAACAACATTCAATATCTCTCCACATAGCATCAACTTTGGCTTTAAGTTTTTATCTTTATTGTCTTTGAAATACATGAATGATGATTTATTAATATTAATGTCAATATCAATTTCTTTTGCTTCATTTCCAAGCATATTTAGTAAAAACTGTAATCCCGATGACGATGGTGCCAATACAACAATATCGTCAGCGTAAGCACTAATATTACTTGATATATTTCCTAGTGTGCACCCCTTTTTACATTTAGACACTTTTTCAATCAGCTTATCTATATAAAGATTAAATAATATCGGAGACAAGACTCCTCCCTGTCTTACTCCATTCATTATTTTCCAGGGTTTTGATATTGAGTCTTTATGCTTAGTAGCAACCAGTTGATCTCTATAAAGATATAATATTATGTTCGCATAAAAGTGTGGAATACCTGCTTCAATAAGTTTACTTATTAATGTGAAATGATTCACTTTATCAAAAGCTTTTTTTAAATCAATGAAAGCCGTATAAACATTTGAGTCTTCTAATCTGTATCTTAAAATTGTTTCTTTAAAAATCAAGCACGCTAAGGATGTAGAGTGATTAGCCCTAAACCCATGCTGCCTCTCATTAAAGTTCACATAATGCAAAATTTTATATTTTAAGCAATATTCAAATAATTTTAAGAACACTGGCGATGATATAATAGGTCTATAATTATCCAAGGAGCTTTGATCTTTATATTTATCTTTAATAAGGGGCAAAATAAGTCCGGACGTCATCTCATCAGGCAAATGTCCATGTGCAATAAATGATGAAAACATTTTAGCAATTAGTCTTACCGCGCTTTCAGAACAAAACTTCACATGATTAGAATGAATGTTATCATGGCCAATGACCCAATTTAGCTCAGATAATGCCAAACAAACATCTTTGGTGTTGATAACTCCCAATAATTTGCCTCTTTGCACATGCACATTTAACTTGTCTCTTATAAGTTCATATTTATCTCTTTTCTGGCATTTGCTGTCATCAAAAACGTTTTTAAAATTCTGCGAAAATTTCTCAGCAATTTTACGGGAGTCACATTCACCTTCAATTTTAACATTTAAATAACACTTATTATTTTTAGTTTTCCTGACTTCTTTCCAGAATGCATTATATCTTTTATTGCTTAAAGACTCAGCTAATTTATCATTTCTAATATTGATTTCATTATTTCAATATATTTTAATGCGTTCTTAAACAGTTTCCTGGAAGATGTCATATTGTCAAGTAAATCACCATATACAGGACAGCCATTTTCTTTCCATTTTAAGAAATGTTCTCTAGCATTTTTATACAACCCACTAACATGGTCATTCCATCCTGGTTTTATCTGATATTTTTTTGTACTTTCAATTGCATATTCCTCAGACGACTCTTTCAGTATACTTACAAGTGAGTTATAAATGTAATTCAATTCTGCAATATGACTATTGTTTTCACATTTGTATGTACAACAATCTAAACAAACTAAAGTTCATTAAATCAGACTGTACAATAGTCTCACTCATTTTGTCTTTATAGTTTGTAACAACATCATTTGATGTAAATAACTTCCAGTTTATGAAGCTAGAAAACTTAGATTCGGGAATAATTTGTATATTGTCTAAATTAATATTAATTTTAAAAACTAATGGAAAATGATCAAATAAGGCCAGGTCATATCGTACATTAATGTCAGTAATATAAGTGTTCATATTATCCGAAGCTATCACATGATCTAACCAACTAGTAGAGTTATTACCAGGAGACAAATAAGTAAAAGTTTCGTCCGGTAACACTTCATCAATTCGACATAGGCTTTTATTATCAATTAGGTTCAATAGCTCTTCCCAGAATCTGCCTTTACAGTAATTTGCATTATAATCACCACTAATAATATTGTTAATATTTTGTTCATCAATGAAATTTTCTAAAACAGCAAGTGACTGTCTATATTCATCTATGCTATCATCATTCTGTTTATCGCAAGGCAGATACACATTAATAATTAAATATGTTCGTATTTTTGTCTTCAATGTTACACCTACAATTCTGTCATCACAAAACACTGACTCAATCTTATTACTTAATTTTTTGTTCCACATTATCGCCACCCCTTTCGACGGCCTACCCTCTATTATTCCCTCATTAGTTCGGTCTTCAACGCTGGCTATGCAGTCAAAAGATTCGTTTATAGTGTTCATAAAGGGAATATCATCCTTGAGCAACATTAATTCTTGTAATAAAATCATATCATATTCTAAGGTTAACTTGCGTACTGTTTCTATATTATTTCTTACAGAGTTACAATTATAAGAAGCAATACTAACCATATTTTGAAATTAACTACAATTTATACAGAAGTCTTTGATTTAGCCATATAAAACTTTCTCACATTAACATGTTTTGGCCAGCATTCCGGTAGATAAAGATGTAGATGCATTGATAAAGAGATAGATCGATATATAGATTGATAGTTTTTTTTTCTTTTCTATGTGATTGAGGGAGGCAAAAGGCAGAACTGCCTATAGCCAGTGCCTCCCCCATAGTTGAAAGAGTGACAGGGACAAAATCAAGGGACGTTCGAGCCAAAATGCCTGGACACACGGAGTTTGAAGCAATTTAAGTCATAGGAAGAGGGAAAGACTGATTCTGGGAGAAAGTTCCAGAGCTCAGCTGTTGAGTAGAATTAAGAAAGTTTGAGAGTAACGTTTCACTCTTGGGTTGGAGAGTTGCACAGAGTAGGGGTGGGATTGAGTTGCAAGACGGGTACCACGTGCCCTACGTAAAGGAGGTGGTATACACTGGAAAAGCTCTGAGGAACACTGATTATTATAGTAGCGATAGAATAGCGAGAGAGATGCAACATTGCGGCGGAGAGAGAGAGATTGCAGAGAGTTGGTGAGTGGACGGGAGTTAATGATACGAAAGGCTTTCCTTTCAACTTTGTCAAGGAGAGCGGTGTGAGAGGAACCGCCCCACACATGTGAACAATACTCAATACAAGGACGCACTATGCCCCTGTACAGAGCAAGAAGCTGTGCAGGGGAAAAGAACCCCCTAAGGCGGTTGAGCACACCCAGCTTCTGGGAGGCTGCCTTAGCAAGACTGGTAATATGGTCCTTCCAACTGAGAGCAAAAGAAAAGGAGACATCAAGAATATTGAGAGAAGATGAAGTATTGATTTCTGTATTGTTGAAGAATAAGGGATAGTCCGCTGGGAGTTCCTTACGGGTAGATAAGATGGGGAGGTGTGGTGGAGTGGTCATGCCACTGGATTGGTAATCCAATGGACCCGGGTTCAAATCCCGATATGTCAATGGGAAGATATTATTGGGATTGAATTTGTGCTGTACCTAGTATCAGTGCATTACCACAAAGCCCACCGAAATGCCAAAAAAATACCCTCGTTGTTCCCTGATTAAATAACACTGTATGAATATTCCCATATTCAAAATATGTTACAGGGGGACAATGCCTAGTGAGTTCACTGCTCAATAGGTGGCGTTCTGAGAGTGAGGGTCTGAGTCCGGAGGGTGAGACGGTGAAGCACTTGGGCGAGGCAACCGGCCGCTTCAGAGATGGAGCTGCTTCGAGCCATGATGGATGCTTCGCATGTCTCACTCCCCAGACTGGAACAAGACCTCACGGGCTTCACCGTGTTGGGCGGTGGAATGTACAGGCTCTCAGCCTATGCCCGAGAGGGAGTAGTTGGAATATAGAAAAAAAAAAAAAAAAAAAAAAAAAAGATAGATGGAGAAATTGGGTTTTGGAAGCATTAAAGGTAACAAGGTTTTCTCTGCCCCAATTGGAGATAGTATTTAGATCAGAATTTAAGAGTTCTATGGCTTCATTACGTTTGTCGTTGAGGGATTGCTGGCTGGGGCGTTCTGAAAAACTAATGGAGTAGTGAAAGGTTGAGTCGTCTGCGTATGAATGGATGGGAATTGAGGTACAGTTGAGGAGATCATTTATACAAATTAGAAAGAGAATAGGAGATAGGACAGCTAGACAAAGTGAGATGGAGTGTGTGAGAGAGAGAGAGAGTATGTATGTCTAGAGGGAGTGTTTCCCTCATTATTAACCTCCTTGGTAAGGGGTATTTTTGTCGCAACCTTATTCATTATTTCTGTCCCCGAATCAGTTTTCATTTCTTGTGTGCAGCCGAGTTTGTGGTCGGCCTTAATGAGAATAGTTGTGGAGGAGGAGTGGTGGTGGACGTACGGGCGGGTGGGGGTGGTTAGGCGGGGGTATTATTGGAGAGGGGTTTAATAGGCACTGTGGGGCGGGCTGATTATGTGAGGGAGAGGGGAGAAGAGGGGTAGAGGAGGAAGAGGTTGGAGAGAGAGAGAGAGAGATATATATATTTGCATAGATTTACATAGATACACTGGCCACACAGAGCTTACGATCCAAACGAGGCGGACAGGACTTAATTCTAGTAGAGATGGTATATCCGATAGAAAAGGAAAGGATAGACAAGAAGAAGGCTCTCTCCCCACCCTCCGTACCCTCCGGCAATTACCGTACATTAACAAGTTGGAAGTGATAAACCTTGCTGGGCTTCGAATTCCCCAGAAAGAATTTGCAGGAAAGATTGGAAAAAAAAAAATGAAAAAAAAAAAAAAAACAAAAAAAACACGCAACCTTTCGCCTTAGTAGCATGTACATTTTGTGTTTTTTTTTTTTTTTTTTTTTTTTTTTTTTTTCTATATTCCAACTTACTTCCTCTCGGGCATAGGCTGAGAGCCTTAACATTCACTGCTTTACAATGAACAGTGAAGCCTGTGAGGTCTTGTTCCAGTCTAGGGAGTGAGATATGTGAAGCACGTAGAGTACAACGAGCACCTGCCATCTTGCCTTCGCATGAGGCACGGTGCTCACTCATGGCCCGAAACGATCCCATCTCTGAAGCCACCTCGTTCCCGTGCTTCACTGTCTCACCCCCTACACTCGGACTCTCACACTTACACACACACAACGCCACCTGTCGAGCAGATAACTCACCAGGCATTGCACCCCTATAGCATATTTTGAATATGGGAATATTCATACAGTGCTATTTAATCAGGGAACAATGAGGGTATTTTATTGACGTTTCGGTGGGCTTGTGGTAATGCACTGATACTAGGTACAGCACAAATTCCATCCCAATAATATCTTCCCATTGATACATCGGGATTTGAACCTGGGACGTTTGGATTACCAGGCCAGTGGCAAGACCATTCCACCACACCTCCCCTTGGAATCATCCAACCCATTACCCTTAGTAGTATGTACATATTTAATGATGATTTTTATAAATATAATTCTTTAATTGTGTATTTACTTTTTTTCTTTTCTAACGCTCTCTTCTCTTCAGCTGAACAAATAATAACGGTGATAATTACTGCCTACTCCATACCAATTTTTCTGTGGTATGAGTCTAGATTTTTCTTAAATGTATATATAGAGGAGCTGTCTATTACTGTGTTTGGAAGTTTGTTCCACTCATCAATTACACTATGAGTGAAGAAATGTTTTGTTGTATCTTGATTCGCTCTCCGACCTAATAATTTTAAATTGTTTCCTCTTGTAGATGTGTCTTCGGCTTTTTTGAATAACTTAGATAGGTTAATGTTACTGAATCCTTTTAGAATTTTAAAACACTCTATCAATTGGCCTCTCATCCTTCGTTTCTTAAGTGAAAACAGATAAAGTTCTCTCAGTCTTTCATCATATGATTTATTTCTCAATGAAGGGATTAGTTTAGTGGCTCGCCTTAGCACAAATTTCAATTTTTTAACATCCTTTATGAGGTGAGATGACCAAAACTGCACAGCGTATTTGAGGTGCGGTCTCACCATACTTTTGTATAAGGGCAAAACCATGTCTTTGCTGTGATAGTGGAAGTTTCTTCTGATGAAACCTAGTGCCCTGTTTGCTTTATTTGCTGCCGCTGTGCATTGATTGGAAGATTTTAAGTTTTCGTTTATCAGCACTCCCAAGTCTTTTATTTTTGTGTTACATTTGTTATCTTCTCTTCATTCATGTAGTATTCATATGTATTGTTTTTAGAACCTATTTGCAATATCTGACATTTGTTTACATTAAGCGGCATTTTCCACTTCTCCGTCCATTCTGCGACTATATTTAAATCAGCTTGAAGGTTTATTCTATCACTTTCGGAGATTATTGCATTACATAACTTTGTGTCATCCGCGAATTTGGAAATTCAATTATTTATGCCATTATCTAGATCATATTATGAACAACACTGGTCCCAATACTGAGCCTTGGGGGACTCCACTAGTTACTGGGTCCATGTTGATTCCACACCGTTGATAACTACTCTTTGCTTTCTTTCACTTAGCCAGTTTTTAATCCAATCATACATTTTGCCCTGTATTCCTATGCCTCTTATTTTCTGTACTAATTTATCATGCAGGATCTTTTCGAAGTCCTTTTGAAAGTCTAAATACACTAAGCGGTCTAAATACACTATGTTGAGGCTTTTGGTGAAGTCTGTATAGGTTGTCATGAAATTCGAATAAATTAGTTAGGCATGATATCTTTGCTCTGAATCCATGTTGACTATTGTTAATAAGGTTATTGTTCTCAAGGAATAATACGATTTTATCCCTTATGATTGATTCACATATTTTTCCAATTACGGAAGTGTGGTAAACTATCAATGGAAGTTAAATATTTCTAAGCTATAACAATTCAAACGAAATCAATCTAAATTAAATTAGTCCATATCTAAATTGAATTCAATCTGAAACAAGCTAATTTATATCCAAAGGTCTCACATAATAAATTATATATAAAGTAAGGTTATAAGGGTTAATATTAGCCAGGAATTAACTCACCAATAGTTCCATGTGGCAACGAGACAAAGGAGAACTTTTACCCAATATGGCGGACAATGGGGAAGCGAGACGTCAGCCCTGAGGCTCGAGTCAAGTGAAAGAAAGAATCAAATGATTATATAGGAATGGACATGAATACTATGCTTATCTGTCAGTCAGTCATGGCGTCGATGAGAGCGTCGTGATGGTGTAGATGTATGTATTGCTGTCAGTGTATTGTGATTAGAGGCACAAAAGCTCGATCAACTGAAGGCGGAAATTAGATGTTAACCCGGGAACTGCGGGGAGACTCTTAAGAGTTCCCCCGGCGGACTGCAGGGAGACTCTTAAGAGTGAGTGAAAAAAAAAATCAACTTTTGACATCGATTTTTTTTTTTTTTTTTTTTCTTTTTTTGGCCCCTGGGCCATGCCAAATCTCAGTCCTCTACCTCCCCTCCTTCCCCACTTTCCTCCTCTCCTTCAGTTATCACCTATTTTCCCTGTTATTCCCTTATTCTGAGGTATATTTTCGTGCTAACATTAGCGAGTTGCAAGCAGGTGTCGTCACTGATGGCAAGCGAGTGCAAGAGAGAGAGAGAAATCGATCGACTGTGTCTCAGTGGCCTTGGGGGAAATTGGCGGAAAGCAGTTTGCCTCACCCATACATTATACAACTCGCGGGCTATATCTCCGATTTTGACCATCCAAACGCTGTTTTCACTCGTTTTATTGTTGTTTCAGGTTAATACCTTTATAATCAACCCATAATAGGCGCATATGGATAAGTATTAATGCTATTAACTCCTTGCGACATATTATGTTCCAATAAGTCCGAGGAGGCGGTTGACAAGTATTTTGGGTCTTGAATTTGGCTCATGAGTGTTGTCGAAGCCTTACATTTTTCGCGATTTCCATCCACCAGAATGCTGTTTATTGTGATGTATCATATATCAGTGGAAAGAGGAATATTTATAGTACATGATAAAACAAAACAAAATGTAAATAAATCGAAATATGAAAGTGTAAATGAGTCCGGAATACAATTATTTCCCATGCAATTGTCTTCACACCGTCCTAGCTCTAAATTGTGAGTGATGACCATATATTTTTTTTTTGCTCAAATAATAGTATTTTTTCTCCTCTTTCCAAATCTGAAAACAGAAATTGTTTATCTTCAATAGTTCTCAAGCAGTGACCGAAAACAAAAATATATGATTTTGATTTATATGGTTTATAACATTTTCGATTTATTTCGTTGCTACGAAGTGTATGGTTTTAAATTTAGGCTGTATGAATTCGGCAAATAATGCTGATGAGTATAAAACAAACTAGAAGTTCCTAGGACAAATACTTTTTGCGCTATGAATATTTGAAATGAAGAGCCAAAATGCGAATATTTACGCTTCACCCATCTCTGTTCCGGCGATGGTAGCCGGGTTCCGAGCTGTTCCCCACCTCGTGGTTGCATTATTTGCTCGATGTATATAACTGTATATATCACCGGAATCGGAAAATTGTGCTCTTTCCAATGGTGAAAACAAAAATAATATAGCGTAATTGGTTCGCGAGCTATGCACAATTGTTTCCATGCAGTGACCGAAAAAAAAAAATATATGATTTTGATTGATATGGTTTATAACATTTTCGATTTATTTCGTTGCTACGAAGTGTATGGTTTTAAATTTAGGCTGAATGAATACGGCAAATAATGCTGATGAGTATAACATACTAGAAGGTCCAAGGACAAATACTTTTTGGGCTATGAATATTTGAAATGAAGAGCCAAAATGCGAATATTTACGCTTCACAGTCTCTGTTCGGGCGCTACTAGCCGGGTTCCGGGCTGTTCCCCACCTCGCGGTTGTCTTATTTGGTCGGATACGTATATAACTGTATATATCACCGGAATCGGAAAATTGTGCTCTTTCCAATGGTGAAAATAAAAATAATATAGCGTAAATGGTTCGTGAGCTATGCGCAATTGTTTCCATGCATTGTTATTGTTATGAAAATATATGAGAATGTTTATACAGTTGTATATCTTTGCCACAATATACACCCTTTCCAACGAGAAGGGAAATGGCTCCTGGGTTGACACTGAAAAACAAAATAAGAAAGCCAGGTAATCTTCAGGTAAGAAATTCAGAAAAAGAATATATATATTATATATATTACAGTATATATAAATATAAAGTATATATATATATATATATATATATATATATATATAAAATATATATATACAAGGTGTCAAACAAAATATAAAGAATGGTAAATGGTAATGGTAATGTATGTGTGTTGATATATTTATATATATATTATATATAGCATATATATATATATATATTATATATATATATATGGTGTCAAACCAGAGAAATATGTGCAAATTTCCAAGCCACCCAAAGAGGTACTGCACTGGACTCGTTATTTTTTTAGAGTGGTTTCCCCAGGAGGCCTATATCCACTGTAGTGCAAAATGTAGTAGAAATTGATTTTTTTTTTTTTTTTTTTTTTTTTTATG